>SJYQ01005324.1:156501-272175 GCA_006410935.1 Redunca redunca
TATGTATGTATATAATATATATATATTTCATTCATTTGTCCTGATGGACACTAGGTTGTTTCTGTATCTGTACTTTTCTTTTTCTACTTAATAATATAGCTTAGAAATGACTCTGTATCAATTAATAGAGATATTCCTTATTTTCTTATACAGCTTCATAGGGTTCCACTGGGGGATATAACATAGGTTATTAGAACAGTATCCTTCCTGTTTAGATTTTTTCCTATAATCCTTCCTATTTAGAGTATTATCAGTATTTTGCAATTAGAAATCGTTCCCTAATGTTCCATAATGTTCTCAGGCAGACATTTTTAAAAGGCAGGGAGAGGAGGTACATTGAGGTCATCCTACGACGCGGTCTTATGCTGCTAGAAGCCTGGCTGGAGCTTGGGCAGAGTCCTCCGTGCCGAGCGTCCTGCAGTTCTCAACACACACACACACACAACCACACCATGTATACCCATCCCCTCATCCCCACACACTCATTCTCATTCAGTGCCTTAGTCTACCCTAGTTCCATCAGATCCATATTCAAACTCTTTCTCCTTTGGAAATCTTGTGGGTAAGTCTCGAATGGGGCAATGTGTAGCCCTGAGGGCCAAGTCCTGGCACAAAACCCAGGTCAGGGGCCTGCTAAGGAGGATATTGGCCACATGGTGAACTTATGGGAATGAGGCCCAGCAAAGGCCCTCTTGTCTATGACCACAGCCTTCTTTGTAGTTTCCCAGGCCAACGACACATCTAGGAGCACGCCAAGTGGCTTCCCAGTGTCAGCCCACAGGATAGACTTGAGGTCTCAGTGCGGTAAAAGAGAAGCCGTACAAACTGTCCCTCTGTAACTGACCCGTCCCGCCGCGCCGTGAGCGCGCAGCCCGGGTCTGTGCCGCAGAGCTCTCTCCGGGTGCCAGTGCCGACACGCTGCCAGCTGCTCTGTCCTGCCTCCCTCCACGTTCCCCAAAAGGGGATGATCTTACCATAATGATACTGAATGCCACAGTAAGAAAATCTTTCCCTTGTCAATTTTTCCTCCAGCGCTTCTGGTTATGTCAAAGAGAACACCTCTGTTTGATGCTACTGAATGCTTAACCGCTTGCTGAAGCTTAGAGTCTTTGGATCAACCAAAGCCTAGCCAGTATTTATTAACAATCACGTCATTCATCCGCTTTTGTTGTGTTTGTCTTTATAGTTACCTTATATTTTTGGCAAGGTATATTGCCTTTTCCATTTGTGATGATGGTATAAAGCTTTCTTTTTATATGTATTTATTTCAGTAAAAAAAAAAAGTGAGTCCTTTAATGGCTATACATCACAGCAAGAGGAAGCAAAAAGAAAAATAAGGGAACAGAGCGAACCGGTGAATACATCTCACAGAACAGCCTTTGCCTTCTCTCTAGCTATGGAGCCAAGGAAGCAACTTCCGCTTCCAACATTGCAAAGAATTTTCATATATCCTTTGCTCAGATTCACCAATTATTATTTGTTTCATTATTTTCTTTCTCCCTTTTTATATGTGTGTGTAATCGTATTATATATAGAATAAAAAATGCACATATTTCTATCTATGTACATGTATACACACATACTTTGGCAAAACCATATGAAAGTGTATTAGACACATTATATTCCTTTATCCCTACACACTTCAGTGTGTCTTTCCTAAAAGCAAGGACATCTTACATAATACCACTATCAGGATCAAGAAATTTAACAGTAATATAACTCTATTGTTTGGATATTCAATTCCATAGCCAGCCATTCAAATCCATATTCAAATTTCACCTATTTCCAATGAGGTCCTATAAAGCAAATTTTTTTTCCTGGCCTAGGATCCAAGCTAGCTCATCACATTGCATTTAAGTTTCCATGTCATCTCTCCTTCCATCTGCAGCTGTCTGAAGAATTCATACCATTTATTTTGAGACTATCCCTGGATTTGGGTTTTGATTTCCAACATTGTTGACCCTCTCGTGGAGAATGACATCAACTGCAAATCCCACAAATGGACATAAACTTATAAGTTCAGAAAAGAAGCAGAAATTCCCTGGTTGTCCAGTGGTTAGGACTCCAAGCTTCCACTGTAGGGGCCTGGGTTCAATCCCTGGTTGGGGAACTAAGATCCCACAAGCCCCTCAGCACAGACAGAAGAAAAAAGTGGAGGAAAGGAGGAAGTCCTGTGGGGATGCAAAGAGGAAGAATACGGTGAGAAGCGCCCACCCAAGCATGGGAAAGCAAGCCCTGCAGTTCTGTGCTTGGAGACTTGCACTTTGCTGCTAAGCTCTTCTGCTTTGGGCCTGCGAGAAATGGTTGCACAAGGCAAAGATTTTGACAGGAGGAAACATTCTGGCTGGGGGTCAGGCCCTAGGTTCATTCCCAGGGGGTCCCCTCAACCAGGTCTGTAGAAAAGCGGGGGAAGCTGGTCCTCCTCCAGCAGCACCGCAGGCTGAGCAGTCACACATCTGCAGGTGGAGTACCTGGGCTCGGACCTCCAGGAGTCTGACCATTACCACTGGTCCTGCGGAGTGGCACTGCCTAGGTCAGGGGGCCCGTGGGAAGATGCTGTCTCATTCCTTTTCTATTTCTCAGGGTCTCCTTGGTGAATGGAAGGTAACTTTGAAGATCCGTTAATATTTGGGGCTCCCATAGGGCACTTGATCACTGCACCTCTGGGTCAAGGGTCCATTGCCACAGGTGGACACAGTGGTGCTGGTTCGCTGGCTCTGTACCCAGCCCTGCAGAATGCACCTACTCTAGGAATGCCAGGGTGGCCACATCCTCACCAGCCCAGCTTGCCCACCTGGGCTCCCCAACCCCTCCCCTGCCAGCCCCAGAGCTTTCACCTGAGCCCTGAAGAAGCTCTGGGCTTCCCCCGAGGGCCGGGAGCCGAGGGTACAGGGGATCCTCATCAGCTAGATTAGGGGAAGCAGAGCCATGAGGGACAATGGCCACTGTCCGGCGCTCTCCTGGAGGACGGCTGGAAAAGGGCTAAGTGTGAAAAACTGGCAACTCTTCCTTGATCTGGATGCCTCCCCAGCTCAAGCTGACTCTGCCCTCTTGTCCTCTCTGCTGGCTGCAGCCACACCAGCAGCAGCACCCCCATCGCACCACCCCGAGAAAACCAAACGGTCCTGCTGCCCTGCTTACCCAGGTGCGAGCTCCCAGCTTCCCCAGATCCTGCGCTGCCCCTAACGGAACTGTGGGGCACTGAGAACTTTTCCACCTCCCCATCCGCTCCTTCTTAAACCAAGGAAGTCCCTGTTTGGGGCTGAAAGTGCATTTCCCTAAGAAACCTCTTTCACTCTATATACACAGGCACACAGGTGAGAACCATTCATCCTGATGGTATAGTCTAGCAACTTCCAGATGAAATTTCCCCTCCATCTGATAAGTCCTCTTTATCTTAGAGATGATGACGGTGCAGAATAGGGATGGCTGGGCAAATAATGGCAGGTGCTCCAAAGAGCAGCCTGATTCTGGTATGACCGTGGGAGACACCACAGGCAGGACTGTGCAGCCTAGGGGTTCCCCCAAAGTGTGACTGTGGCAGAATTGTTGGTGTCCGGCCCAGATCCCTGAGCTGGAGTGTGCACTTGTTCTCCAGCCTTAGGGTGTTGGCTATTAACTTCTCACCCCTACACCCTCCTCCCGGCCTGGCCGGCCACTATTGCTCTATCTGGAGATGCCTGGAAGGGTCGGCACCAGTCCCAGAGGCCCTCGGTGACCAATGACTGCTCAGCTCTGTGGGAGTGTAACCACCTGGCTCCCTTGCCTCTGGGTGTGTGTGGGAGGGCACCTCTGTGACACATTTCACAGTCTAAAGTTCCCCTGGGCCCAGGCTGAGGTGATGCTCCATCAGAGCCTGTGTCTCTCCTTGGCTCACCCCCTGCCCACGCCTCCATCCCTTATCACCTTATGAATTTCTTATGAGACCTTTCTCTGCGTAAATCTCCTGCACAACAATCATCCTTTCAAATCCTGCTTCTGGAAAGCTCATCCAGTAATAATACTGTCCTGCCCCATACCGGTCTTAGAGACAGATATGTAAGAAATAAGTTCCACAGTCAAATAAGTAGGAGTAAATGCAAATTCTATTCCCTTTCTAAAGGACTAAAATGCATATTAAAGGTTCAGAGAGATCTTGCAATAAAGAAACCTGCTTAATTCTGTTAGTACTTACTTTCCAAGCCAGTCAGATTAAGACTAAGTAGATTGGGAGTGAGAAAGGGATATTAGGAAGAATCATTTGATCAAGAATATTCTAAGATTAAGTCTATTCTGAGGCTGGCTTTGGGGTTTGGGTTCAGTTCAGTTGGAGATTAGAGAGAGGATTTGTTCTGTGTAACCGTGGAGAAGCTCCCAGAGCAGTAGTCACCCGAGCCCAAGCTCAGACACAAATGATAAGACTAGGGCCAGCTCGAACCCCAGGGCCTGGGTGTAGAAGCTTCATCCCTCTTGGCCAGCTGGCCTGACTGCTGACTCTGAGCCATGACTCCTGTCCCTCGCTCTATACAAGGGCCGCATGGGATGACCACCTCCCCTCCTTTCACTGCCAACTGGGAAGAGTATTGTTTGACGAAGGAAAACGTCTGGTTTTTATCTTAACTGAAGATGTTCCAAAGCCAAATTCTGTCTGGAGATTGGTTTGCCAAAGTTCATCTTTTCTCTTCTCCAAGAGGACGTGAGGGAAACTATTCTCTATCAACTACATGGGTTGGCAGGTCCATAGTGATAGGGAAAATGTGAGATCAACGTGAGCACGGCAGAACTGGAAGATCAGACGATCATGAAAGGCGCAGGGGAGGCCAGATGGAACTGGTCTCCTCTCCACTGACTGTCCCTGTTCCTGCCTCAGGCAACACTGGGATGCGCTGGAGCCAGTGCCTGATCCTCAGCCATCACAGGCCCCTTTCAAGGCCCTTTGTGTCCTTTCCACTCTGGGCACTTCCATCTGATTGGAGGAAGTGCATTGCCTGGAGAATGTAGGGTCCAGCTGCATGAGTGGTGATCCCAAGTGCCGAAGGCCCTCCTTCCAAGGGGCTCAAGGCTTCCCAGAGTGTCTGAGTGAGGTAGCTGGCTTTTCCGCCCAACCTCTAAGGCTACCATGAAAACTTCTAACCACTGAACCTCCAAATTGCTAATAAAAAGCCAACGCACATTGAAAAGAGGAATCTGAAATGCCTGATTATCTGAGTATATAATTCCACTTAAGATGATAAAATCACAGATGGAGCCTGCTTGAACAAGCCAGTTTACACTTAACCAATAGTTGAAACGTCTCCAGATATTAAAAAGCCACAGAAACCAGTGGCTTGGATATAGGTCTGGAAAGAATAAAACAGGGATTTCCATGGTGGTTCATTGTCTGAGACTCCACTTTCCAATGCAGGGGCCTTGGGTATGATCCCTGGTTGGGGAACTGAGACCCCATATGCCTACTGAGCCCACACTCTGGAGCCTGCGTGTCCAACTAGAGAGCCCATGCACTGCAACAAAGACCCAGCGCAGCCAGAATAAAAAAAGAAAAAGAAATAACCTTATACCAGCCTGTGGTGACTGATGTACTAGCACAGTGAGCCTGAGTAGAGCCAGAGCCAGAGCTTTGCAGATGCTGAGTTTAATTGCCTACAGTAGTCCTTGCAAAAGCCTAAGACCAAGAAGCTGGGAGTACGGGAGGAAACATCTGCAGTGTGTTCGTGGAAGGCTATGTGCTTCTGAGTGGACTTGTGGTACAGACACAAGGCTGCACACTTGAGGGGACTAAGGTGTGACCAGAGTGCCACAGCTAAGACCTGATGCAACCAAACAAACAAAGCCATGTGAGCGCAAAGGGACACCCAGTGTGGACCCTGAGTCTGTGCGGGGGTCTGAGGAAAACGGTGATGTGGACAAGGAAGGCTCCGAGAGGACCTGTGCAGTGCCTACAGGGGTGTGTGTGTGCTCAAGACAACAGGGGGCGTGAAAGCAGAGGGCCGTCTGTCCCGAGGACTTTCCTGGCGGTCTAAACGCGGACTCTGCTCTTCCACTGCAGGGGGCCTGGGGGTTCAATCTTTGGTTGGGAAACCAAGACCCCACATGCCTGGAGGCACAGAGAAAGCTGTTTGTCCCCAAGATGATATGTGGTGTGGGCAGAGATGTGCCAACGCGCGTCCCCGTGTGATACGGGCATGAAAGATGGTGCGTCCCCGAGGAGACTTCCTGTGTGGACGGGAAGCCACGTGTGCCTCGGGGACTTGTGATGTGGACACAGAGGCTGCGTGTCTGAGGAAACTTGTAGTGAGACAGAAAAAGGCCGTGTGTGTGCGAGTCCTGGTGCTGCAGACAGCAGGCCCAGAAGGCGGTGTGCACCCAGCCGGAACTGTAGCGGCCCTACAGGAGACTCTGAGCACCTGAGGAGACCTCTGGTGTGCTCACGGAAAGCTGTTTCATCCAGGAGACTTTCGTTTTGGGCGAAGTAGGCCGCAGGGCTTGGGCAAAGAAGCCTGGCATACTGCATTCCATAGCGTTGCAGAGTCAGACACAACCGAGCAACTGACTTGTGCACCTCAGAATGGCAGGAACACAGCAAGCTGTCTGTACCCAAAACAATTTCTGTGTTAGACAAGATGGCTGTGTGTACAGGAGGCAAAGAGGTAGAGTTTCTAAGCATCTGAGGTGACTTGTGGCATCAACACAGAAGGTTCTGGATACCTGAGACTGTGATATCCATGCTGTGTAACACAGTAAGCTGTGTTAGCCCCAGGGGACTTGTACGCCATGCGAGGCTGTGTGTGCCCAAAGGGACAAGTGGTGAGGAGGCCAAAGCCGTGAGGGGGCTTGTGGTGCTGACGGAGAAGGCTGTGTATGCCCAATGGGTCTAGTGGTATGGATACAGGTCTTCTGCTGCTGCTACTAAGTCACTTCAGTCATGTCTGACCCTGTGCAACTCCATAAATGGCAGCCCACCAGGCTCCCCTCTCCCTGGGATGCTCAAGGAAAGAACACTGGACTGGGTTGCCATTTCCTTCTCCAATGCATGAAAGTGAAAAGTGAAAGTGAAGTCGCCCAGTCATGTCCGACTCTTAGCGACCCCATGGACTGCAGCCCACCAGGCTCCTCCGTCCATGGGATTTTCTAGGCAAGAGTACTGGAGTAGGATGCCATTGCCTTCTCCGGATACAGGTCTAATAAAAATAATACAGATAATAACAAATGTTGGTGAGAAGGTGAGGAACTTTTATCTGCTGGCAGGAAAGTAAACCAGTGTAGCCACTTTGGAAAACAGGCTGACAGTTCTTCACAGTGTTAAACATGAAGTCACCAGACAACTCACATACTCACATGAAAACATATGTGCACAGAAAAACATCCACCTAAAGGAAATCAGTCCTGAATGCTCATTGGAAGGACTGATGCTGAAGCTGAAGCTCCAACACTTTGGCCACCTGATGGGAAGAACTGACTCATTGGAAAAGACCCTGCTGCTGGGAAAGACTGAAGGCGGGAGGAGAAGGGGAAGACAGAGGATGAGATGGTTGGATGGCCTCACCAACGCGATGGACATGAGTTTGAGCCAGCTCCAGGAGTTGGTGATGGATAGGGAAGCCTGGAGTGCTGCAGTCCATGGGGTCGCAAAGAGCAGGACACGACTGAGTTACTGAACTGAACTGAAATATTCAAAGAAGCATCATCCATAATAACCCAAATGCAGAAACACCCAAATGTCCATCAGCTGATGAATGGATGAATGAATGTGGTATATCCATATTTGAAACATTATTGAGCCATAAAAAGAAATGGGATTCAGATATGTCTTACAACACAGATAAACCTTGAAAATGTCATGTTAAGTGAAAGAGGCCAATCACAAAAGACTACATGGAGCCTATTATACAGAGTGAAGTCAGTCAGAAAGAGAAACACCAATACAGTATACTAATGCATATATATGGTATTTAGAAAGACAGTAACGACAACCCTATATGCAAGACAGCAAAAGTGACACAGATGTAAAGAACAGACTTTTGGACTCTGTGGGAGAAGGCGAGGGTGGGGTGATTTGAGATAATAGCATTGAAACATGTATATTACCATATGTAAAACAGATGACCAATGCAAGTTAGATGCATGAAGCAGGGCACTCAAAGCCAGTGCTCTGGGACAACCCAGAGGGATGGGGTGGGGAGGGAGGTGGGGAGAGAGTTCAGGATGGGGAAACACAGTTATACCCTTGGCTGATTCACGTCGATGTTTGGCAAAACCCACAACAGTGAAGTAATTAGCCTCCAAGTAAAATTAATTTAGGAAAAAAAAACCCACGACTACATGAAATATATATGAAATGCTCATAATGGGTTAATCTATAAAGACAGAAGGGCTTCCCTAGTACCGCAGCTGGTAAGGAATCTACCTGCAATGTGGGAGACCTGGGTTTAATCCCTGGGTTGGGAAGATCCCCTGGAGAAGGGAAATGCTACCCATCCCAGTATTCTAGCCTGGAGAATTCCATGGACTATACAGTCCATGGGTCACAAAGAGCTGGACATGACTAAGCGACTTACCTACTTAACTTATAAAGACAGAGAGTAAACTGGTGGTTACCAGAAGCAGGGGAAACTGGGAGGGTATCTGGAGTCTATTTGTTTCCAAGGGCTGCCATGATAATTACCGCAAACCTGAAGGCTTAAAACAACAGAAATGTACTCTCTTCCAGTTCAGGAGGCCAGAAGTCCAAAACCAAGTGTCAGCAAGTTCTGTCCCCTGTGGGGACTCTGCAGGAAAATCCTTCCATGCTGCTCTCCTGGCTTCTGGCCGCTGCTGGCGGCACAGGGGCACTCCCGGCTTGCGGGGCTCTGTGCCTCAGCTTTGCCCCCAGCTTCACACTGCTGCCTCTCTGTGTCTCTGCGTGGCCCTTTTCTCTCTCTTATAAAGACTCATCACTGGCTTTAAAAACCCTAATCCAGAATGATCGTTATCTCACAATCCTTACTTTAATGACATCCACAAAGACCCTCATTCCAAATAAAGTCACTTTTTGAGACTCTAAATGGACATATCTTTGTGGCCACAATTCAACCCACACTTGGGGTGCTGGCAATGGGGTACAGGGTTCCTTTGGGAAAAAACTAAATGTATGGATATGACAGTTGGACCGTAAAGAAAGTTGAGCGCTGAAGAATTGATGCTTTTGAACTGTGGTGTTGGAGAAGACTCTTGAGAGTCCCTTGGACTGCAAGGAGATCCAACCAGTTAGTCCTAAAGGAAATCAGTCCCGAATATTCACTGGAAGGACTGACGCTCAAACTGAAGCTCCAGTACTTTGGCCCCTGATGTGAAGAACTGACTCATTGGAAAAGACCCTGATGCTGGGAGAGACTAAAGGCAGGAGGAGAAGGGGACGACAGAGGATGAGATAGTTGGATGGCATCACTGACTCAGTGGACAGGGAAACCTGGCATGCTGCGGTCCATGAGGTCACAAAGAGACACAACTGAGTGACTGGACTAAAAACTAAATTCTAAAATTGATTGTGGTGATGGTTACACGGCTTTATGAATATACTGTAAGCCACTGTATACTTTAAATGGGTGAACTGTATGGTGTGTGACTTCTATCTCAGTAAAGTTATTATTTTGAAAAAAGAGTCACAGGAAACTCCCAAGTGGTTGGGAGTCTGCGCTTTCACTGCCAAGGGCCCGGGTTCACACAGTCATTGCAGAACAACCAAAAAAACAGTCAGAGTATGTTAATGCACCTGCTATTACTCAACTATAAGAAATAAATCTGTTTCTTCATAGATCCATGAATGATTCAAACAAACAAAGCATTGCCTCACTCCACACATCTCTAGCACAGTAAGGCTGCTGAATATCCTACTCAAAAAGGGGTTTTGAAATAGAAAATTGGTTGGTTAGCAATGTCATTTCAAAATCTCCTGGAACTCAAAGATTATCACAGTAGCAGCTGAGTATGATTTCCCAAACCAAACTGAGTATTAAATCAGTGTAAATTTGTGCTGTACTTTTAGAAATCATTGTTTAGATGTCCTTGAAAGGAGAACAACTTTTCCAGCAAGGTTTATCTGCGACTCACTACATGACATAAATGCTGCGTACATGAGGTCAGATACTGAGATTAAGGTTCAGATATCAGAATATCCCTCACCTTGATTCAGCCCTTTTCCGGAAAGCCAGGACTTGTCTGGCTGTCGGGTTTTCATAGAGCGGAGGTGTACGATACTGTCTTCCATGCTTGGAGAATGGAGACAAAAGTTCTGAAGAGAGGAGAGCCCACAGAGAGTCTGCACCCTTGAAACTCTTGCTGATGTCTGAAGAGACTGAGGACCACCTTGGACGCCACTCGTCCTTGAAAGCCTGCCTGGGGCCTTGGGCACAGCCCTCCTTCCTGTGTCCTCCAGTGAGACTTGACACATTCTTCTCTGCATGGCCTGCTTCAGGATAAATCATCAGTGAATTGCTTAAGTATAAACCTAAGAAAGTATGTTTTACAGAAAATTATGTGGAGGGCACCAAAGAAAACTTACATTGCATAGCAGTCATACTGAAAAGATAAGGAGAAACAGGTGAAATTAATTTCAATAATATATTTTATTTAACCTAATATGCTTATGAACTGTGGTGTTGGAGAAGACTCTTGAGAGTCCCTTGGACAGCAAGGAGATCAAAGAGTCCATCCTAAAGGAAATCAGTCCTGAATATTCATTGGAAGGACTGTTCCTGAAGCTCCAATACTTTGGCCACCTAATGCAAAGAGCTGACTCATTAGAAAAGACCCTGATGCTGGGAAAGACTGAGGGCAGGAGGAGAAGGGGACGACAGAGAATGAGATGGTTGGATGGCATTACTGACACAATGGACATGAGTATGAGCAAGCTCTGGGAGATGGTGAAGGACAGGGAAGCCTGGTGTGCTGCAGTCCATGGGGTCGCAAAGAGTTGGACACAACTGAGCGACAGAATAACAGCAACAACGATATATCCGAAATATTATCAAGACAATATGCCATCACCATAGAAAACTGTAATGAGGTTTTCTGTTTCTTTTTTTGGCTAGGCCATTCGATATGCAGGATCTTAGCTTCCAGACCAGAGGTTGAACCTGCACCTCCCACAGCGAAACTGCAGAGTCTTTAACCACTTGCCTGCCAGGGAATCCCCCAAAACAGCTATTTAACACAAACAAAGGCTGTAAGAAAGGTCTGTTTGAGGAAGAGTTCACCAGACGCAGAAGTTTGGGAAAGAGAACTGTGCATTGTGAGAAGATAAAATCAGAGATGTGGGTGGGATCCTAATAGTCATGCAAAGTCCAGTAAGTCATGGCAGGGAGCTTGGAGTATGTTCAAAGGGCAGAGGCACAGTGGATTCTGCGACTCTGTCTCTCCCTTTGGCTTTCTTTGTCTCTCTCAAATACATAAGTGAGTAGCACATAGCGTCCTGAGGGGGCCTCTTGTCTCTTGGGGACCCCTGACTGACACAGGATAAACAGAGTGTAGAACCAAACTAAGACAATCCAGCTAGGTTTGGGTCATCAAATAATTAATCAAGGAAAGAACAACTTCTTCGAATGCCTAAGTTCAGTTCAGTCGCTCAGCCGTGTCTCACTCTTTTTGACCCCATGAACCGCAGCACACCAGGCTTCCCTGTCCATCACCAACTCCCGGAGTCCACACAAACCCATGTCCATCGAGTCAGTGGTGCCATCCAACCATCTCATCCTCTGTTGTCCCCTTCTCCTCCTGCCCTCAATCTTTCCCAGCATCAGGGTCTTTTCAAATGACTTAGTTCTTCACATCATGTGACCAAAGTATTGGAGTTTCATAAGAGTAATATACAATTAACTGTTTTGATGTGTTGCTATAAAAGTGAATGTTTATACAAAATTTCAACAATTTTCCTGCACTCTAGCTTACACAGCTCATTTATCCAATTGCATTTCGTGTGAAGTCTAATGTCTACTTGGATGCCTTCTGGAGTATTATGGTGCTGATTAATGAGACTTAATTTTATAAAATACCTCTTGATGACAGCCTGAACCAAATCCTTTCAAGTGCTTTCCTAATGTCTCTTGGCAACTCGTGAAAGGTGCAGAAGCCACACTAATCCTTGCTCTCAGTCAAAGTTGCAGGAAACTGGAACAGGATAATTTCCTGCAAGCATGTCACCATGTGAGCTGAGTAACTGGTGGCCTGGAGGGGCTCAGGGCTGCTGTGTCTGAAAAGCAGTTGTTGAGGGACTTACAGTGGAATTCACAGGGAGCTTTCCGAGGAGGCTGCAGACCCACACCACAGATCTAAGCAGAGGGATTTTCTTTCCTAATTATACTTTTAAGAATTTTTAAAAGATTGTTTCAATTAAAATTTTTTTTAGTTTTCTTTAAAAAATTCAGAATGACAATTAAAAAAAATTTTTTTAATTTAATTTTCAAGAATGACAGTTATCCCATGCCTTGTCTTTCTCAGAGCTTCCACTTTACAGCATGTACATCTGGCAAGTTACAGAAAGAATTTAAATGGAAAACTATTCCTTCCCACCTCCCTTTCTGTGATTCTTATCCTCATTCTTATTCTACTTCCCACTTTTACTCCATCCTTCTTAAGATATGTTGACAGCTTATGGGATTTCATTTATTCACTCAACAAACAGTAAAGCACTACCCTTATTCTTTGGTTATACAAAGCTGTCTGTGTTAGTCGTGATTCTTGGTTATAAGCAGCAGAAACCAACTCAACACAGAGGAAAAGAATATTCTGGAAGAAACAGATGGGAGGGAGGAAACCTAGGTATGGGAAATGGACAGGAAATAAGGCAGTGGTGGAGGGCCAGCAAGCAGGAAGTCACAACCATTTTCAGCAGAAACCACTTTTCAGGTGCCGCCACCACAGAAGACCACTGTTACCGTGAACAAGGCCTAACCATCTCACCCTCTTTGTGTTGTTAGTTCAAGATTCTGGGTTCCAGGTGGGAAAAGTGATTGGCCAAGCCAGGTCCTGTGTCCACGCTCTAATATCTGGAGAAAAGGAAAGAGTGTTTCTGGTCCTTTTACACTTTCACAGGGGAGGTAAACTACAAAGGCAGCACGAGGGGGAGCTCAAAAATAGGAAGGAATGTGGCAGCCAAAAGCAACTACACACTTCAGTACATAAGGCACTGACTTTGTCCTTGAGAAGCCTTTAGTCTTGAAGGAAAGACACACAACAAACAGATGAAACCCAACACAGAATAACAAACACAGAGACATGATCAAGAAAAAGTACAGTGCCAAGGCTCGGAGCACAAACTCCGACAGGCTGTTACATCGTGCTTCTGCGGGGTGTAAGCTGCATGACCTTGGAAAGGTGTTTAACCTCCTCTTGCCTCATCACTTGCAAAGAAAAGCTAATATTAGTAATTGCTTCAGAGGACTGCTGTTAAATAAAGCATGCAAGCAATCAGCATAGGGCCTGGTACACAGTGACACTTCAGTACATGTTAGCAACGATTATCACTATAAAGGGCAACTGGGACTCTGTTAGAATTGGCAAAAAGTCCATCATTCACTCATATAAAATGCCGAACTATGGGCTCTATCCATTCCAGAAAATGGATTTATTTTAATTTTGTCTTGGGGAGCAGATAGGTAACTCTGCCTAAAACAGGGATATAAATTGTAATCATATCTTTTCATCTTTTCCCCAGTTCCTCATTTAATATCCAGAAAAATGGGTTGGGTAGGGTGGAGACAGTTCATAATGTTTGCATATCAGATTCTTGAAAGGTTTAGCAACTTCAGAAACAAAGTTGAGGACTCCACACTAGACGGAAGGCATGCAAAAAGAGCTTTTAAGAATGATTATTTTGAGGGAGGAACTGGAATTGCATACATACACCTGAATATGGAAGCAGAGGAACCAGAGATCAAATTGCCAACATCTGTTAGATCATCGAAAAAGCAAGAGAATACCAGAAAAACGCCTACTTCTGCTTTATTGATTATACCAAAGCCTTTGACTATGTAGATCACAACAAACTGTGGAAAATTCTTTAAGAGATAGGAATACCAGAACACCTTACCTGCCTCCTGAGAAATCTGTATGCAGGTCAAGAAGCAACAGTTAGAAAGACATGGAACAACAGACTGGTTCCAAATTGGGCAGGGAGTACGTCAGGGCAAGGAGTACGTATTGCCACCCTGCTTAATTAACTTACATGCAGAGTACATCATGAGAACTGCAGGGCCGGATGAAGCACAAGCTGAAATTAAGATTGCCAGGAGAAATATCAATCACCTCAGATACGCAGATGACACCACCCTTATGGCAGAAAGTGAAGAGGAACTGAAGAGCCTCTTGATGAAAGTGAAAGAGGAGAGTGAAAAAGCTGGCTTAAAATTCAACATTCAAAAAACTATGATCATGGCATCCAATCCCATCATTTCATGGCAAATAGATGGGGAAACAATGGAAACACTGTAGATGGTAACTGCAGCCATGAAATTAAAAGATAATTGCTCCTTGGAAGAAAAGCTATGACCAACTTAGACAGCATATTAAAAAGCAGAGACATTCCTTTGCCAACAAAGGTCCATCCAGTCAAAGCTATGGTTTTTCCAGTAGTCATGTATGGATGTGAGAGTTGGACTATAAAGAAAGCTGAGCATCGAAGAATTATTGCTTTTAAACTGTGGTGTTGGAGAAGACTCTTGAGAGTCCCTTGGACTGCAAGGAGATCCAACCAGTCCATCCTAAAGGAAATCAGTCCTAAATATTCATTGGAAGGAATGATGCTGAAGCTGAAACTACAATTATTTGGCCACCTGATGCAAAGAACTGACTCATTGGAAAAGACTTAGATGCTGGGAAAGATTGAAAGCATGAGAAGGGGATGACAGAGGATGAGGTGGTTGGATGGCATCATCGACTTGGTGGACATGTGTGGGGCCCTAATTGGGAAACCTTAAAATAGAAAGCTTTGTGGTGGGAAACGGAAAGAAAGATGGCGGCTGGCGGAAGCGATGGGGGCGTGGTCTATGTTGTCAAAACTTCTGATTGGCTCTCTTGGTTTCTGTGCACAGGAACAGCGCCTGATCACTATAGACTCCTGTTAATAATGATAGCACATGACGATCTGACCTTTAACATGATTGGTGCAACTCCCCCCCCCACCCCCCTTGCCTTTATAAGCAGGGAGCTTGCAGCAATAAAGCGGAACTGCACTAGACGGAACCCCTGTCGCGTCTTACTGTCTCTCGCTCGACGAGGGGCTAGGTTGGCGGACAGCAGGCTCACTTTTCCTTGGGACCCCTCGGCTCTCTGCTGAGGGAAGTTCCACTGCCTCTCTCTCTTTCTGCAGAGCGCCCCCCGCAGACATGAATTTGAGCAAGCTCCAGGAGTTGGTGATGGACACGGAAGCCTGGCGTGCTGCAGTCCATGGTGTCGCAGAGTTGGACACGACTGAGCGACTGAACTGAACTGACCTGAATATGGATGTCCAAAGAGGCTGGCTGAAGTTTCAAAAATATTACCACCTTTCCCTGGCTCTCCACCCATTGTCCTGCCAGTAACTAATATTATGGATGTCCAAAGAGGCTGGCTGAAGTTTCAAAAATATTACCACCTTTCCCTGGCTCTCCACCCATTGTCCTGCCAGTAACTAATATTCTGGGATTGTTTAAGTGATGAGTGTTTCTCCTGATGGTTCTGCAGGCTTGTCATTTGATCTCTGCCAAGTCAGAGAAATTTTGTACCTCTTGGTTTCATTCTCCAAAGCAGTGCTGTCCACTAGAACTTTCTGTGAGGATGGAAATGTTCTATATCTGTCTAACATGTGGCCTCTAATTAGTGTGCATTTGATAGATGGCTAGTATGAGATACCAAATTTTTAATTTTGATTATTTTTAAAGCAGTATAGACAATGTGGCCAATAGCTACCACATGGCATGGTTAATTTCATGTGTCAACTTGACTGGGCTAAGAGATGCCTGGAGAAATGGTAAAGTATGATTTCTGGGTGTGTCTTTGTAAGAGGGTTTCTGGACGAGATCGGCATTTGAATCAGCACACTGAGTATAAAAGATCATCCATACCAACATGCTGCTGCACCTAAGTCGCTTCAGTCGTGTCCGACTCTGCGCGACCCCACAGACGGCAGGCTCCCCTGTCCCTGGGATTCTCCAGGCAAGAACACTGGAGTGAGTTGCCATTTCCGTCACCAGCATGAGTGACTAGCAAATAGAACAAGACAAGCAGAGCAGGGGTGAGTGACAGCACTGCCTCTAGGGTTTTAGAGCAAGACTCTGACATCCTTCACTTTTAACTACCCTCCTTTAGAGAAAGAGCTCTTGGCTGCTACTGGGACTTAGGGTAGCCTGAACACTTGACTGTGGGTCACCAAGTTACCACATGACTGCGTAGGCCATCATAAAATGGAGGTTATTAATATCTGACCCAACATGCCACAGCGATGAGTGTGCATAGCAACACCCCATCATCAAATGTAAGTGATACATAAGTGATCTGTCCTAAACAGGTCCTGAAGGCACAAGGAGGTTACATGACAAAGTGGCCCAAATGCCTGAGGTCCCCATCGCTGCCACATTGTCTTGTCTCTCCCAGCCTGTGCTTCCTCGTTTCGTGGGGAGTCCCCTATGATCGACTGGCACAGAAAGTGTAGACTCAGACCTGGCTTACAGATGGTTCTGTAGATATGTCCACCACCTACAAGTGGACAGCTGCAACACTATAGCCCTTCTCTGGGACATCCCTGAAAGATGATGGTGAAGGCGAATCCTCCCAGTGGTCAGAACTTGCTGGAGTGTACCTGGCTGTACATTTAGCTTGGAAGGACAAACGGCCATATTGCAATTCAATACCAGTTCATGGACTGTAGCCAATGGTTGGGCTGGATGGTCAAGGACCTAGAAGGAACATGATTGGAAAACCGGGGACAAAGAAATTTAGGGAAAGAGGTATATAGATAGGCCTCTCTGAATGGGCAAAAAGTGTAGAAATATTTGTGTCTCACATGAATTCTCACCAAAGAATGAACTCAGCCAAGGGGGATTTTAATAATCAAGTGAATAGGATGACCTTGTCTGTGGATCCCAGTCAGTCTCTTTCCCCTGCCACTCTTGTCATCACTCAGTAGACTCATAAGCAAAGTGGCCGTGGTGGTAGGGACAGAGGCTTATGCACGGGCTTGGAAATTCGGGCCTCCATTCACTGAGAGTGACCTGGCTATGGCCAACAACTGTCCAGTCTGCCGGAAGCACAGACTATACTGAGCCCTTGAGATGGAACCATTCTCTGGGATGCTTGGTCATCTGCTTGGGGGCAGGCTGACTACACTGGACTGTTTCCATCATGGAAGAGGCAGCATTGTGTATCTATCACAATACAGGGAGACCTCAGAGACACTGTGGGTTTGGTTCCAAACCCCTGCAGCAAGGTGAATATCACAAAAAAGTGAGTCACATGAATTTTTGGGTTTTCCAGTGCAAATAAAAGTATGTCCACACTATATTATAGTCTTTTAAGTGTGTAACAGCATTATGTTCTTTAAAAAATATACATTAAATGCCTTAATTTAAAAATACTTTATTGCTAAAAAAGGCTATGCATCATCTGACAACACAGGGTTGCTACCATCTTCAATTTGTAAGAAACCAGCATCTGCAAATTACAACCGAGGGAAGTGCAATAAAACGAGGTGTGCTTGTACATCCTCTAGATTCGGATTTGCCTTTCCTGAAGCCACTGCTTCTGTCCACGGACTTACAGGATGTTTTCTCCATTACCACAGTATTCTACACGTGCTTCTGATCAAGACCCTCACTTTACAATAAAAGAAGTACAGCACTGGGCCCATGCTCATGGAATTTATCAGTCTCATCATGTCTCCACCATCTCGACGCAACTGACTGAAAGATGGTGGCATGGCCTTTTGAAGAGTTAGTCACAACGCATATCAGGTAGCAACACATTGCAGGACTGGGGCAAGGTTCTCCAGAAGGCTATGTAAACTTGGTAAAGCACTTACTACATGCCTGGGATTGTGCCAGACCTGAGATGTGGAGGCAGAAAAAAGCAGGCCTTTTCCTGGGGGAGGTATGGTCTAGGGAGAGAGGCAACTGCAAAATGCGTGGGGCTACAGTGGGAGGGAATGAAGCGCAGGGACAGAGGGGTGGAAGGCACTGATCCTGGGGAGCCCGGTACACACATCCATCAGGGTCTTCCTTCTTTTGACTTCAGAAAGCCAGTTTTCCCTCCAGAAACTCTTCGTTTAAGAACTAAGAAAACTGTCTCCAGGGTTCAGTTTCATTCCTTCATTCTTAGGGTCACCACACATAACCTTACATATTCTTTTAGAATAAAAACAGAAAAGTGAAAGTGTTAGTCGCTCAGTTGTGTCCAACTCTTTGCGACCCTGTGGACTATAGCCCCTCAGGCTTCTCTGTCCGTGGAATTCTTTAGGTGAGAAAACTGGAGTGGGCTGCTATTTCCATCTCCAGGGGACCCTCACAACTCAGGGATCGAATCTGGGTCTCCCGCTTTGCAGGCAAATTCTTTACTGTCTGAGCCACCAGAGAAGCCCAAAAAAATCTTTGTTAGGTTACTCTTGAAAAATACATTTGGCTACCTCGGCCCATTTCATCCATGCTTCCCATTGAAGGTGGTTAAAAAATACAAATTCCTAAAGTTTATACGTTTTTAAGGTGGTAAGAGGAGCAACCCCACGTCCAAGGAGCAGTGGCTGCATGGGCACAGGAGGGCTGAGAGGAGCTACTCTACGTTCAAGGTCAGGAGGGGTGGCTGTGATGAAATACTCCTCATCCAAGGTAAAGAGCAGTGGCTGCGCTTTGCTGGAGCAGCCCTGAAGAGATGCCCGAAGTCCAAGGTAAGAGAAACCCAAGTAAGATGGTAGGTGTTGCAAGACGTATCAGAGGGTAGACACTTAAACCATAATCACAGAAAACTAGTCAATCTGATCACACGGACCACAGCCTTGTCTAACTCAGTGACACTAAGCCATGCCGTGTGGGGCCACCCAAGTCAGTGGAGAGGTCTGACAGAATGTGGTCCACTGGAGAAGGGAATGGCAAGCCACTTCAGTACTCTTCCCTTGAGAACCTCATGAACAGTAGGAAAAGCCAAAATGATAGGGTACTGAAAGAGGAACTCCCCAGGTCGGTAGGTGCTCAATATGCTACTGGAGATCACTGGAGAAATAACTCCAGAAAGAATGAAGGGATGGAGCCAAAGCAAAAACAATACCCAGCTGTGGATATGACTGGTGATAGAAGCAAGGTCCGATGCTGTAAAGAGCAATATTGCATAGGAACCTGGAATGTCAGGTCCATGAATCAAGGCAAATTGGAAGTGGTCAAAGAGGAGATGGCAAGGGTGAACGTTGACATTCTAGGAATCAGAGAACTAAGATGGACTGGAATGGGTGAATTTAACTCAGATGACCATTACATCTACTACTGTGGGCAGGAATCCCTCAGAAGAAATGGAGTAGCCATCATGGTCAACAAGAGTCCAAAATGCAGTACTTGGATGCAATCTCAAAAACAACAGAATGATCTCTGTTCGTTTCCAAGGCAGACCATTCAATATCACGGTGATCCAAGACTATGCCCCAACCAGTAACGCTGAAGAAGCTGAAGTTGAACAGTTCTATGAAGACCTACAAGACCTTTTAGAACTAACACACAAAAAAGATGTCCTTTTCATTACAGGGGACTGGAATGCAAAAGTAGGAAGTCAAGAAACACCTGGAGTAACAGGCAAATTTGGCCTTGGGATACGGAATGAAGCAGGGCAAAGGCTAATAGAGTTTTGCCAAGAGAACGCACTGGTCATAGCAAACACCCTCTTCCAACAACACAAGAGAAGACTCTACACATGGACATCACCAGATGGTCCACACTGAAATCAGATTGATTATATTCTCTGCAGCCAAAGATGGAGAAGCTCTATACAGTCAGCAAAAACAAGACCGGGAGCTGACTGTGGCTCAGATCATGAACTCCTTATTGCCAAATTCAGACTTAAGCTGAACAAAGTAGGGAAAACCACTAGACCATTCAGGTATGACCTAAATCAAATTCCTTATGATTATACAGTGGAAGTGAGAAATAGATTTAAAGGCCTAGATCTGATAGATAGAGTGCCTGATGAACTATGGAACAAGGTTCGTGACATTGTACAGGAGACAGGAATCAAGACCATCCCCATGGAAAAGAAATGGAAAAAGGAAAATGGCTGTCTGGGGAGGCCTTACAAATAGCTGTGAAAAGAAGAGAAGTGAAAAGCAAAGGAGAAAAGGAAAGATATAAGCATCTGAATGCAGAGTTCCAAAGAATAGCAGGGTGAGATAAGAAAGCCTTCCTCAGCAATCAATGCAAAGAAATAGAGGAAAACAATAGAATGGGAAAGACTAGAGACCTCTTCAAGAAAATTAGAGCTACCAAGGGAACATTTCATGCAAAGATGGGCTCAATAAAGGACAGAAATGGTATGGACCAAACAGAAACAGAAGATATTAAGAAGAGCTGGCAAGAATACACAGAAGAACTGTACAAAAAAGATCTTCAGAACCCAGATAATCACGATGGTGTGATCCCTCATCTAGAGCCAGACATCCTGGAATGTGAAGTCAAGTGGGCCTTAGAAAGCATCACTACGAAAAAAGCTAGTGGAGGGGATGGAATTCCAGTTGAGCTATTTCAAATCCTGAAAGATGATGCTGTGAAAGTGCTGCACTCAATATGCCAGCAAATTTGGAAAGCTCAGCAGTGGCCACAGGACTGGAAAAGGTCAGTTTTCATTCCAATCCCAAAGAAACACAATGCCAAAGAATGCTCAAATTACCGCACAATTGCACTCATCTCACATGCTAGTAAAGTAATGCTCAAAATTCTCCAAGCCAGGTTTCAGCAATATGTGAACCGTGAACTTCCAGATGTTCAAGCTGGTTTTAGAAGAGGCAGAGGAACCAGAGATCAAATTGCCAACATCCGCTGGATCATGGAAAAAACAAAAGAGTTCCAGAAAAACACCAATTTCAGCTTTATTGACTATGCCAAAGCCTTTGACTGTGTGGATCACAATAAACTATGGAAAATTCTAAAAGAGATGGGAATACCAGACCACCTGACCTGCCTCTTGAGAAACCTATATGCAGGTCAGGAAGCAACAATTAGAACTGGACATGGAACAACAGACTGGTTCCAAATAGGAAAAGGAGTAGGTCAAGGCTGTATACTGTCACCCTGCTTATTTATCTTAAATGCAGAGTACATCATGAGAAACGCTGGGATGGAAGAAACCCAAGCTGGAATCAAGATTTCCGGGAGAAATATCAATCACCTCAGATATGCAGATGACACCACCCTTATGGCAGAAAGTGAAGAGGAACTAAAGAGCTTCTTGATGAAAGTAAAAGAGGTGAGTGAAAAAGTCGGCTTAAAGCTCAACATTAGGACAATGAAGATCATGGCATCCGGTCCCATCACTCCATGGGAAATAGATGGGGAAACAGTGGAAACAGTGTCAGACTTTATTTTTTGGGCTCCAAAATCACTGCAGATGGTGATTGCAGCCATGAAATTAAAATCATTTACTCCTTGGAAGGAAAGTTATGACCAACCTAGATAGCATATTGAAAAGCAGAGACATTACTTTGCCAACTAAGGTGCGTCTAGTCAAGGCTATGGTTTTTCCTGTGGTCATGTATGGATGTGAGAGTTGGACTGTGAAGAAAGCTGAGCGCCGAAGAATTGAGGCTTTCGAACTGTGGTGTTGGAGAAGACTCTTGAGAGTCCCTTGGACTGCAAGGAGATCCAACAAGTCCATCCTAAAGGAGATCAGTCCTGGGTGTTCATTGGAAGGACTGATGCTAAAGCTGAAACTCCAATACTTTGGCCACCTCATGGGAAGAGTTGACTCACTGGAACAGACTCTGATGCTGGGAGGGATTGGGTGCAGGAGGAGAAGGGGACGACAGAGGATGAGATGGCTGGATGGCATCACCGACTCAATGGACATGAGTTTAGGTGAACTCCGGGAGTTAGTGATGAACAAGGAGGCCTAGCGTGCTGCAATTCATGGGGTCGCAAAGAGTCGGACACAACTGAGCGACTGAACTGAACCAAAGGTGGCCAAAAGGTATAAACTTCTAGTTACAAGATAAATAGGTCCTGAGAATAAAAGGGACAGTACGGTGACTATAGTTAACAATACTGCTTTGTGTATTGAAAGTTGCTAAAAGAGTAGATCTGAAAGTTCTCATCACAAGAAAAAAATGTAACTATGTAAGGTGATGCATGTTAGTTAAACTTATTACAGTAATCATTTCACAATTTAGACATATATCAAATTATTATGCTGTATACTCAAAACCAAAATAACATTTTATATGCCAGTGGTAAAGAACCCGACTGTCAGTGCAGGAGACAAGAGATGTGGGTTTGATCCCTGGTTGGGGAAGATTCCCTGGAGGAGGGTATGGCAACCCACTCCAGGATTCTTGCCTGGAGAGGCCCATGAACAGAAGGGGGTTGCAAAAGTCAGACATGATTGAAGTGACTTAGAATGCGGGCATGTCAACTAGACCTCAATTTTAGAATTTGAAAAAAAAAAAAGAAAAATAGATCATTAATATTTACCTTTCCACTGAACAAGATTGTATGTCACTTACAAAATCTGGTGGCAAAGTCATGCAGTGAGTATAAAGCAACAAATATTTATCCCTTAAAATAAATTAGAGAAAAGCAGAGATACAATTAAAGACAAATTTCCTACTAGTGAAATGTTTACCTTATTAATAATAACCTTGTTAATTATCTATTACATATGTATTACAGGAATTACACTAATGATAATACTAACAATGTTGTTAATCATCAACAATAAACACTCAATAAATGCACCCACTTAGAACCTGGATACTGAACCCAAACATTGATCAGCCTTGTCTTGTTTTCTAAGATCTTGACAATTTGTGTAATTCAAAAGAAGACAGCCTTTTCCTACAAAGACTCTTTTCTAAATTTATTCTTTTTGAAAAGCATTTCTAGTTAGAACTATCAGAATCCAACAGAACTGACCCATATTACGCCTTACAAGAGTGTTTTGCTTGCACACGGAGAGGCAATAGTCCAGGATTTGTCCTTAATTGCATTCAAAGATTATAATTTCATTTATTTTATGGCTTCTCATAGTTGTTGTTGTCATTCAGTTGCTAAGTCATATCTGACATCTTACAATTCTATGGACGGCAGCACACCAGGCTCCACTGTCCTTCACTCTCCCGGAGTTTGCCCAAATTCATGTCCATTGAGTCAGTGAAGCTATCTATCTATCTCATCCTCTGCCACTCCCTTCTCCTTCTGCCCTCAATCTTTCTCAGCACCAGGGTCTTTTCCAATGAGTTGCTCTTCACATCAGGTGGCCCAAAATATTAGAGCTTCAGCATCAGTCCTTCCAATGAATATTCAGGGTTGATTTCCTTTAGGATTGACTGGTTTGATCACCTTGCTGTCCAGGGAACTGTCAAGAGTCTTCTTCAGCACCACAATTTGAAAGCATCAATTCTTCAGCACTTAGCCTTCTTTATGGTTCAACTCTCACATACAACTCATACATGATTACAGGAAAAACCATAGGTTTGACAATATGGGCTGCTGTTAGCAAAGTGATACCTCTGCTTTTAAATATGCTATCTGGGTTTGTCATAGCTTTCTTTCCAATGAGCAAGCATCTTTTAATTCCATGGCTGCACTCACCATGTGCAGTGATTCTGGAGCCCAAGAAAATAAAATCTGTCACTGCTTCCAGTTTTTCCACTTCTGTTTGCCATGAAGTGATGGGACCAGATGCCATGACCTTAGTTTTCTGAATGTTGAGTTTTAAGCCAGCTTTTTCACTCTCCTCTTTCACCCTTATCAAAAGTTCTCATAGTTGATTTATTTAAACCTTCTTATATTTAGATAAAGAACTGACTTTAAAAGTACTGGAACATTTGAAAGAGTTATACAGACTTAGAGAAAGAATCATGAAAATTTATTCCACCCAAGAAAGTAAACCTTGAGTAACTACCATCATTTTTCTAAGGCATCAAGAGTCACTTTCACCATATCAGTACCAACTGCTTAGCTGCACAACCAGTGATCCTGGCTAAAGCTCTAACTTTTGAAAACTTTCCCTTGTTTCAATGTCCTTGGTCATTAATTCCTCCTTTTAAGAGCTGGTCAGGCTATAGTCAAACAGGGTCATTCACCTTCTGTGGCGTTTGGGGCTCTTATGCCCTCTTGCCCTTGCTTCAGTGACCTTATCCTTTATTTTCTGGGTCAGGGGAAAAACTTGCAACAGTGCTTTTAATTTTACTTATTTTTAAAAACATTTATCTTAACATAATACAAATTTATTATCATGTAAATCTGGAGGTCAGAAGTCCAAGAATGGGTCTTTGTGGCTAAAAAATCAATGTTTTGGCAGAGCTCTATTTATTCTGCAGACTCTAGGGGAGCATCTGTTTCCTTGCCTTTTCCAGCTTCTAGTGGCTGCCAGCCTTTCTTGGCTTGTAGTCCCTTCCTCCATCTGGAAAGCATATCACTCCAACATCTGATTCCAGCTTCATACCTCTTCTCTGTGCTGACCCTACTGCCTCTCTAAGGATTCCTGTGTTTACCTTGGGCTCAACTGGTTAATCCAGAATAATCTATCCAAGATCCGTGATTTAATAACACCTGCAAAGTCTCTTTTACCATGTACCATAGACTGAATGTCTGTGTCCCTTCCCCAAATTCATAGGTTGAAATCCCCAATGGGATGGTATTAGGTGATGGGAGTTTAGAAGGTGATTAGGCGATAAGGATGGAAGATTAGGATGTGTATATCTTGGGCAGAGGGTGGGGGCATAATTCAGCCTAACGGTGAGATATTATACTGTATGTTGCCTATAATAATGCTTTACAAATAAATGTGTTGTCGTTTTTGAGTCACTAAGCTTGCAACTGTAAGTTGTTAGGTTGGATCCTTTGTAACCCCGTGGATGGTAGCCCTCTGTCCATGGGATTTCCCAACCAAGGATACTGGAGTGGGTCACTATTTCCTTCTCCAGGGGATCTTTCCAACCCAGGGATTAAACCCATGTCTCCTGAATTGGCAGGCAGATTCTTTACCACTGAGCTGCCAGGGAAGCCCTTAAAAATGAATAGAAAATGGAATTTTAGTTCTGGTCTTGATTTTATTAGGTGAGAATTTGTTGCCCAATATGGCCTTCAAGTAGCCAGAGCTAACCAACCATGGGAACCTCTGAGGGTTTTCAAAATCCCTCCAGGGTTGAGATGTGTAACTATCACGTGATAGAGCTAGAGACACTGGTTGCTTATGACCTCTCTGCCCTATGAACTAGCCAAGGTATGGCTGGTTTCATACTTTGGGATATTTCCAACTATACTCTCAAGATTACACAACACTCCTCATGACAAAGTCTTAAAAAAAGAACAGAATCCATGAGGAAGAGGAAGCTTTTACAATCATAAAGATTTAAAGACCCTTTTAAAGTCAGCCCTATGAAAATAATAAATGCCCCAAGCTGAAATGCCTTAATGTAGATTCAATCTCCCATTCTGCCCTTTATTTATTTATTTGTTTATTTTGGCTGTGTGGCTTGTGAGATCTTAGGTCCCTCACTGGAGATCAAACTGAGGCCCTGGCAGTCCTACCCCTGGACGGCCAGGGAATTCCCTTTCATTCTGCTTTCAAATAAGTATATTAAATTTTTAAAGCTAGTTAATATAGAATTAGGTAAGTATATAAAATTATTTTACACTTAGGATTCTCCAGAACAGACTACTGTTTCTAATGCAATAGAAACTGCAAATGTTTCTACAAAACAAGGACAAATCAACAACAGAAATGAGGTAGGTGAGCTCAGAGACAGTAGTAATCTCCATCTTTAGACTGGAAATTTGTTGCTTAATAGTGAGGGGAATAATACAGGTTACTTTAAACAATATCTTTACCTGAATGTCTCAAAGCCACCCAATATCCAAGGTCAGTGGATGTCAGCATTTTATATATCTGAGTGAACATGCCTAAAAAGAGATTTTCGGTGTTCAAGGTATGCAGATGTCACAATCAATTTGTTGTACCACCACTCTTTGTAAATGAGCTCCTGTGTTTTCAGTGATCTTTTACCCATAGACATGAAGAAATGGAAGAAGAAAAGGTGAGCTAGGGGGCTAGATAGAGTCTGAGACAATCAAGATAAACAACCAACAGCATCCAGGTCACAGAGTGCCTATGCCTGACCTAGTAATGGTGGAAAAGCAGTCCTGAATTACAGTCCTGTCCTCTCAGCTGAAAACTTGAAACACGTTTCACAAGAAACAAGATGTTTCACAAGCAACATCTGCTTAATTCCTCAGTGGTGGGGACATTCCTGGTGGTCCAGTGACTAACACTCCCGCTCCCAACGCAGGGGACCCAGGTTTGACCCCAGTCAGGAAACTAGATCTCGTATGCTGCAAGTAAGAGTTCATGCGCTACAACGCAAGAACCCACCTGTTGCAATGAGGATCAAAGATCCCCAGTGCTGCAACTAAGGCTCGACACAGCCAAATAAATTAATTAATTAGTTTAAAAAAATTCCCAGTGGTTATTTCTTTACCTGAAAAATATCAGTAAGAATGAGATAGATACTTGACCTCGGACACTTCTCACATTTCATCTGGAGTTCTAAGGTTGACCTGTTAACAAACAAACCATGAAATGGGTGCTGATGAGTGGATATAGAAGCAAAAAAGTGCAGAATCCAATGAGTTCTTAACAGGCAGCAGGAAAGTTGGCTACAGCTCACATGAGGAGGATGGGAAGTGTTGCCAAATTCCATCTACCTACATCAGAAAGTAAAGATTCGCAAGGATGAAATTTGATAGATGACCAGAATGTATGATGCTCTGGATTAACAAATTTATAATTAGCTGCAATTTGAAGATGTGCACTTGAGAGCCAGACACAGGCCTGGGCTTGGCCATTTGGGGTTTGGTGGATCCAAGTTCCCACCCTTGGAAGTTCTGGCTGCCTTTCCTGGCCGGTTGCCCTGAACCACTCTAAGCTGTGGCAGGAAGCTGGCAATGCTTACTCAGATCCCCTTAAGTGGTAAGTGAGTCTGCAAGTCTAGAAAGCCATAAGTAATAAACATATAGATGGTGAGAAAGAGTTTTAATACAAAGTGTGTCAAATCTAGTGTGAAAACCTGTATAACTTTGTGCTTCTTTTTAGAAGCTTTATTCAGTTTTCAGTGCTTTCAACCATTTCAGATAAACAGATTTACTAGACAATTTAAAATCTAACTTTAATTGTGATCCTTAGGAAGATTTAACTAATTTAAGTGTGCTGTCAACATTCAAATGCTGAAGAGTTCTGATTTTCTAAAGGTATATGTTTGATTTTTAACATCTAGAAATGCTTTAAAACTGTTATCTTACTGAATATTTTGATTTACTGGATTTGTAAGTTATCTAAATCTTTAGCAAGATTTTATTGTTAGATTTGTAAGGGTCTCTCATAGATGCTTGCAAAATTCTGCCTTAAGGAAAAAGCTTAACTTTCCTACATAAACTGTACAGAAGAGTTAAGTTCTTTACAGAATAATGCCAGCTTATGAATGCAGAAGGAATGATAGCCCTGGAATAAATATTCTGCAAGCCCTAATAAATTATTCTGGGCAATGATCATTAGTTGCCAAAAAGCATCAGGTAAAAAGCTGAGGGGCTGTCTTAACAAGGGATGCATCCAAATGCCTATGGTGAGAAATAGTTTGAATATAAACGGTGACATAAATATGAACTCCTGTGTCATTCCTCACACCACAAAAAAGAGAAGCAACCAGATCTTACGTGTCTCCTGATAGAAGTACCCAACACTAAATTGAATGCATTCTTGCCAAAAACCCAAGCATAAATGTGGTAACTCTAGATTATGATTGTCAAACTTAGCAAATAAAAATACAGGATGATAAAAAATTGCACAAGTGAGTACTTTTACACTAAAAAATATTGTTTAGTTAAGGGTAAAGCGTCTGCCTGAAATGCAGGAGACCAGGGATCGATCCCTGGGTCAGGAAGATCCCTTGGAGAAGGAAATGGCAAACCCCCTCCAGTATTCTTGCCTGGAGAATCCCATGGACGGATAAGCTACAGTCCACAGGGTTGCAAAGAGTCGGACACGACTGAGCGACTTCACTTTCCTGTATTTTATCTGGAAACTCTACTCTAAATCTAACTACCAGCTCACAAGAAATAGAATGAATACAATCAGCAAAATCTAGAATGTAGAAAACTCTCTAGGACATATTTCCTTCTACAGATAACTTGCAAAGAGATAATACTTCATTTGATGATTGGAAGAAAAAACAATTTGTTGTCTCACAGAAAAATTGCAAGGGTGGAAAAGGGAGGAAGCCTATAGATCCTATCAGATTAAAAGAGACTTAAGAGACATGGCAATAAGTGTCTGGATCCTGATTTGAATAAACATCTGTGACAAAATTTAGGAAATCTGAAAAGTAACTGAATATTTAGGAATCAGTGTAAAAGTTTTAAGTACTATGGCTAGCTTACACAAGAGAATTTTTATCTTTTAAAGATACATACTGAAGTGTTACTGATGAAACAATATGATGTCTGAGATTGGCATCAAAACAACCCTGTGACAAGGTGGGAGGGGCAGGTTGTCAAGAATAGAGATAAAAACAGGATCGGTGGGTGTGGACAATTGTGAGAGCTGGTGAGGACTGTGTGAGAGTTCATAAATATTTTGTAAATATTTGAAAATTTTTTAATTGTTTAAAAAAAATTTAATTGTCTAAAATTTTTTTCATGTTTTAAAAGGGAGGTATTTTAGAAAAACTGAGCCATGAACATGTAACAAATAGAAGATTAATTATAATCCAATAAAATATAAATTTCCATGCCTTCACAATAACATGTTGTCAGTGTAGGTTCATTTTTTTTAATAAATGCGTCACTCCGGTGGGGGACGCTGGTAATGGAGGAGACTATGTACGTGTGGCAAAGGAGGTATGTGAGAACTTTCTGTACGTCCCACTCAACTGTGCTGTGAGCTGGAGACTAATGATAGTCTCTTTTTAAAAAAGTGAGGCTCCCTTTGATTATCACTGCCAGTCTTGGTCTCCCTGCTGTTTCAAGGTAACCATAGTTATTGGCTTAACGTATGTCCTTCCAGAAAGTTCTCTATACATTTACAGATATATACACGTAACACAGAAAATGCATAGCATCATAATGTGTTTTTGTTTGTCTTGTGTTCCTTTCTTGCTGTCTTCTGATAATTATATGACCCTTGATTAAAGGTTAAGGGATCATTACGGAAAACAGTTTGCTCTGTGGCCCTTCTATATACCATTAGTTTAAAAAAAAAAACTCTTGAGAATAAGAAAAGCTATCAACTTTCTAAGGATTTGATTGAGTAGATAAAAACTTGGTTACTTTGAAAGCGGCATTAGAAACTTCCTTGCAAGTCCAGTGGTTAAGATTCCACGCTTCCAACGCAGGGGACATAAGTTCAACCTCTTGTCAGGGAACTAAGATTCCACACGCTGCACAGTGTATCCAAGAAAAGGCCGCGGGTGGTGGGGTGGGGGCAGGCATCAGTCTGACAAAATTTATTATAATTGTGAGTAAGACAGAGGGAAACAGTTCCTTACAGCCAAAGCTTGGTCTGACTTGATCGAGGTCTTGTTGTTCTCTTGGTGAACACAGACAATGTCACATTAACACTGGACAGGGCCACTCTGCGACCACGCAGAGCAAGACGAAAACAAAATCACTCAGGAATCGTGTCTGAACACAGATAAAACCTGAACACCATTCAAGCCCCCAAATACCAATCATCACCCTCTCCCAGCTAATATGAGTGATGGCTGCTTCTTTACCAAGTATAGCCTCACTCTGGCCTCTCCTCCCTCTCATTAAGTTTTATTAATGTATCAAATCATAGAATTACCCTTTTGCTTTTGACAGGAGCAAAACATCCAACCAAGAGCTCACCTCCACTTCCATGAACTCACATCAAGCTCACCTAACACAAGTGTAAATCCTGTAAGAGGGTCCTTGCGGCAGCCTCTCATCAAGATACCCCAGGACCCAGGCTGAGAAGTCTCCCTCTCTGCAACAGAAAATAATCCCAACGTGCTCACCTACAAGTGTGGTTTTGATGATCTTCAGCTGAACGGTATAGATAGGGGTTTTCTTTAAAACTTTAAAACCAGAAATAAGACAAATAAGCTGTTGTTGTTTAGCGCTAAGTCCCGTCTGACTCTTTGGGACCCCAGGTGATCCCCATGGCCACCAGGCTCCTCTGTCCATGGGGTTTCCCAGGCAGGAATCCTGAAGCAGGTCGTCATGCTCTTCTCTATAGGATCGTCCCAACCCAAGGACTGAGCCTGAGTCCCCTGCACTGGCAGGTGGATTCTTTACCACTGAGCCACCAGAGAAGCCCCAAGACAAATAAATACCAGGAATGCAACGTTCAACATGAAGAAGAGTAGGACCCAACAGAGCAACTGAACTGAACTGAAGGGTATATATGCAAGTTGGGAGAGTAAACCCTGAGTTCTCATTACAAGAAAAAATATTTTTTCCTATTATTTGATTTTGGATCTAAATGAGATGATACTCAACTTACTGTGATGATAATTTCATGATGTATGTAAGTAAATCACAAGGCTGGTCACCTTAAACACACAGAGTGCTGTATGTCAATTATATCTCAATATAAAACTAGAAAAAAAAACACCGAACCTTTAAAAACAATGGATCCTGGGACTTCCCTGGTGGTCCAGTGGCTAAGACTCTGCACTTCCAGTTCAGGGGCATGGGCTCAGTACCTGGTCGGGGAGCCGAATCCTGCATGCCACAACTAAAGAACCTGTATGCTGCAACTAAGGTTGAAAGAGTTAGTCGCTCCATTGTGTCCCACTCTGCAATCCCATGGGCTGTAACCCACCAGGCTCCTCTGTTCATGGGATTCTCCAGGCAAGAATACTGCAGTAGGTTGCCATTTCCTACTCCAGGGAATCTTCCCAACCCACGGTTTGAACCCAAGTCTCCTGCATTGCAGGCAGATTCTTTACCATCTTAGCCACCAAGGAAGTCCAAATAAGATGGTGCAGCCAAACAAATAGATAGAAATAAATATTTTTTAAAAAACAATCACAACTTAAAGACATTACGTTATTTAAAAAAAATAAAAACGGATCCTGCCCCCAAATACATACTCGTAGGTCAACTCTCATTAATGACTGCTTCCCACAGTGAGGGGATTTAGTGGTTGCCCCTCCAATCTCCAGTTCCCCTTGCTTTTGGTAACCACTAGTAATCGCTCTTTTAGGTAAAGGCCCCCACTCAGCTTAGGTGGGGCAGCAGTAAAGAATCTGCCTGCCGATGTAGGAGACTCAAGAGATGTGGGTTTGATCCCTGGGTTGGGAAAATCCCCTGGAGTAGGAAATGGCAACCCACTCCAGTATTCTTGCCTAGAGGATCCCATGGACAGAGGAGCCTAATGGACTACAGTCCACGGGGGTCACAAAGAGTCAGGCACGAGTAAGTGAACACGCACGCCCCCAGCCTACCTGCTCAACCCCCATCCCCATCTTCTCTCGGGGCCAGGGAGCCTGCGGGGCCGCTGCCAAGCACCTCCCCAAGGCTGGAGGCCTGAGTCCTCACTACACCCCACAGCCCGAAGGCAGAGGGTCTGGGGTGGGAAATGGAATTGTAGTCCACAATTTTAAATGTGTGTATGTGCTGTTTTTCGTTTGTTTTACAAAATTAGAATACTGTCATAAATATAAGCTCTTGATCATGTCTTTTATACTTAATATATTATCATTATTGGCTCCAGATTGCTCCAAACTTCTTGAATTCAAATTTCAGCTACCCTGTTTGAGATCAAATCTCTCTTTCCTCTTACTCTTTATGACTGTCTTTCAAGACTATTTGGGAAGAAGAGTCAAGTTTTCTTCAGCAGCATGATCATTTTAAGAACTGTAACATACATGATGCCAAAACTCTCTAGGGAAGGACTTTCAAAATCTGACTTTAGTTGTCACTGCCTATTAACAAAGTTATTAACCTTCAAGTTAATTACTTCAGGCCAATTACTGAGAACAAATTTGATATTGCATCTGAAACCTGACACACACCCATAGAATTTACCTAGTAATAAATCTGCTCAATAGAACGCTTACAATGTACACACCTATTCTTTGGGTGTGTACCTTTCTGAGCCGTGCAAACATTTTCCCCCAGATATAGCAATTTTGTTTAAAACAAAATTGAGGAACTAGAGTCATTTGCTCCCAGCTGTCTCCAATACATAAAATTCTTCTCAGTCAAGCATGGAGCTGCCAACAAAAACTTCTCTTTTTATATTTAAAAAAGTTGCTTGCTTTGTTTTTGACAGGGAAGATTTATAATATTTAACTTGTTTTCTGGTACATTAAAAAGTCAAGGTAACATAAAAAAATCAAATAGTCCAAAAAACTAAAAAGTAAAATATTTTTCATTCCAAGCCACTCCTGGCCTATTCTCCAGAGAACATTCTTTCTAATAGTGTATCCTTCCAGATGGGAGGAAAGGACAGTTAAGTGAGTTTGGGACAGACATATACATACTGCTATATTTAAAATGGATAGCCAATATGGACCTACTGCATAGCACATGGAACTCTGCCCAATTATGTGGCAGCCTGCATGGGAGGGGAGTCTGGGGGAGAATGCTGCTGCTGCTGCTGCTAAGTTGCTTCAGTTCAGTTCAGTTCAGTCCAGTCGCTCAGTTGTGTCCGACTCTTTGCAACCTCATGAATTGCAGCACTCCAGGCCACCCTGTCCATCACCAACGCCCAGAGTTCACTCAAACTCACATCCATCGAGTCAGTGATGCCATCCAGCCATCTCATCCTCTGTCGTCCCCTTCTCCTCCTGCCCCCAATCCCTCCCCGCATCAGTCTTTTCCAATGAGTCAACTCTTTGCCATGGCCAAAGTATTGGAGTTTCAGCTTCAACATCAGTCCTTCCAAAGAACACCCAGGACTGATCTCCTTTAGGATTGACTGGTTGGGTCTCCTTGCAGTCCAAGGGACTCTCAAGAGTCTTCTCCAACACCACAGTTCAAAAGCATCAATTCTTTGGCGCTCAGCTTTCTTCACAGTCCAACTCTCACATCCATACATGACTACTGGAAAAAACATAGCCTTGACTAGACGGACCTTTGTTGGCAAAGTAATGTCTCTGCTTTTCAATATGCTGTCTAGGTTGGTCATAACTTTCCTTCCAAGGAGTAAGTGTCTTTTAATTTCATGGCTGCAATCACCATCTGCAGTGATTTTGGAGCCCCCCAAAATAAAGTCTGACACTGTTTCCACTGTTTGCCCATCTATTTCCCATGAAGTGATGGGACCAGATGCCATGATCTTCGTTTTCTGAATGTTGAGCTTTAAGCCAACTTTTTCACTCTCCTCTTTCACTTTCATCAAGAGGCTTTTTAGTTCCTCTTCACTTTCTGCCATAAGGGTGGTGTCATCTGCATATCTGAGGTGATTGATATTTCTCCCGGAAATCTTGATTCCAGCTTGTGCTTCTTCCAGCCCAAAGTTTCTCATGATGTACTCTGCATTTAAGTTAAATAAGCAGGGTGACAATATACAGCCTTGACGTACTCCTTTTCCTATTTGGAACCAGTCTGTCGTTCCATGTCCAGTTTTAATTGTTGCTTCCTGACCTACATATAGGTTTCTCAAGAGGCAGGTCAGGTGGTCTGGTATTCCCATCTCTTTCAGAATTTTCCACAGTTTATTGTGATCCACACAGTCAAAGGCTTTGGCATAGTCAATCAAGCAGAAGTAGATGTTTTTCTGGAACTCTCTTGCTTTTTCCATGATCCAGCAGATGTTGGCAATTTGATATCTGGTTCCTTTGCCTTTTCTAAAACCGGCTTGGACATCTGGAACTTCACAGTTCACATATTGCTGAAGCCTGGCTTGGAGAATTTTGAGCATTACTTTACTAGCATGTGAGATAAGTGCAATTGTGTGGTAATTTGAGCATTTTTTGGCATTGTGTTTCTTTGGAATTGGAATGAAAACTGACTGTTTCCAGTCCTGTGGCCACTGCTGAGTTTTCCAAATTTGCTGGCATATTGAGTGCAGCACTTTCACAGCATCATCTTTCAGGATTTGAAATAGCTCAACAGGAATTCCATTACCTCCACTAGCTTTGTTTGTAGTGATGCTTCCTAAGACCCACTTGACTTCACATTCCAGGATGTCTGGCTCTAGGTGAGTGATAACCATCGTGATTATCTGGGTTGTGAAGATCTTTTTTGTACAGTTCTTCTGTGTATGCTTGCCACCTCTTCTTATTATCTTCTGTTTCTGTTAGGTCCATACCGTTTTTGTCCTTTATTGAGCCCATCTTTGCATGAAATGTTCCCTTGGTATCTCTAATTTTCTTGAAGAGATCTCTAGTCTTTCCCATTCTATTGTTTTCTTCTATTTCTTTGCACTGATCACTGAGGAAGGCTTTCTTATCTCTCCCTGCTATTCTTTGGAACTCTGCATTCAGATGGGTATATCTTGCTGCAGGAGCAGAATCTGCAGGAGTGGCTACCGCACATCCAAGGTCAGGAGCAGTGGCTGCACTTTGCTGGAGCAGCTGTGAAGAGATACCCCACATCCAAGGTAAGAGAAACCCAAGTAAGACGGTAGGTGCTGAGAGAGGACATCAGAGGGCAGACAGACTGAAACCACAATCACAGACAACTAGCCCATCTGATCACATGGACCACAGCCTTGTCTAACTCAGTGACACTAAGCCATGCTGTGTGGGGCCACCCAAGACAGGTGGATCATGGTGGAGAGGTCTGACAGAATGTGGTCCACTGGAGAAGGGAATGGCAAACCACTTCAGTATTCTTGCCTTGAGAACCTCATGAACAGTATGAAAAGGCAAAAAGATAGGACACAGAAAGATGAACTCCCCAGGTCGGTAGGTGCCCAATATGCTACTGGAGATCACTGGAGAAATAACTCCAGAAAGAAGGAAAGGATGGAGCCAAAGTGAAAACAACACCCAGCTGTGGATGTGACTGGTGATAGAAGCAAGGTCCAATGCTATAAAAAGCAATATTGCATAGGAACCTGGAATGTTAGGTCCATGAATCAAGGCAAATTGGAAGTGGTCAAACTTCCAAGAGTTTGACTGGCAAGAGTGAACGTCGACATTCTAGGAATCCCCGAACTAAGATGGACTGGAATGGGTGAATTTAAGTCAGATGACCATTATATCTACTACCGTGGGCAGGAATCCCTTAGAAGAAATGGAGTAGCCATCATGGTCAACAAGAGTCCAAAATGCAGTACTTGGATGCAATCTCAAAAATGACAGAATGATCTCTGTTCGTTTCCAAGGCAAACCATTCAATATCACAGTGATCCAAGTCTACGCCCCAACCAGTAACACTGAAGAAGCTGAAGCTGAACGGTTCTATGAAGACCTACAAGACCTTCTATAACTGACACCCAAAAAAGATGTCCTTTTCATTACAGGGGACTGGAATGCAAAAGTAGGAAGTCAAGAAACACCTGGAGTAACAGGCAAATTTGGCCTTGGAGTACAGAATGAAGCAGGGCAAAGACTAATAGAGTTTTGCCAAGAGAACGCACTGGTCATAGCAAACACCCTCTTCCAACAACACAAGAGAAGACTCTACACATGGACATCACCAAATGGTCAACACCGAGATCTGATTGATTATATTCTTTGCAGCCAAAGATGGAGAAGCAAAAACAAGACCGGGAGCTTGTTTTTGGCTCAGATCATGAACTCCTTATTGGCAAATTCAGACTTAAACTGAAGAAAGCAGGGAAAACCACTAGATCATTCAGGTATGACCTAAATGAAATTCCTTATGATTATACAGTGGAAGTGAGAAATAGATTTAAGGTACTAGTTCTAACAGACAGAGTGCCTGATGAACTATGGACAGAGGTTCGTGACACTGTACAGGAGACAGGGATCAAGATCATCCCCAAGAAAAAGAGATGCAAAAAAGCATAATGGCTGTCTGAGGAGGCAATACAAATAGCTATGAAAAGAAGAGAACCGAAAAGCAAAGGAGAAAAGGAAAGATATACCCATTTTTCCAGTGGTGGCATAACATTACACCGTATGAACACATCACAATTTAATCAGTCCCCTATTAATGAGTATTTAGGTTTACAAATTCCTTTCCACTATAATAAATAATGTGAAAATAAATATTCTCATATAAGCATTTTCGTGCATTTGTATAACTGTATCTGTGGAATAAATTTCTAAAAATGAAGTTGAGTCTAAGGGTTGGAGAGTGAACAGTTTGAAAGCTACTGACAAATTGTTTTCTAATAAGGTTGCACCAATTACTACTCCCATTCATGTTACATAATGCTGCATGCTCTCTCACATGCTAGCCAACATTGGTTTTTTTCCAACTTCTTTATCTTTGCCAGTCTGATAGGCGGAAAAATATTTTTGGTGTGTTTGTATGTATGCCAGTCCACCATGAGTGCATGGTTCTGCCATTTCTGAACACAGTGACTCAATTAAATAAAATCAAGGCAGTAATAGGGATGGATGCTATTTCAGAAATTTATCCTTATTTCTAAGAGTGATTAATTGGCTTTGCAGCCTACACTGGAAAGATTAATTACTAATGTATACTGAGACTATATATTAAACAGTTCCTTTCTGACTACTCTTTTATTTTTCAGTGTGTTTATTTTTTATTTTACTTTTTGGCCATGCCACATAGCTTGCAGGATATTAGTTCCCCAACCAGGGATTGAACCCGCCCCCTCAGCAAGGAGTCCTAACTATTGGGCCACTTATCTTCTGATGACTCTTTGATCTTAAAATGTCAAACTAAGAATTGAGGGAACTATCAAGATTACTTAAGAAATTAATTCATTAGCAACGTCAGCACATGTCATTTGATATCATGATAATGATGATAATGTGTATTGTATGTGCATGTAAAACAGGCGGTCTTAAGAAGAGGCCAGTAGAAAAGAGAGTACAGTACATCTTCAAACTGTGTCTTACGTCTTATGAATAGTTTTGGAGGAAATTTATTACTCCTGCTAAGAGAAATTTAAAGTTCCTTACTGAGATCATTTAAATAACTTTTATTTTAGATCATCATAATTTTTTTTTCTTTTTTTGTGGCTACAAAGCACGTGGGATCTTATTTGCCTCACTAGGGATTGAACCCATATCTCCCACATTGGAAATGTAGAGTCTTAACCAGTGGATGGCCAGGGAAGTCCCTAAATAACCTCTCTATTGTAGAAGAGACTTAGACTTAGAGAAAAATTGTAGTTACTACAGATGGTTCCCATACAGCCCACACAGTTTCCTTGTTTGTTAACACCACACAGTAATATGGTACATTTGTCACATATGTATTGATTGACACGTTAACTAAAATTCATACTTTACTCAGACGGTCTTAGTTTTTCCCAAATGTCCTTTTTCTGTTTCAGGCTGATACCCAGAATCCCGTTACAGTTACATTTAGTCATCATATCTCCCTGGGCTTCTCTGGGCTGTGACAGTTTTTCAGTTTCCTTGTTTTTGATGACCTTGACAATTTTGAGGAGTCCTGGCCGGGTATTTCATAGGATGCTCCTCAGCTGGGATCTGATGGTTTTCTCATAAATGAGACTGGGGTTATGGATCAGGGAGAGGATGGCCACACAGGTAAAATCCCTCACATCATCATATCACACTGCCAACATGGCTCATCACTGGCACTGTTGACCTTGATCATCTGACTGAGTGAAATACATTTATTAACTTTCTGTGTTGGCAGAAACTAGGCTACAGAATATAACGAATTGAGTCCTGAGGGTTTCAAAGTAAAGTGTGGTGGGGAGGCTGACTATTAGGGAGCCAGGGGTTCCCTGGTGGCTCAGATAGTAATGAATCCGCCTGCAATGTGAGAGACCTGGGTTCGATCCCTGGGTTGGGAAGATCCCCTGGAGGAGGGAATGGCTACGCACTCCAGTATTCTCGCCTGTAGAATCCCCATGGACAGAGAAGCCTGGTGGGCTACAGTCCACAGGGTTCCCAACAGCCGGACACAACTGAGAGCACAGGAGTCCCCTAATTCTTCAGGAGACCCCGCCAGGGGAGCAGAAGAACTCCATGCCAGAATGTAAGGAACTCTGAAGCAATACTGGAATCTTAGAAACACACTGTTCAAAACAATCCCGCTGGGGTAAGTACTCGCTACTCATACTTTACGAGGAAGAAACTGAGGCACAGTGCCAAGCATGCAAGCAAGCTGAGATGCAATCCACGCAGTCTGGCCACAGTGCCCAGGCTCTTACCACTGTATCGTCTCACCAAATCCATTTTGACTTGGATTTCCCAGATTACAACTGAGACACCAAGGCATCTTTCCTTTGGTATATTGGCTACTGGACCCCAGGACCTCACTGGGGACAGGTGATACAAAGAAGAAGCCACGAGGAACAGATTCCAGGTGAGACCTCAGAGTCAGAGCTGGTAGAGATCTGAGAGGATGGCATCCCAAGCCCAGAGTTGGGGGCCCGCTGGAGCCAACAGCTGGGATCATCTCAGGGTATAATTTAAGTGTGACCCTAGGCAAGGATCACCAGATTCAGCAAACAAAAATATAAGATCCCCACTTAAATTTGAACCTCAGATGAACAACCTATATGTTCCAAGTGAAGTTCAAATTCACCTGGGCATCTGTATTTTAACACTCCCCTTGGCTGCACGGCCCCCAAGCCCAATTTCCAGCCCTCTTAGATTCACTGATCACTTCCAGTTGTGGTAGAGTCAGCTGTGACTGACTCTACTGACATACGAAGATAAATAGAAGCTCTAGAAGGCGGAGGGGTTCAAGAAAAAATAGCTGAGAGAGAAGACAATTCTTTGTTTAAGGGAACAGTCCAATATGTATCATATGCAAAATGTCTTTCTAGAGAATTTCACTGAAATTGTCTTCATAAAGCAAATCATAATACTCATTTGCTTCACGTATTTCTGTTACAAGCCTCTTCTGTTAAGGAGAGGGTGGGATGAGTTGAGAGAGTAACATTGAAACATATGCAAAATTAGATAGCCAGTGGAAATTTGCTGTTTGATGCAGGGAGCTCAAATAAGGTGCTCTGTGACAATCTAGAGGGGTGGGAGGGAAGGGACATGGGCATACTTATGGCTGATTCATACGGATGTGTGGCAGAAACCAACATAATATTGTAAAGCAATTATTCTCCAATTAAAAGTAAATATATTTTTTTAAAAGCTGCAGTGGGAACACAGGTCTTGAGATTCACAGCCGCCATTCCCACCACTCCAAATTTCCAACGCAGGAAATCCTCATGACAATAAGCATAGTGCACACTACACGTTAAGATCATGAAACAGAAGGAATCATGTCTCATGAACAAGTGTGCTTCTACAGAAAGCAGCACGCTGTCTGAAACTGAACAGATACTTGTGAAAAACAGAATCAGTCCCTCAAAAAAAATGTTATTTAAATATTAATGTATTGAGATGTAGTAAACGTTTGCCAACCCAAAGTTGATCTTTGAGAGAAAGGACATAATGAGGTAGGTAGAGAGAGCCATGATGTGTGAGAAACATTCATAGTCGAGGAGGTGATGGGCAGGACTTCAAATAGCTGTTCTTTTCCAATGGCGTAAGTCTGTTCAGTCCCAGAGTCGATGAATCTAGATGAATGGAGCAGATCTTTCTTTCACAACTGGAGAAATAGGTATAGTCTGGTTTAACCTTTATCCACAAACTCATAGGAAGTCTTAGGAAGCTATCAGATTCACCAAATATGGGCCACTGCTGCCACCTGGTGTTAATTTCTCAGCTTTAAAAAGGTAAAAACAGGAAGCTCTGTAACTCAAAAAATTTCACCTGGAGCTCCTTGATCATTTCTATTACAGGATTTCCAACTCTATCAAAGTCTTTTGTGGGTAAAAAAAAGAGAAAGTATATCCTCTATTTGTATTGCAAAAATATTTAAACTCTGTTGCAACTAATGTGTCCAAACTGAAGGAAAACCATTTGATAATGATACAGATTGGCCCAAGCCTCTTAAAGGCAGCAATCTTTTGCTAGGGACTGTTTTTTGGATGTCGATGTTAGATACCTTTTCTCCCTTTCTTTCATTTCTGAATCCACAGCCAAGAGACCAAAGAGCTGAGCTCAATGAGGGAAGAGACATCATGGCTGTCTAATTGTCTTCTCATCCTCTATACTGTATCTGGGCAGCCAAATAAGGGGAGGACTGAGAGACTGTTATGTAGGACTTCTCTGGTGGTCCAGTGGCTAAGACTTCACGCTCCTAGTGTAAGGGACTGGATTCGATCTCTGGTCAGGGAACTAGATCCCACATGTTGCAACTAAGCCCCAGTACAGCCAAACAAATAAATAAGTCTTTTTAAAAAATAATTAAAAAGAGAGAGATTGTTAAAAGTTACATTAAGTTAGTGTTAAAAGCTCAGTTGTGTTTGACTCTCTGCGACCCCATGGACTATAGCCTGTCAGGTTCCTGAATCATCAAGAATACTGGAATGGGTTGCCATTTCCTTCTCCCAGGATGTTACTATAAGAACACACCAGGCACACCAGCACTCCAGGCTTCCCTGTCCATCACCAACTCCAGGAGCTTACTCAAACTCATGTCCAATGAGTCGGTGATGCCATCCGACCATCTTGTCCTCTGTCGTCCCCTTCTCCTCCCGCCTTCAATCCTTTAGGATGGGCTGGCTGGATTTCCTTGCTGTCCAAGGGACTCTCAAGAATCTTCTCCAACACCACAGTTCAAAAGCATTAATTCTTCAGCACTCAGCTCTCTTTATAGTCCAACTCTCACATCCATACATGACTATTGCAAAAACCATAGCCTTAATGAGACGGACCCTTGTTGGCAAAGTAATGTCTCTGCTTTTTAATATGCTGTCTAGGTTGGTCATAACTTTCCTTCCAAGGAGTAAGCATCTTTAGTTGTATTTCAAAGTGATGGTCGACTTCACATTCATCATCTATTCTTGAAAGTTTTAAGTGCTTTTCAATCACAAGTCTTACTTGAAAATACTGATAACCACCATAAGGGAAAGAGTCAAAGGACTAAAACTGGAATGAGAAACTATATTCTGACATTAGTTTGAGCAGAGCAGGGACAGGAAAAGATTGTTCTCTGCAAATGACATGATTCCATTGAGGAACATGATAGAACTTTTATCTTAATACAAATTAGCCAAATTACTACAAATCCCATGGTGCCGTTACAGCAGCACTGACACAAACAAGTGAACAGAAGAGAGTGAGCAGACTCGGATCTTCTCGGCCTCCTCCTTTATCCGCCTCCATGTCCCGACTGCACCTGCTCAGCCCACTCTCGACTCCGAGCCCAGGGTTAAACCTCTGCTTTCATTGCACAGGATCCAGGCTTTTCTTACGTCATGGTCTTTCATACCCAGTAACAGAGGGATGACCTTTACATAAGCCTCATCTAAAAGTGTTCTGAAAATGGTTTGAACAAAACCCTCAGTAAGAAATGAATTTATACTGTGATCCTTTATACACATGTGCAAATGTGTATGTATACACTTATAAACAAGTTATACAAAACAATGTTTATCCTAACTGGTACTTTTTCTGATATCTCTTCTACTTTTATTTTTTTTAAACTGTGGTTTTTATCCACTACATTGATTTCACAATCTATTAATGAGTCCTGACCTGTAGTCACAGTGATGTACAAGACTGTCATATTTTGAGACATGGAGTTATATTTCTTAAGGTAATCAATCTGGAATTGTAAAATTCTAAGAAATAAATATAAATTTCAGTAGCAATATCGAAAAGCATTTCTCTTTCCTGAAGTGAAAGTCACTTAATCGTGTCCGACTCTTTGCTACCCCATGGACTATACAGTTAATGGAATTCTCCAGGCCAGAAGGAGTGGGTAGCCTTTCCCTTCGCTAGGGGATCTTCCCAACCCAGGGATCGAACCCAGGTCTCCCACACTACAGGAGGATTCTTTACCAGCTGAGCCGCAAGGGAAGCCCAAGAATACTAGAGTGGGTAGCCTATCCCTTCTCCAGCGGATCTTCCCCACCCAGGAATCGAACCGGGGTCTCCTCCATTGCAGGCAGTTTCTTTACCAACTGAGCTATCAGCACTGAGAACGTTCTGAAGAACTGGTAGATGCAGATAAACATGGGTGGAAGCCTGTGAAGCAGCCCAAAAGAAGAATGATAGCATTTATGGAAACTCGGCCAACCTGCACAATGGCAACAGGAGCCTCTCACAGCAATGCTGCCATGTAGCAAAAGTTTCCTTTTGCTAGAAGAAATGATTTTAAAAAACCAAACTCTTCAAGTTGGTAAGAACCTTAAATGTCAAGTTCTATTTTCTCCTCCTGGATGACAAAAGCAAGTCAGCGTTCCTTTGATAATCTGAGCATTGACTTTGGTCCTATCCCAAAGAGTTAATTTCAATTAGAAGTAGAATTTGAAAAAGATTCACTGAAATATCACCTCTTTTTTTCCCCAGATGATTACTAGAATTTTATTAGCCAAGGGAAAGCAGCTGGAAGAGAAATAGCAAACAAAAAATACATCTTAAGGATCCTTAAGTACGTATTTATAATTTAAGTATCATATTTTAAAAGGCCATAGTCCATCAGTTCATTAAATGCACCAACTTATGTCACAGGTCCATTTGTCAACTGAAGTAACGTCCACTGTCCTTTGGCTCAACAGACTGTCCTTTACATCCGACCTTGATCTCTGTGATTGGCATCAGAAAGGATGCTGTCGGTGCTTTGAGGTCAACATCTGAAAGGTAAACACAGCTCTGGAGGCAGGTGTCTCCACCTGCCCGAGTCCTCTTCCACCGACATCCATGCCAGCAACAACCAGCCAAGAGCTGAGAAGGCAAAGGCTCAGGAACAGCCCACACCATGTCAGTCTGTGAGGGGACGCACCCCAGTCCAGGTGGAGGTGGGCTCTGGAGCCTCGCTTCTGGCAGAGAGCCCATCAGCCAGCACTGGTGGGCCCTCTAGGACTTCCCACAACGCCCGAGGGCTGTGAGTCAGAAAGTGCTTTCAAGCAGGCAGTGGCACCCACAGCCGGTGGGACACACCTCCTGGGTCCGAAACCACTCCATCATGTGGCTGGTGTGCCCCCCGTGTCCACAGGCCAGGCAGAAGTTGGACGACCCTCGCACAGCCACGTGGCAGATGGCACACTGGAACGTGAAGCCTTTGCAGATGGCACACTGCGTGCCCCGGACCTCACTCCGGCAGTGGCTGCAGTACACGCCGAACTCTGGAGAAGGGTGGAAGCGGCCGAAAAAGAGACATGGTGAGTCCAGCTCTGCAAACAAGAACTGGGCATTGTGAGCAATAAAGGGTACTCATTCGCAGGGCTCTGCAGATCTTATTAAGCCACTGCTGCTCAGCTTTTTTAAATGGCAGAACCCTGATGGCCTCTCTTATCTCCCTTCCCTAAGGAAAGAGAAGCCTTTCACTGGGGCGCCTTTCATCTCAACACCCACAGGTATTCATATCTCCCTCTTCATCAGAACCAGCTCCTCTGCTTCAAAACAACAGGCAGTCATAAAAATGGACCAATAGAGACATTCCATACACAGTAACTAAGGGAAATATCTCATGGTAGTCCCCAGTTAAGGTAAATCCTGAGATAAACCGGTTTGAAAATCTTGATTAAAAATAGCTATATTTTCTTAAGCATAACTTAAAAAAAATTATCATTGTTAGTTTCAGGTGTACAGCAAAGTGATTCAGTTACACATATATTCACACTTTTTCAGACTCTTTTCTCATATGGGTTATCAGAATATTGAGTAGAGTTCCCTGTGCCATACAGTAGGTCATATTTGTTATCTACCTTATATATAGTAGTGTATGTATGTTAATCTCAAGCTCCTGATTTATCCCTCCTCCCCATGCTTCCCCTTCGATAACCATAAGTTTGTTTCAATAACTGTAAGTTGGTTTCTGCTTGGTAAATAAGTACATTTGCATCATTTTTAAAAAATTATGTTCTACATATGAGTGATATTATATGATATTTGTCTTTCTCTTGTCTGACTTACTTCATTTAGTATGATAATCTCTAGGTCCATCCATGATGATACAAAAGTATTATTTCATTCTTTTTATGGCTGAGTAATATTCCAGTGTATGTACACACACGCACACACACACACCCCCCCACACCCATCTTCTTTATCCATTCATCTGTCGATGGACACTTAGGTTGCTTCCATGTCCTGGTTACTGTAAACAGCACTGCTATGAACACTGGGGTGTTTGTATGTTTTCAAATTAGGATTTTCTCCAGATATATGCCCAGGAATGGGACTGTTGAATCATATACTAGTTCTATTTTTAGTTTTTTAAGAAACCTCCATATTGTTCTCCACAGCAGCTCCATCAATTTACTTTCTCACCAGCAGTGTAAGAGGGTTCCCTTTTCTCTACACCCTCTCCAACATTTATCATTTTCACGATGGCCCTTCTGACTGATGTGAGGTGATACCTCATTGTGGTTTTGATTTGCATTTCTCTAATAATCAGCAATGTTGAGCATCTTTTCATGTGCTTTCTGGCAATCTGTATGTCTCCTTTGGAGAAATATCTATTTAGATCCTCTGGCCATTTTTTGATTGGGTTATTAGTTTTTTAAATATTGAGCTACAGGAACTCTTTGTAGACTTTGGAGGTTAATCCTTTGTTGGTTGCTTTGTTGGCAAATATTTCCTCCCATTCTGTGGGCTACTTTTTCATTTTATTTACAATTTCCTGTGCTGTACAAAAGCTTTTAAGTTTAATAAGGTCCTATTTGCTTATTTTTGCTTTCATTACTCTAGGATGTGGATCCAAAAAGATATTGCTACAATCTATGTCAAGAGTGTTATGCCTATGTTTTCCTCTAAAGACTTTTATAGCATCCAGGTTAAAATCCACTTGAGTTTATTTTTGTGTATGCTGTTACAGAATGTTTTAACTTCATTCTTTTACAGGTAGCTGTCCCGTTTACCCAGCACTACTTACTGAAGAGGCTGTCTTTTCTCCACTATATATTCTTGCCTTCTTTGCCATAGATTAATTGGCCATAGGTGCATGGGTTTATTGCTGAGTTTTCTAAGCTATTACATTGATCTATATTTCTATTTTTGTGCCAGAATAAAATACCTAGGAATAAACCTATAGACAAAAGACCTGTTCTCTGAAAACTATAAGACCCTCATGACAGAAATCAAAGATCACACAGATGGAAAGATATAGCATATTCTTGGATTGGAAGAATCAATATTGTCAAAATGACAACACTACCCAAGGCAATCTACACTTTCAGTGCAATCCCTATCAAGTTACCAATGACATTTTTCACAGAACTAGAACAAAAAATTGTTTAATTTGTATGCAAACACAAAAGACCTTGAATAGCCAAAGCAATCCTGAGAAAGAAAAACCGGAACTGGAGGGATCAGACACCCTGATTTGTAATCACAGGAGTATGGATTAGACTTCCTGAACAACTTCAACCCCAAACCAGACTTTAAAATCCTTTGTCCAGCCCAAGCAACCCAGCACAACCTTTCAAACAGGAGATGTCAAAATGTCTAGCTGATTGATGGGCTGACACATCAGTTACATATCTCTGTGATTTATTTATTCACCTGAAAACTAATTTAAAAGACAAATTGCAGGAGGCCATCACTAATCTTTCCCTGATATACCTGCATGCCTGTAGATGCTCTGAAAAATATTATAGATTACCCAAATAATAGCATTTTGTGTCTGTACTTCTTCATGTACATGCACCAAGATAATTCATATTAAAATAATCCTTTTATTCAACATTTAAATTTATGTATTGTTTTGGTTTGTTTTTATTTAACTGAAACTATATTCACACAACTTAAAGAATCAAATTATTCTATACATTGTATTATCAAAACCAGCATTCCCTTCCACTCCTACACCCATCACTCCCTAGAGGAAATTCTTCCAACCCATTTAACTATTTCTTCTGTTTTTATCTCACTATCTCTACACATGTTTATAAAATTATTTCTTTTTTAAAAAATTTATTTATTTTCAATTGAAGGATAATTGCTTTACAATATTGTGTTGGTTTCTGCCATAGATCAATAGGAATCAGCCACAGGTATACATACGTCCCTTCCCTAGTTATTTCTTAATTGTCGTATTTAAGCATTGTCTATTGACCTTCCCCCAGTGGAAGTTCTTTCACTCCCCAATTCCCCCAACCAGACTCATGGACCACTTGTTCCCCTTCTCCCCCACGCAGCTCTATTATCATTTGGTTGGATTAATATTGCTTTTGTATTATTTCTCTAGGCAAGTATTCATCAAGCCAAACCACATACCATGATGACTTCCTTTCTTTCTTGCACATTTTGGTTTTCCTAGAGTTAGTCTTGTTTTTTCATTTGCTTATTGACAATTTATCTCCAAACATCTGAGTCTTTTAGAAATACACTGAATACTGAAATATGCCAGGTACTTCTCAGGGACAACACTCTGAAGCTCCAGCCTGGACTGGGGTGTCTCCAGGTCTGTCCCGCACGTCTCCCTTCATCATCGTCCTGACACCCTGGCTTCCTGGCTTTGCGTCTATTCCTCCTCCTTAGATAGGCTGAAGGTTCACTCTAACCCTTGAAGGACGAGCTGGGTAAGCACTCTAGGTTAGATGCTCAGGGACTCTACGAGGACCGTTTTCGAGCCCAGGGAAGGCACTGCTGCACTGCTGTTGTGCAGCCCCAGGACATTCAGCAGCTTCACTGCTCCCAACAAGTGTGATGCTATTCGTATCCCTATCCTTTGCAGGCGACTCATCTTCTCTCTCTGGAAACTTCTAGATCTTCTCCAGATCTCCGGGTCTTTCTTCATTCATATACTAGCTACATAGCAGCCCCTTTATCGGGAAATGTGTCCACTTCTTCTAGACAGTGAACTTCCACTTTTCTGCTGGGGGAGGGGAAGGGTGAAAACTGCTTTGCAAAATAGGAGTGGGGATCTGGGGACCCTATAAAGGCCATCATACAAGGCTCCTATTTCTGACCTCACCTTCCTGCTACTTGCAGAAGTTCTGGGTACTTGTAATTCCTGAAACATCTGGGGGTTCTGTCATGTGTGTTGGGCTTCCCTGGTGGCTCAGACGGTAAAGAATCTGCCGGCAATGCAGGAGACCTGAGTTTGATCCTTAGGTCAGGAAGATCCCCTGGAGAAGGAAATGGCAACCTATTCCAGTATTCTAGCCTGGAGAATTCCATGGACAGAGGAGCCTGACGAGCTACAGTCCATGGGATTAGTTACATGGGGTTATCGATGTGTGTTACTGGTTTTCTGCCTGCCAGTTCAGCGTTCAGCTCCCTCTCTGTAAAATCAGCTACCACTAACTATCTGTAACCCAGGTCCCAAATTTTATTGCCAATATTACTTTTCCTTGCACAGCTGTGTCTTTTCATAAAAGCTCTATGTAGACACCAGGGTCTGGGGGACAAAGGAAATCAAAATGTGTTCAGTCTATTCTTTATCTCTCTTTTGTATCACTCTTTAGAAAATATCTCTTAACTTCTTTCATATCATAGTCTTGCTTTTCCTCAAAACACACTAGTATCTCATTCAAAGTCTGTTTCTGGTTCTTTCTCCAAGACTCAAGTTACAACTACTGGTTTCTCTCAAGGCCCAGAATCAGTGGGCTCTCTTATTCGAGAGCCCATTCCACCCCACAGTTCCCAGTAAATGCACTCAGTGCTCACAGCATGAATACCATCAACATGCTAAATATTCCCACATTCCTAGCTTTAGCCCTAAACTCTCCTTTGAGTTCCAGACTCATACCCAACTGTCTACATGATTTCTACAGTTTGAACTTCAACATTTCCTACTATTCCAAACTGAGTTTTCAATTTTCTTCCAATCTTTTCTAATCTTAGAATATGGCATCGCCATTTCCAGTTCAAGCTGGAAACTTAGGATCATTTAAGCTTTGTCTCAACCCAACTTGTGGTAAGACATACTTATATTGAGTCTACCCCTGAAATGCATTTTTACTTCATCCATCTCTCTCGGCCTCCACTGATAACACCTGAGACCAGGCCGTCCTTCTCTCTCTGACCGCCTTAACAGTCTTCAAATGCCCTGTCCGCCTCTACTTCCGTCCTCCTCCAATCCTTTCTTCCTATAATAGCCAAAGAAATCCTCTTGCAGTGGAAACTGGAGCTTACCATTTCTTCCAGCTGTCCACTCCCTCCCTGTTAGTTTGGCCTCACTTCTTTTTTTTTGGCCGCACCACACAGCTTGCAAGATTTTAGTTCCCTGACCAGGGACTGAACCCAGACCCGCAACAGTGAAAGCAGACTCCTGAGCGCTGGACTGTTAGGAGAGTCGTTATCACTTACTTCTTAATGTCCTTTGAAACTCATCACTGGGCTTAGAATATAGTCCAAGTTCTTCACCGTGACTTTCAAGTCCCTGAGTCTCCTGTGGTCATTTACAGCACTCTTTTCACTCACTGTGTTCTAGCACACTGGTCTTCCTTCGCTTGTTCAAAATACCAGCTATTTCCCCTGTGGGGCTGCTCCTGGGTGGGCTGCCCTCCTGGGACTCTCCTCCTGCACAGGTGGCTCCGTCCTGTCCTGCAGACCTCGGCTCCTCAGACAGCCTTCCCAGTGCAGCTCAAAATGCCTGCTAAAATTCTCCCTCCCTGCTCCCCTGACCCAACATCCTTTTCGCTTGCTCATAAATACTGATCACAGCTTCTAACTATTTCTCTCCCCCACTGGCCTAGGAGTTGCCACAAAGGAGGAGTGTGCTAGCACCGCGACTAAGAAGAGTCTGATAAACGTTAGCTGAATAACTGAATAAATGTCCCTACTGCCAATCAATATCTGAGGATTGGACAGACAACTTCTTCCTTTACAATGAAAATGTAATTGTCTCATGAAATGCCAGGGTTTTCAATAACTTAAAATAAACTCAAAGTACTTCAGACATTTCCACTTATAAATGAGACACTGGAACTTCCAAGAATTATGTTATGGACACATTAAATGACAGAACCTTTCAGAGAGTGATGAGAACAGAAAGAAATTCATATTTACCAATGCCCTTGTGAGGATCAGGAGGACAGGAGACAAACTTCAGCACTTCAGCTCGTTTCTCCCTCAGACCCCAACGGTAGAGGATTTCTCCATAGCATTTCTTAAAGTCATCAAATTGCTGGGTATTAGCGGGGTCCAGAAGCCTGGATCAAATTCATAACATATCTGGTCAGCTCCTTTACGAGAAACAAGTTTGATGCCAAATGGCACTTAATATACCTCTCTTAGGGCTTCCCTGGTGGCTTAGATGCTAAAGAATCTGCCTGCAGTGCGGGAGACCTGGGTTTGATCCCTGGGTTGGGATTATTCCCTGGAGAAGGGCATGGCAGCCCACTCCAGTGTTCTTGCCTGCCTGGGAAATCCCCATGGACAGAGGAGCCTAGTGGGCTACAGCCCGTGGGGTCGCAGAGAGTCGGACATGACTGGGAGACTAAGCACAGCACAGACCTTCCTTGAAAGCAAGAGTCCCACTGTGGGAAGAATCTAAGCATCGCAGAACTACAGCTCCTGGCTGGGAAGGTCATCACCTTTTATTTTTATCATGCTGATCACGCTCTCGCTCACGAGGATCACTGTAGGTCAGACTCCCAAAGCGGATTTCTTCTGGTGAGGACTCTCCCCAAGGTGAAGATATGTGTTCTGTTTCTCTTCCCACTGAAGAAAATCAAATGGGAAGGGAAGATGGAAATCAAAGAAGGCATGGGAAATAACCTGAAAACTTTCATGATGCACATGTGTCCCATTTACTTCCTGGAAGGAAAATAAGCTAAGCTGAAGATTCTGAGAAGTCCTAGAACTAAACAGAATGCTTTCCTATCCTTACCTTTCTAAGTATTTACTATTAACGTAACTTGATAATTAGGTACACGCACAAATGATTAAGCAAATTCTAAGAGTGATATAGATTATTAGGCAGGCATTACTTATTTTAAAAAAAACTCTTTAAATGGCATGAGAAAATGCTCATGATAAAATAAAAAACAGAACACAAAATCACAAATATAGAAAGATCTGCCCCCCTCCCCCGCCCCCAACACACACACACACACACACACACACTCAGACTGGAAGGAAATGTCCTGGAATGTTAACAGATCTTATTTATTTCTAGGTGGGGAAATCAACCATTAGTATTTTCTCCACCAACATTTGTTTTCTTCACTGGGCAAACAGTACTTCTGTAATCAACAAAATCAAAATCATTTAAAAAAAGAAATTTTAAAAATCCAGAAAACACATATATACCTACTGGTTAAATAGACCTTTACGGCCAGGTGGGACTGGGCTCAGCTTCACTTCTCCATCCTGAAGTAGGTTCATGGATAGGGCGGTAACAGGAAGTGGCAGGCGATGGGGAAGGGGCTTGTGCAGCACAAAGGATAAGGGCGGGGGCTGGCGATGGACGATGGGAAGGCCCACTGCCAGTTTCTAAGGTCATAGGATGGGAAGTAACCAAGCAAGGCAGAGAGACAGCAGAAACCAGCCTGCTCAGACACAAAAGCCCATGTCTCAGCCCTTGGTGACTGTGGTATCTCCACCATACTCAATTTAAAGGTCAATGAGGGGACTTCCCTGGCAGTCCAGGGGTTAGACTTGGCACTTTCACTGCTGGGGCCTGGGTTCAATCCCTGGTTGGGAGACTGAGACCCTATAAGGTGCACAGTACAGCCAAAAATTAAAAAGTAAATAAATACATACAAGGCAATGAGAAACAGGGAAAATATGAAGAATATTCATCAGATAAAGATCACATATTAAATCACACACCACATTGAAAGTATAAAACCTCAGCATGGTCTAAGGCAGTTCCGTACTGACCTATGTTCCAGCCACCAGTGTTGAACCCCGGGTCGGACAAGCTCGAGCAGGAACCTGAGGATGTAAAGCTGGGCTGCAATGAAAGCGGGAGCAGCGTGAGCCCATGATGGCTCACCTTTGCAAAAAGCCAGATTCAGACCAGGAAACCCCCAGCTTACATATCGACTGTGGGACACCACAAGGTTAGCTGAGCGGCTGGGGAAAGGCCCGAAAGGGTTTGGTATCCCCTGCGGTCGAGACTGGGCTTCAAACACGCTGCAGAGCATGGCCAACGTCTGCACGTCCCGGAGCCGGCAGTAATGAGCCAGTCTGGAGAGAAAGGGGCACGACAGAAGTCATAAGAAGGCACGGGGGAGTGATGACTGTTGCAACCGCGGCAGGTTGCTCCCATCGGGGAAGGAAGGGAGAGCTGTTTTAAAAACTAACTTTATTGAAGTGTAGTTGATTTACAACATTGTGTTAATTTCTACTATACTGCAAAGTGCTTCAGTTATACATATATATATACATTCTTTTTCATATGCTTTCCCATTACAGTTTATACAGAATAGATAAGCAACAAGGTCCTTACTGTGTAGCACAGTGAACTATATTCAGTATCCTATGATAAACCATAAAAGAAGAGAGAATTCTTGATTCTGCCTCAAAAGCCCCCATCAGGAACAAGAGCTTTCTACAGATCCAGCAGTTTGATCGACTTGTTTTGGAATAACACATATCAGAGTATCACACATGACCTAGATAACCCATCTGAAAGCTCCTGGTAGGCATCTAGGCCTGGGCTCAGACTTGAATGAAGTTTCTCCAAGAATCAGGGAGACTCAACTCACATCTGAGTGAGGCCTCCCCAACTCCAAGGAGGCATCACACTGCTTTCTGGGGGTTTCCTAGTCCTCCATTCATATAACCTAAGGCTACATGAAAGTGCTCAGAGAAATGGGGATCGGGTCAGACTCCAGAGGTGGCATTATGAGTCTGAGCTATTAAATAAGAACAGCAGGGAACAATTTTATTACCTCTAAGACCCAGAAGGTGAGGTAGAGATTCCAGGAACTTGGCCTTAGCAATGGAATAGTATTGATACTTTCCTGACAAGCAAAGTCTAATAGTTTAAAGGTGTTTTCATACTTTCACATGAGCCTCCTAGGAAGTGGGTAGAACAAGCATCATTATCGTGTGTTACCACGAGACACTTGAAGCGTGAGCAAGCATCCCAGAGCACGCCTCAAGCAGGTAAAGCGAACCTCCACCCAAAGGAAGGAGAGCTTCGCCATCTCTCTTCAGGACCTGGGCCTCCCTCTCGTGGAGGCTCCAGCAATTTTTCCTGGCTGTAAATCATTTTGCACGTTGTATTTCCTGTTAGTCATACATTAGTGCGATAAATCAAACTCAGTATTTTCATAAACTGTCTAGTAGGGTGAACACATCATGGCCTTTGGAAAACACAAAGCCAACACGCAGTTCTCTAACCTGCTCTCAAGGGCGAGCTTCTACAGCACCTCAACACGCTTTCTATCTCAGGAGCTCTGTGTTCAGACAGATACAACTTCTGGGACAAAGCATGACTCTCTCAAGGATATCTGAGTCTAAAATCCTTGTTACAAATGACAAATATTGTATAGTTCCTCCTGTTCTAAGAAATCAGTTCTGCACAGAAGTTACTGCAACTTTAAAAGGAAAGGTCTCGCTTCCTCTTCTCGTGCCTCAGGGCTTGTACTTTAGACAATAACACTGAAAGCGTTTAGACCTACAGGTGACGCCATTCATTCTCCTCACTTTTAGCTCTCAAAACCTACAGGGACTCCAGCAGCTGTCGCCCAAATGGATGTCGAGCCCAGGGTGTCTCCAAATCTGGGTCAGACTTCGGACCAAGGCAAAGATCCGTAGCTACTGCGGCCAGCGACCAAACCTGGACAGATCAAAGAGAAACAGCCACACTCAGACTGGGGAGCAGAGGACCAGGAACCAGGAAAGAACCATCCCCCTACCACCACCTCCACACACAGCCTAAAGCCTTGCTACTCTGCGGGCGGCCAAAGCTGGGAGCTTATTGAAATGCAGAGTTTGAGGCTATGCTCCAGACCTACTGAATCAGAATTTGCATTTCTGCAAGATTCTCAGGGGACTTGTATCCCCATCTGAAAAGACTAGCCTTAAAAACTTTTACGAAGCCGACTTCAGAGAAAGACACTATACAGTAACTTCCATGGGTTGCCTATTTAACCAATGACTCGTGTGTCTTTTTCTGCTGCTTCATTAGTGAATTGGCAGGGGAAAAAAAAAGGCATTCAATATCACACTGAAGATCTGTCCTTTCTCCAAATAATGAAAAACTTTTCATTATGAAAGTTTCAGTATACTCTCTAAAGCTACAGAAAAATAGGCCAAGACCCAGCTTTCTTTTTGTTGACATCAAACGTGAGGAATATCTCCAAATTTGAAATCTCACGGGGCGTGGACTCATCAAGCAGAAACTAAAATCCATAAGGTGTCTATTAAATCTAAGATTTAGCACACCCTAAATGCAAACACATCACAGTATCAGCAGAGCCCCCAGCCCCTCCATACCTATAAAAATGGAATATATTTTTGGAAAATTTTTCTTAGTATTATATGCCCACTAACTGGAAAACACTATTAGACTCTGATAGAAACTTGAAAGGAAAAAGATACAGACTTTCAATCAGGACCTTAAAACAGAAGAAAAAAACAAGCAAATAAAAACACTGAAAAACAGGAACAGAAACACATCAGATATGTTAAAAAAAAAAATCAACTAAATTGTGTGGCTCCAATAACACCCATGAGTATTAGTTCAAATGAAAAACATTCATTTCTATGATCAGTGGCCCAGCTGGATGGTTACTGGAAGAAGTTCAGAGGTTTCTGGGATAAGAAAGGACTTTTACTATTCTGGCTGACAACTTAGGCCCATTATTTCCTCATTTATAATACATGTTTCCTAAGTGCCTTCAACGGATATAGTTGATACTTAGGTTTATTTCTGCAAATCTTTCTTGCAAAGCAGGTGACACATCATCTTCAACACGTGAATAAAGAATAAAAAAAACTCTCCAAGCATCAGCACTGATGTCGCTCTCAGCCCATTAAGGAAGACCATACCACAGTGATGACTGGAACTGCAAGAATAGCAGCAGTCATTTGCCACATATCGGATATTTACATTTACGAGATACAGGTATGGAAATTGTACATATATTACCTTACTGAGTTCTCATAAGGACCTCAGAAGCAGGATTGTTCCTATTTTAGAGTTGAGGAAATGAAGTTCAAAATGATTAGGCAGCTGCCTAGGGTCACACAACATGAAAGGGAAAGAGCCCAGATGTAAATCCAGGTGTGTCTGAACCCCAGGAAAGGGTCTTTCCACTTCCCTTCACTTGGACTAGCCTGACCTTCCAAATCAACTCTGCCATAAAAGTACTGAAAATTTAAAAGAAAAATAGAAAAAAACAAAACACTGTAGGAAGCAATTTTTCCTTAGAGAATGTCTTTCTAGAATGTAAACCAGTCTTCTCATCAACCCTATGAGGTAATTATTCTTGTGGGTCTCATTTTACAAATACACACAGTGGCTTAGAGAATCTGAAATACTTTGCCCAGGGTTACACCACGAGGGAGCAGAGTTGGGCTGACACTTCCTGTTAGAAATTCCCCACTAGTTTCCAGTACTTTGTTTTGCCTTCTCAATGTTTGTAGAATTTTAGGTGGCTCGGTTCTTAAAGAAAAACATTAAATTCATGACTGTAAGTTTTACTTAAAAGGGTCTGAAGCAGAGACTTGGTGTTTAGTAGGAGACAAAAGGAAACCTTAGAGGTTTTTCAATCAGATAAAAATCAAGGGGAAGGGTCTTCCATGGCAGTTTGGTGGTTAAGACTTTGCCTTTCAGTGCAGGGGCTGCTGAGTCCATCCTGGTTGTGGAGCTAAGACCCCACATGCCTTGGGGCCAAAAAGCAAAACATAAAACAGAAACAATATTGTAACAAATTCAGTGAAGATTTAAAAAATGGTCCACATCAAAAAAAAAAAAATACTGAAAGAAAAAAAAACTTAAAAAAAAAAAAATCAAGGGAAGGCCTTAGTCCTGGGTCATTTGGAAGGCTACAAGGAAAAAACTAAGCAGACAGGACAACAGCTAGTAGTGTCCACTGCTCAATCTATTCTGCACACTGAAGAATAAAGGGTGAAATAGAACTCAGACTAGTGGTTGGAAAGGGCTGGATGGAGGAGTGAGCCTTTATAGGGTAATGGAAATGTTCCAAAATTGTTTGTGGTAATGACTGCAAAACACTGTGAATATACTGAGGCCACTGAATGGTACATCTTAAATGAGTGAATTGCATGGTCTCTAGACTACAATCTCAATAAAACTATTTAAAAAAAATAATGACACTGAGAATTCCCTTATAGTCCAGTGGTCAGGACTCTCTACTTTCTGTGCCAAGGGCCTGGGTTCAATCCCTGGCGGGAAACTAAGATCACAGGTTGTGCAATGTGGCCAAAAAAAGAAAGGAAAACCACCAACAACAAAAAAGCCCACCAACATAGGTGCAACATGCTTAATGCACTAATGTGTTCCTGCAGAAATGAAGCAAATTTAAATTTTGTAATATAACCTCATATTTTGGGACTGAACATATCTCCATCTTAAGGACTGCCTTTGTAAGCCTTGTATGAAATGATGCACTTTTAAAAGTAAAAATGAAACAGAACTGAGGGTGCAAATGGCAAAGATTAAGATATCCAAGTATTAACTATCACTATGTACTAGAAAAGAGTTGTTATAAAAATACTTAGTAAATGCTTTCTCAACTAAGCACTAATAAGAGAAATATCCAAGGAATGTAGAAAGTTGCAATAGCCCTAGAGTTTGGCAAAGAAAATGGGAAAAAATTTACAAAATAGGAGGCACACCTTAAAATGTCACTAAACCACAACCATAAAGTGAATAGAAATTGCTCCAAAAGAAAAATCCAGAATTCCAACAAAAGGGATGGAAAATACCTGGACAAGATCCTTCCTTCCAACAAGCAAGGCAGAAGCAGCATTCTTCTGACATGTTTCTTGAATATCATTCACATTCAGTCTGAAATTTAAAAGGAATTAAAAAGCTGCTTTCTAACTGACTTCTAAATCAACTACTTCCAGCTTAACAAATAAACTAAAAACTGTCTCTTTAGGTTGTCACTGAAAATGTTTTATTTGTATTGGCCTTAAGCTCCTTTTCTACATAATATGCAGTAAAAGCTTACCTTACCCAACATCACAGCTGATTTTACACTGTGAGTTCAGGCCTGTGGAAGGTGAAATTGCTCACCTCTTTGAAGTCAAGAAAAGAGGCCAGACTCAAAGACCAATTTGCCAGCCAGCTTTCCTGGGGAGTTCCCTAAGGCTTAAGGGTTGAATAAAACTTGATTTAAATGTGTGTAATACCAACTGTAGTTTCTAACACAAGGGGTAATGTGCTCTGTACATACAACAAAAGAAATATTTTTTGTTATGCATTCAAGTTCTGGAAGAAGGGGAACCCCAGGCCAGCAGCCTCTGTGTGCTGTCACTCACCCCCCAGCTCCCTTCAAGCAAAGTGGCTCTGCCATTAAATGTTTTACATACTGAGTGCAGGAGGCAGAATTCTAAGACTGTACCCAAGACTGCTGTATGTGCCTTGTATAAAGCAGATTTCTCATCTCTTTAAACAGGGGTGAGACCAGTAAATACTGATGGGATATCACTCCCATAATTGTTAAAAGGGAGATTCTCCTGGATGGGCCCGATCTAAACAGACGAGACCTTAGAAAGAAGCTGAAGCATCAGTGAGACACTCTTGCTGGTCTCTGAGAAGATGAAATTCCCTGAATTCTTTGGCTGCAAGGAACTGAATTCTGCTAACAACCTCCATGGGTTTGGAAGAGAACCCTGAGCACTGGCTAAAACTGCCACCCAGCAACTTCTTGACTTTAGTCTCGGGAGATCAGAGCAAGGACCAAGGTAAGCCAAGCCCAGACTCCTGACCCAGGGGAACTGTGAGATAATAAATGCATGTTACTTAAATACTAGTCTGTGGTAATTTTGCTATCCAGCAGAAGAAAGCTAATGCACTGGACTTCTCCTAAAACTGCTCTTGAAGAAAAGATTCTAATACCGTAAAAAATAAATAGGGAGTTCCCTGGCAGCCTAATGGTTAGGATTCTGGGCTTTCACTGCAGTGGCCTGGGTTCAATCCCTGGTCAGAGAACCGAGATCCCACAAGCCACAGAGCAGCCAAAAAGTAAAATGAACAACTCTGATACTCATGTCTTAAGTGAGAAGCACTGCATAGTTGAAATTCTGAACTTACATGTATAGTTCTCCCAATGACTTGTGAACTGGAAGAAGGCAAGCAATATCCTGAATGATCACTTTCCCAGCAGCCTTGATTGGTCGATTGCCAGAGTCTGATCCTTCACGCTTACTTTTCCATCTCCTTGATTTCTGGGGGGGATGACAAGATTATAACTAATGGGGATTTGATGAGTGGAAATCTACACTTGCAGAGCACATCATTGTTGGGTCATTGGTAATTTGCAGAGACTTTGCATTACATCATGCCCACAATTAAATGAATCAGCATCTGTAGGAAATAAAAAGGATGACAAAGGGCATTGAGCTCATGGTCCAAAACCCTAACAGTAAAATAAGCACCGACTGCAATGCTATACACATTCTGCAGGTGCTCAAAAATAAATACCTTGAAGCCAAAATTTAAAAAAGAAAGAAAGAACAGCAGGTAAATACGTTAGTATAAGACCACAAAAATGTGGGAGAAGAGCAACTTTTAAGGTTGGGTTCAGTCCTAGGTTCAAAATTCTTGGTTTAAATTAACCAAAGTGTTTTGTTTTTTTTTTTCCTTTTCAGATAGCTTTAACCAAGCTTGTTGAAATTTAATTCAGACACAGTAGTGTAGGATCTGCAAACCTTCGTCTATGGGAGGTAGACACAGAAACTTAGTGGTTCAAGGAGAATTGCCCTGTTTTTCCTAGCAGATCTGAGTTATTTCTAAAAGTGATCATTTAGAATGTCAAAAATACCTGAGCAGAGGGACCTGGGTAATGAACATGGAAGATCAGGAGCAATTATCCTATTTCCCCAGAGCCTTTCCTACAAAGGCCTGCAGAGAAGTCTGTATGTGGGAAATGAGAGATGTCTTAGAGAATGAGAATTATGAGAGTGTAGCCCCATCTGGTATCTTCAAAATGACGACCAGCCAAGGGAACAATATTCTATTTTATTTTATTTCCAGAAGTTAGAAAGGGGGTCAACTAAGTGATTCAACTCAGGAGGGAAGTGACATATTTATTAACGAAGGAGGCAAAAGGAGCTCATGAAAGGGCCTGCTTCTATTACCAGGGCAAGGTTTACTGGTCTTACTGCCACATGCCCCCAGCGCGTTTCTTTTTTTCGGTAAATGCATGCTCTGGTCACTCTCTCTTCGCTCACTTGGTAACTTTGGCCTCAGGACAAGCTCTGGGGTTCCAATCTCACAAGTTTAACCAACAGACAATGAAAAGGTGAGAGTGCAAAGTGTCACCTGGAAAGGTGCAATTTAAAAATCTCTAATTTTTCTAAATGTCCATAAACTCTCAGGCACGTAGGTTAGATAATTACTTTGGTGACTCACAGATAAATTCCTTTTCCACCAGTGACTTTGATACAGTCACTCTCCCATAAATCAGTCATGGTCTATACTCAGGCATTTCTAACCACTGATGTCCCATCTAACCCCTAAAGTTGTCCAATGCATGTAATTTTCTATAGGATCAGTAAGTGGCATGGAACCTGCTACATCCAGGAAACCTAGAGTCAGTGCACAACAGGTAAAAGCAGACGTTTAGCTGAAGTATCTGAACTCTTCATAGTACTTTGTAAACATATATGCTATCAGTTTGGATACATATATATAAACATATATGCTATCAACCTCAACCCATTTGGTTTTAGAAGCAGTTCAGTTATTAATACTATGTAGCCGTACACAAGTCACTATTCTGCAATACAAGAAGCTACAACTATTATTAGCAGGTAGCCCTTCAATTTGGAGAAGGCAATGGCACCCCACTCCAGTACTCTTGCCTGGAAAATCCCATGGACGGAGGAGCCTGGTAGGCTGCAGTCCATGGGGTCACTAAGAGTCGGACATGACTGAGCGACTTCACTTTCACTTTCATGCACTGGAGAAGGAAATGGCAACCCACTCCAGTGTTCTTGCCTGGAGAATCCCAGGGACGGGGGAGCCTGGTGGGCTGCCGTCTATGGGGTCACACAGAGTCGGACACGACGGAAGTGACTTAGCAGCAGCAGCAGCCCTTCAATTCTTTGTTGGCCCAGCTTATTTTCTAAAGAATCCTGATGTGGGTGATTGTGCTAATGACCAAAGAGCTTGTCGGGGTGTGCTGGAGCCAGGGAGCATTCACTGACACGAGGCCACGCAGTCATGAGTGCCCTGAGCACTAGGACTGGTTTTCGTGAGGGATACTCGATGTCCACCAAGCCAGCACTGACAGGACAAAACAACACGGCTAACTAGAACGGGTAGGGCCGAAGTCCACAGACTCACTTCACTGTGACTTTTATCCAGGTTTCTGGGAGTTTAAAAATCCCAAGAAATGACACACCCGCAAGACCCCACATAATCAGTCACCTCCAGTGAGATTTAGGGTACTGGATTTTTTTTTTAAGGAAGAAAAAAAAACAAAAAACATTTACACTCAACAGTTTCCATCTGGAGCCAAATAGGATCCATCTAATTGGGTCTTCTGGGTTGGTCGAAAGGCTTCTAACACTGCTTACCAAGCACTGACTCTGGCTCCTTATAAGAAGCCCTTCAACAACTGAGAATTTCATGCCAGCTCCATTTAACTGAATAGTGGAAGTCAATGGAGGATTCATGAGGGATGGGGTCTGCAGCGTTCAGACCACACTGAAACATCCACAATTTCTTGACTTTTTAAGCAAACCTAATGCAAGCATAATAATAATTAAGGTCCACGTGCCCAGAGTGATTCATTTGCAAATAGACTAGTTCATGTAAGAATGTTTTCTTAGCAAAGAATCAATTTCAGAATGTCAAAATATTTGAGCAGAGGGACCTGAGTGATGGACATGGAAGAAGACCACAAGCAACTGTCCTGTTTCTCCAGAGCCTTCCCTACAACAGACACACAGGACCCGGGACCTGGGAAATGAGAGAGTCCTGGACTTGACCAATGAGGACATGAGCTTACTCATGGCTGCACTCCTAGAGCTGAGATTTGAACACAGGTGTCAGGCTGCTAAGCCCATACTTGTTAACTATTTTAGTATGATTTTAAAACGGGGGGAATTAAGTCCTAAGCTACCTGTTAATACATAAACAGTTTTGGTCCATATAAAAATAGATCCATTTCTGCATAGAAGGAGATCAATAACTGATTCTAGTGAGGCCTGTTCAACATACCGTCTTCTAATTATGCACGAGTAAAGACACTTCTCTGCCAAGCACGGGGTTGAGCTCTGCGGAGTCAGAGCAGTGTGCTAGAGACGGGCAGAGGCAAACTGCTCCTGAGGCGATCAGGCTTCACACACCGGGCTCAGACAAAGCTGCTGTGTTCCAGGCTGGGCTCACAAGCCTGTACCTCAAACCGTTTAATTTCCTTTTGGGATTTGTTAGGATTGGACACATTCAGAGAGAAGAAAACTCAGGGTCCAAAGAGATGCTTCAGGGCTCTTCTCCCATTTGCAGTCTTGGATAAAATAGGTAGAAACAGGTCCATGTGAGTCATCAATTAGTCTTTGATGGAAATGCAGAGACAGTGGTCTGGGCAACTTTCCTCAACTACCCATAACTGAATTATAGAAATCACAGTCTATATTTCCTGGGACTTCCTTATCAATTTCTTGAGAGGCTTCCAGGTGCTTCTCTGTTTGACCTGTACTAATGCACAGGGAATGCTTTACATAAGATGCCTTTGAGCCTATAACAGAAGGAGAGTCCCCAGCATAGGATCACCCTAACGACAGCTGTCGCCAAGAATCAAACTGCAGAGACAATAAAGGGACAGCTCTTTTTGTTCATTTACTCCAGCAAGAATAACCAGAAAACATTATTGAAAAACCTTTAAAGGGGAGGTGTCACAAAATTTTTTTGTTTTAATTTTGGGTGGGGTTGATGGTTTTTAAATATGAGCTATCTCCCATTAAGGCTATGAGGCCGCTCAGCAATCCTGTCTTGGGCCAGTTATTCCAGGGATTCAAATCCAACAAGGCTGCCTAAATGAAGATGCAGTAGATCTCAAATCAGGTCAGGGCCTGGGTCCCTGTTGCTCCCTAACAAGCATGGACAGTGTTTCAGGGTGTTCCCTCCAGTGCTTTGGCAACAAAAATGGTTCGAATCTTATCCACACCCCCCCATGACTTGTTTGCCCTAGTATCTTGCTGGTGATTTTAGGATCATCTATCTGGGCTGAGACTCTATCAGGCGATGACAGCCAGGATGCACTGGGATGAGGTGTGGCTGGCCTTTCCAGGTGAGCTAACCCCCTAACCTCCTGCATTGCTCCAGTCCCACTCTGATGGGCTCAAATGTGGACACTTTTCTGTGCAGTAAAATGGGTACCTCTGGGAGGCAAAGGACTCTGCACTTCTCTTCGGTCATCTCAATGCCCCATCAATAGAAAACACCCCTTCCCCACAGATTTCATGAGCAGGAATCAAGGGAGGAGAGACAAAGCAAGACAGACAAGCTATCACACAGTGAGGCCGGGATGCTCCTCTGAACAGACCGAGAAGGTGTTCATGGAATTAGAGGAGAGAGGACAGCGAGGACTGGGGTGGGGAGAGAGGGGCGAGGAGGGAGGCACTGGTGCAGAGAGCACTGAATGACAACCAGTAGCCAGCTTGCGACTGAACCACCAGTGTTACTGCTACAATCGGAGGCAACATTGATGCCAATAAATGGGTTAAATGTAAAACAGCCCAAGAATAAGCCACCAACTGCTTCGCAGCAACCCCATCAACAATGCATAATAATCAGCAGAGTGGGAAGTGAGTCAAAATGAGTTCCTATTTAAATAGCAGCGGGAGCAGGGACTCCTGGAAAATCAGTGGAAACACAGCAGTTGGGTTGGTAGGACAGGCTCTCTGAGGAAAGGTGGCCAGAGAGGCGGCTCCACCTCCAAGGTACTGGGCAGCAGTGGCACTTGCTAATCAGGGTTCCTGATTTCAACTGGCTTTTATATGAAAAGGCTACAATCCCCCTATAAGGAAATTTACACAAAAGCCTCAAGACAGCTGCCCTGCACAGCCTGAGGTCACTATGGTACAACTGAAACATGAAGCGGGTGGGAGAGGAAGACAGAAGAGGAGAGAGTCAGCAAGAGAAAAGGAAAAGAAGATGTCCATTGCAGAAGTTCAACTGTCAATGCAAAATGTTGATGGCAAGGAAAAAAATTTGTTCCAGGAAAATTCCCGAAGGATTAAAATCTAGCTTCAGTGTCACGCCAAGGAAGCAGGTGGGCACTTCCCTATTTGAACTCGATAAGCAAGACGATAAAAACAGAGACAGAATGGCAGAAGCCTCTTACATCTTCCTCTGCTGCCCCGCCATGCCAAACGTGGGCTTTTGAAAGCTCTATGAAATTATACAAATACTCCAAGTGAAATCAGGTGAACTAAAGGCTTATCATCAGGGTTCTTTCCAAGAAATCTAGCATTTAGCTTTATTCACAATCTTAGTGATATCAGTATTCAACTGTTTGAAACTGACAGAACCAGGAGCAGTCCCTGGGGCCTGACTCCTCAGAGTGAGAAATTGATTATGCTGGTCCTAAAGACCAGCCAGTCTGTCATTTCAGGTTCCTCAAAGCCAGGCAGGTGGCATTTTATTCTTGGGCCTTTGGGCAGAGACAAGATTAGTTAAGAAGAGCATTTGACAGCGCACAGTACCGGGAAGTCGTTAATTGCTTGTATGGACCAACGTCGCCGGGCAGAGCGAGGAGACATCTGTGCGTGAAAACGTTACACCCAGGAGGAGGGAAGAAAAACACCGAGAAAATTAAAAGGGAAAAAATATATAGAATAAAATGAAAGCTTCCCACACATCTGATGGATTCAAAGGTAACATAATATACTGCAAATTCCGGCTGGGAACAACTGAAAAACCTGAACCTCAGCACAGCAGTACTTGAAGCCCTCAACCACCCCCCAACCCATCACACTCCACACACAGCTTCAATGTCATTGTCCTTCAGTCCCAAACATGTTTCAAGATATTAGGAGGCTGATGTCCACACAGCTCTGACAGAGGAACTACACTGGAGACCTGTGGTTCTCCTATAAGAATTAAGATCGTAAGAAACAGGCGGACAACTCTGCTTCCCCTTCAAGAGCACATGTATGCGCGAGAAGATTCTCATTCCTAAACAGGAAGAAGTTCCTCAACAGACTCAACACTGAACTGTTTTTGGTGTGGCTGGGGTCCGCTGGGGAGATTGGAGTTTCAGTCTTGGGACTCCAGGACCATCCTCAGAGGGGGGCCACGAGGAAGCAAGAGCCTGTGGGAAAGGAAGGCTCTTGCTAACAACTCAAGCATCAGGGTGAAACTGGGAGCACACAACCCTGTTTCAGGAAATCAGAAATTATTCTATTAACCAGGACCTCCTCAGTTGTTTGCATTAAAGCTATTTTAGTGACATCAACTGAAGCAAATGTAGGAGGCTGCAAATTTTTTTTAATGTTTACAGGGCAATGTCTAGTGTTTATCTTAGGTTCTGGACCTTCTGATTTACTCTAAGAATAAAGAGTAATTCATCAGCTATTAATAGATGGTCCAGTTACCAAATGAAAGTTAGTATCTCTCTGTGCTTTTAACTTCTTTAATGAAATTAATGTGTCCTTTTTTTTAAACTTCTCTCACATTTAAAAAAATTTTAAGAGTGAACACTGGAATCCCATCTGGAGAAACTTTGGGTGATAAAACAAGATGACCTAAGTAGGGAAGGTTAAAAACACACAAAAACAAGTGAAGTGAATACTAGTCCCCAACAGCTTTAAGAGATTTTTTTTTTCCTTCAGTCTCCAAAATACTCTTATAATTCCTTCAATGCTATACTTTAATGCAGTTATATTCCTTTCCTTTATTCTTACTCATTTAAAGCTCTCGGTGTAGAGATCTAAATAAGAATAAAAGTATGTATGAGATAAAATCTGGGCTAAAAATGAAGACAAGCACAGAAAAATTTAGTAAACTGGGATCATTTCCAGGATGAAAGTAATAAAAGTGATATGATTTGATACTTGAAACTAGACACTGAGAATCAGAAAATACTCCTTGAGGGATAAAACCATTATTGTTCTCTGTGAGGACAATAAGTTGGTCTATGCATGATACTGTGGCATATTTCATACCTTTAATTACTCCCCTATGCCCCATGTAAATGGGATGCATATGAACAGGCTTCAAAGGAGAATTTATGAATTTATTTCAGATTCATCACAAAATAACTCCCTGACCAGTTATTACTAACTGATTTTAACTTACTAAGTGGAACCACATGAAACCTTTTCTTAAGGTCACAAATGTTTAAATATCAGCAATTTCCTAATAATTACTATATGTCATCCACTAAAATGTGCCTTCCTCCCCTAGGGCTTCTAGAGTTCCTAGAATAGTCTATTTCTTGGCCTGTATGATTGTTAATTCACTGAAATATATACCAATGATTTGCAAACTTTTCTGTACATGTTATACATCAATACAGTAGTTTCACATGAAATTATAATAAAACTATTTCTCCATATTTTATTTGGCCACTGTCTGAAATATAATTCAGAGACCACTTACTATGTCATCCTAGAGGACTACAATGGCCCATTTTCTAGGGAGAAGTAGCACACTGGGAATCACACCAATCTGAATGTCACAATCCAGATCCTGTCTGATAAGAGGTAATCAGTTATCTACGGGCCTTTATTTCCTCTTCATGATTACGGCTTTTGTCGTAAAAGAGGCCAGACCATCAAAAACATATATGTAGGCTTTACAAATGCTTCTGCATTAGGGGAGGCCGCTTCTTGGAACTGGGGTTATCTTGATGAAACACAGCCTTTACATACTATCTCGGGTCAAAAGTGTTGGCCCATCTGTGCTGCCCAATTTGAACCCAAGCGTGCATGGTGTGACTTGAAAGGGAATTCAGAACTGCCTTTCTGACTAAAAGATCTCCTCAACCTAGCTCTGACGCTAAAGAAAATTCCCACACGTATCCAATCGTGAGTTTGTTTGGCTATTACATCAATGATAAAATGCCTTAGTTCCAATCCATTTTTTAAGCATCTCACCAGTTACCTGCTAGCTTGCAGGAAAAGAAAAAAAATTTCTTTGAATGTAAAGCGCCTGGGAAGATAAACATGTTCTAAGAAGGTCCGTGAACAGTTGTGGGGGCTAGGTTGTAGGAGGAGGGTGGAGAACTCCATCAGTGAAGCAAAGAAGGGGACTATGGAATTGGCCAGAAAGGCAACAAAAAATCATTTTCCCTATTCAACGGAAGGTTTTGCCCAATTCTAGTAATGTCTCAAGGCATCAGTTCCTGCCACTCATTTGTCACATACAACCCTAAGACCTGACCAAGTCAGAGACAGCCAACTATCTTGCAAACCAAGAAGGTAAGACACTCCCTACACTGCAAGTGGGGTGAAGACACCTCTAACACTTGCTGGAAATTGGGGTTTTCTTTTAAATAATTCAAAAAACATAAATTTTAATTATAGTCGATCTATCATTTCTCAATTAGCAGGAGAGAACAACAAAGTATTACTAAGGACTGAGTTTGGGAGTAACTCAGTGGTAACCAATTAATACATCACGTCACCTAAAAGCCGGTTTAAGCCAGACTCAACCTGACAACACAAAAAGTCCTCAGAATCATTCCCACGCTCTGCTGACATTCTCTACACTCTCGTCACCAAAGGTTTCTGACAGCTTAATAGCTACTTTAGGGACAATGAGTTCCTTAAGAAGTCAGAAACAGAGAGAGACAGTTTCAGGTGATTTTTTTATAAAGTGGTCCATTCAAATGGGTACTTCAGTGCAGACTTACTAGAAGTATAAAATCTCTTACAGGTCAACCTTAAAACTTCCCACAACTATGAAGTTCCAAATAAATTAGGATACCAAGCCTACTGAAGCATCCCAAAATTTGCTAACAAACATCAGAATACCCAGAAAGACCTGAAGCTACATCATTCTGAGAGGATGGGAATCAACTTCATGAACGGGGATCACAAAGACAAGGTTAAAGGGAGGGAAGAGTATGGATTATAACAACCAGTCACCCCATTTCCCCCACTCATACAATTTACAGTAGCTAAAACCAACTCAAAGGAAGAAAGCAACGGTCTTTCTCTAACACACTAAGTATGAAAGGGAAAGACTATAGGGGGATCACTAAATTATTAATAGGTGGTGCGCGTGGTAGGTAGTAGGGAGGCCAAGAACAAGAGTCTAGGGAAGGGATAAGAATCAAAGGCCATGGCTCAGCCACTTACCCGTTCCTTGTAGTAGAAGGAGCTGATGGAGACCTGCTCCTTCTCACTGCGCGTGGGGCTCCCACTGTACAAACGGAGGTTCCCAGGGGCCTCTGTGCGGATCTTCATGGGTGCAATCAAGCCAGTGTGATAGGCAGACAAGGCCGAGAGAGATCTGTGGTTGAAAAGGCAAGGTTATCCGTACTGGCTTCTTCAATCTTTTCATGGTTCTAAGTGATGCCATTCTTAGCACTTGATGAAATCAGAAGGAAAAGATAGATATAACAGGGTGGGGATGATAGAAACTCCAAAAAGGAGCCAAACAGCAATTTTAGAACTGAAAAATGTTTTATCTGCAGAAGCAGAGAATGTTTCTATGACTATATACACAGAAAAGTCAAAGAAATCCATAAATTACTTAAACTAGTAAGTGTATTTAAATACAAGGTCAATCTACAATAATCTATTAGTATTTCTTTATATCAAACATTTCGAAAATAAACATTTTTAAAATTGCATTTACAATAGCATCACAATGCCTAGGGACACGCTTAAAGATGTAAGATTGAAAATACAAATATTGCTGAGAGAAATTAAAGAAGACTGAAGACAATAGAGAAATACATTGTGTTAACAGACCACAAGATTTCATGTTGTTAAAATGTTGATTTTCTCCAAATTAATCTACAGAATTAATGCAATTTCAAGCAAAACGTGAGCATACTTCTTTGGTAGAAACCAGTAACCTGATTCCTGTTTTTACAGAAATTATACAATCCTATACATGAATAATAAAGTTAGGGGACCTAACTACCAGATTTGAAGACTTACTATACAAACCTACATTGACAGTGTAGTGTTGGCATAAGGAGAAACCAACAAATCAAACAGAAAATTCAGTCCAGAAATAGATTCAAAACATGGTCAATTCATTTTCAACAAAAGTATCAATGCAAATTTGACAAAAGCAAAATGTCTTCCATAAATGCTGCTACATATATATATAAAACAACTATCTATCTCTACTGAAGACAAAAAAAAAAACCCTTTGACTCCCTCCCACCTCACATCATACACAAAAATTAATTCGAGATTAACTACAGACCTTAAATAAGGAATTTAAATCTATAAATTTTTAAGAGGGAACATACAATATTTCTATGACCTTGGGGTAGGCATTTTTTTTTTTAGACAAGACACAGAAGCACCAACCCTAACACTTAAAAAGTGATAAACAATTGCAGTAAAATTAAACGCTGCTAATACATGAAAATCATTATAGAGGAAGACAGACAAGTCACAGATTAGGAGAAAATCAATATATATACCCAGCAAAGGATTTGCAATCAGAATGGATAAAGAACTACCACAAACAGATAATAAGAAACATAATCTAAAATAACTAGACAAAATACTAGAAAAGGCACATCACAAAAGAAGATAACCAACTGGTCAATTAGCACACGAAAGTTGTTCACCATCATTATGTCGGCTTCCCAGGTGGTTCGGTGGTAAAGAATCTGCCTGCCAATGCAGGAGCTATGGGGTTGATTCCTGGGTTGGGAAGATGCCCTGGAGAAGGAATTGGCAACCCACTCTAGTATTCTTGCCTAGAAAATCCCATGGACAGAGGAGCCTGGTGGGCTACAGTCCATAGGGTCGTAAAGAATCAGACACAACTTGGCAACTAAACAACAACAACGAACCATTGTGTTATTAAAATGCAAGTCCATGTGCCCGATGCACAGGGAGGTCAAGCAATATCAAAATGTCAGAGTCTGGAACAGAGAAAGATTTGCTGAGGGTCCTGCAAGGAGATGGATGGCTGGTCCCTTACAAGCCCAAACTCCCCGAGAGTTCTCAGCAAAACCCTTTTACAGGAAAAGTGAGGGAGGGGAGGGGTCAGTTGCTGCAAACTTCTTGGTGTTAGATCCTGTGTTCTTGAGGTCAGGTAACGATATTCCTGTAAATCTCTACTAGACAAATGTTATTCTCTGTTCTGACAAGAAAGATCACAGTCTCTCGGCAAAACTTTCACTCTCTGAGGTCCAGGTCCTGGCTAAGAAGAGGTATATTCAGTGGGTAGCTCCCTCAGGGCCGGGTCCCCAGCTGTCATTGCTGAGGGAGTCTGGTGCCCAGGACCCAACCGGCCCTCAGGCTCCTCAGGCTGCCCAAATGGTGGGGGCCAGGTTACGCGGACTGTGGCTGACATTAGGTCCCAGAGGCAGGAATGGTGGAGAGGTTCACTGCCACCTCAAGACCTGGGCTAGAAGCCAGCTGAAGGGCTCTGGGGAGAAGACTGGGATCTGCCTCTTACGTCACTCAGCCTGACGACCACCACTCCGCCGACTGTAGGCTGAATGAACCAAATGATAGTCGCTCACTAACAGTTGGTCACTTGGGGGAGGGGCCCACTGTGCACCAACCAATGGCTGAGCAGGACCACCAACAGTCACTCACTGACAGTTGGTCGCTTGGGGGAGGGGCCCACTGCAACGCCAACCAATGGCTGAGCAGGACCACCAACGGTCACTCACTGACAGTTGGTCGCTTGGGGGAGGGGCCCAATATGGCACCAACCAAGGACTGAGCAGGACGACTATAGGGCCCACAGGAACCTTCACAAGGTAACCTAGGAGGGGGGTTACAGCTTGCACCAAGGCAGCATATTAAGAGCTTCCACTCTATTACAATTAGTCATTATCATGGAAACACAAGTTAAAGGTACAATGAGATACTACTACACACCACCACAATGGCTAAAGTTGAAAAGGCTAAAAACACCAAGTTTTGGAGAGGATGTGAATAGCCAGAATTCTGAAACACTGCTTGAAGAGTATAAAATGACACAACACTAGGAACAGACTTTTTGGCAATTAAACAGGCACATAGCCTATGACCTAGAGATCTACTTCTTGGATAGAGAAATCACTACACGTGTACATTAAAAGACTTGTATGTGTAGGTCTGCTGCTGCTGCTGTCCCTGGGATTCTCCAGGCAAGAACACTGGAGTAGGTTGCCATTTCCTTCTCCAGTGCATGAACATGAAAAGTGAAAGTGAATTCGCTCAGTCGTGTCATGTGTAGGTCTACATACAATAAAAATAAAAACTGGAAATAATCCAAATGTCCATCAACAGGAGTATAAACAAATTATATTACTGTCATACAATGGAACTACTGATACACACAATTACGTGGAAATCAATCTTAAAAACATTAAGTTGAGCAAAAGAAGCCAGACATAAAATATTATATGCTGCATGATTCTATATAGATGAAGTTCAAGCACAGGCAAAACTAAACTTCACTGATGGAAGCAGAAGAGTCGTTTCCTCTAGGTAAAGGGACTAGGGAACTTTTGGGGAGAGGTGAGGGCAATGCTATATATTGATCTGGATGCTGGTCATCAAGGCACAGACTTCACATCTGTGTACCCTAAATTATACCTCAGCAAAAAACTGTTAGTAGGAAAAAACGTTCTAATTGGAACATTCTCCTGCTGACCCAAAGTTCAGATACAGATATTTGTGGTTTCCCTTTAAGAGTAGGTGACTGTTTTCTAGTCTAACCTTTGGAATAACGAACCTGGTGTCATGAAGGGGCTTCTCTGGCATTTAACTCCCAGTTCTTGGGGGGCCAGTTTCTCATCTGCCTGAGTTACTGCAGAGACAGGCAAACTCCCAGGACAGCAGGAGCATCTACTCATGAACTTTCTCTCTTGTTAGCTTAGCTATTCATTACTAAGTTTGCTAATTATATCATATACAATATAACCAGGTGTTTGTAGCAAGAGTGTTTCCAAGTTATTCTGGCCACCAGACTGTAGAACCAAAATACTTAGGCACAATATTTAAGTTAAAAAACCACTAGTATAGGGGTGGTTGTAAATGTATGGGGTCAGGGGTATGTGTTCTCTACATTCAACTGTGCTATGAACCTAAAACTGCTCTAAAAGATAAAGTGTATTAATTAAGAAAAAAATTTACAATATGATAGTCATTCAGCTCTGAAGTATATATGTAAGAAAAATGAAAAAATACATATCCACACAAATAGCTGTACAGAATGTTCATAGCAGCATTATTTGTAATGGTCAAACAGTGGAAACAATGCCAATGTCTGCTGACTGCTCTGAGTGAATAAAAAAATATGGTATATACACATGTGATGGGATATTATTTGGCAATAAAAAGAAATAACTGATACAGGCTATAACATGTATGATCCTTAAAAATATACTAAGTGAAAAGAGTCAGTAAAAAAGGAACACATATATAATGCCATATATATGAACTGTCCAGAATTAGGCAAATTTATAGAGAGAAAGTAGATAAGTGTTTGCCCAGGGCTAGAGGAATGGGGGACTTGGGAACTAGGGTGACCCCCTAAGGAATTCAAAGTTTCTTTCTGGTATAATTACAAGGTTATAGATTGATTTTAGGGGTGGCTGGCTGCACATCCACTACACATGTGTGGTAATGTTAAGAATGATCAATTAGTGTTGAAAGAAAAATGTGAAAGCGTTAGTTGCTCAGTCATGTACAATTCTTTGCGACTCAATGGACTATATCCACCAGGCTTCTCTGTCCACAGAATTCTCCAGGCAAGAATACTGGAGTGAGTAACCATTCACTCCCTTCTTCAGGGGATCTTCCCACCAGGGATTGACCCAGATCTCCTGCATTGCAGGTAGATTCTTTACCATCTGAGCCACCAGACGGTACACTTTACCTTATTAGTGTTATGGACTATAAATAATCTCTTTTGCTATTTTTCTAGTTTTATTTAGTGTTCAGATAATACTTTAGCAATATGGGGACAGTACATTAAAACAGCACTTGCCTTGTTTTGACAAACACACTTTTATCAGCTTTTATCAAGCAATTCCTCCCAGTAGTAACTTAATAGTAGAAATCTCAGCTTAGGTGCAGTTTAATGAACCTTAATCTTTTGGGAATATAATGAACACTTGCTTATAACTAACACAAACTGTCCAAAAGCAAATTCCCACATGCCTGCTCACTTCTGGCCCATGAATGTAGCTTAGGCCTGCATCTCCCACTCACCTCGGAGTAGGCTCAGTAGGAGAGACTGCTCGGTGCATCGTCATGGGCCTTGTGAAATACACCAGATACCCTGTCAAAGGAGACATCACAAATGCACATCAAGGTCACTGAGCTGATCATGGGAAATCCTGACAGTACTGGTTAATCTCTTTTCTACTTCAACATACTTAAAGGATAAGACATAGTATTTTAAGCTGCATGGGCTCATGACTGCAGCCATACTTAAGACAAAGATCAGAATCTCCAGGATCGGGACTTTCCTAGTGGTCCAGTGGTTAGAATCTGCGTTCCAATGCAGGGGATGTGGGTGCTAGGGGAACTAAGATCCCACATGCCTTGGGGCAACTAAGCCCAGGCACCACAACCAGAACACCAGTGCATTGCAACGAAAACCAGTCAGTGCCCCCAGAAGAATCTCTAGGATCCAGGAGAGACAAGGATGCATGTGGTTTGGAAAAGTCTTCACAGGTGCTTTATATTTCCTACATACATTCTCCATAGTCTGAGTCAAGACTCAAATTCACACTCATCAGAATGAAAAAAGTTAAGACCATAATTCTGCTAAACATTTTTAGAATATGTCTGCAAATGCCAATCCAGCCCAGATAACACTATGACAGAAATCTTTTGAGTTCTCAGGAAATTAAGAAAAAATTTTCTGATGGAAATTTTAATATAGACATTCTTTCTCTCAAATCTAGAATCAGAGAACCAAAAAAGACCTACCTGCCCCACAGAACCTGGCCCCCGACGTTCTGGGAAAGGGAATATTGGCATCCTGGTAGGACCCGTAGGCGGTGGTCACCCGGGCAAACGTTGGTAGGGGCGGCGTGACAGAGTTCGGGAGCGCGAAGGGGTTGCTGGAAGCACTATCTTCTTGGTTCTGAAATTTTAAAGTCAAAGAGACTAAAACCCATAATCGGTCTTCAAGATGAATTACAAAACAGGATGCATTATTACAAGATCAGGGAGCCCAGGACTTTAGGAAGGAGAAAAGAAACAAAAGCCCCAGGCGGAGGTAGGTAACAAGGATCCCACCACAAAAGACTCCAGGCACGAGACGAGCTGGCGCAGGCAGGGCTCCAAACAGCTCTGGTTGCGTTTCACTTTTTGCAGGGAAGTGTCTTTCAGGATCTAGAAAAGGCACAAAACACAGTCAAGAAGAGCAACATTCTTCCTCCTGATTTGCTTTTATTTTGAGAAGCGCTGGAAGCAGCGGCGATGCTCGGTGACCAGAGTGTGGCTGTGTATGAGGCTGCCAACACAACATGCTGCCTTCCACCTGTCTAAGAGGCTCAGAGAGAAGACTCTTTTGTGAGTGCTCTTTCAGAAGCCCTTTCCTTTGCCAGGGCACGCACACACCCTGGCTTTGAGATGGCACATTTCTTGTATTAGAATGACCATTCTTCCTTAATAGTGAATTCTACTCCTTGGCTCTCGCCCAGCCCCACCCACCTCCATGAGAAATCTCAGTACCACCTGGGAAGCAACATCCTCCAGTCTGAACTGAAAACGGTTCAAAGTGATACATACATGACAGAGGGACTAGATTCCATCTGTTTTGTTTTATTTTGGCTGCGCTTGCGGCTGTGGGATTTAGTCCCCCAACCAGGGACTGAACCCAGGCCCTTGGCAGTGATAGCATGGAGTCCTAACCATTTGATTGCCAGCGAATTCCCAGATGTCACTTCAGTGAAAATTAGAAAGTACCTTTTTTTGATCCTTTAAAAACATAAAATCTGACATTTTAAAGTACATGCTATAGGTATCAGAGAAGGCAATGGCAACTCATTCCAGTACTCTTGCCTGGAGAATCCCATGGACGGAGGAGCCTGGTAGGCTGCAGTCCATGGGGTCTTGAAGAGTCGGACATGACTGAGTGACTTCGCTTTCACTTTTCACTTTCATGCACTGGAGAAGGCAATGGCAACCCACTCCAGTGTTATTGCCTGGAGAATCCCAGGGACGGGGGAGCTTGGTGGGCTGCTGTCTATGGGGTCGCACAGAATCAGACACGACTAAAGCGACTTAGCAGCAACAGCTATAGGTATAAACTGACATACACATACTGAAGACAGGCATGTAAATTGGACCTGGGCTGTCTAACACGGAAGTCATTACCCACATGGGGCTACTAAGCACATGGAGTGTGCCTGGCCAGTCTGGATCAAGATGTGTCATAAACACAAAACTAACACCAAAAGTTGCAGACTTAGGATAAGAAAGGGAAAAAAAGAAAAGAAAGCTATCTCAATAATTTTTATATTGCTTACATGTTGATATAATAACACTTTGGATATACTAGATTAAATAAAAATATTGAAATTAATTTACCTATTACTTTTTTTTAGGATGGCTACTAGAAAATTGAAAATTACATGCAGTCTACATTTCCTTTCTATTGGATACCACTGAACTAGACCTTTAAAGCACTTCCTTATCCTATCATTTTTATACCAATAGAAAAATCTCTTTTTTATATGTTCAAATGAGACAACAAAATGTTCAGATTACAAAACAAGGACAAGATGTCAAGTATCACAAAACCTGAGTAATTAGCATTTCAGAGACTCTTACGAAGCTTAAAAAGTTTCCTGGTTACCTATCATACCTCAAGAAGATGGAACAATTAAGTGCGTATAATACAAACTAGGCAAAAAATGAACAGCAATCAGGTCAAGCTGGTGTCATTAGACACTTTCACTGATTTCACCTATGATGCTGCTCAGATCGAAGAAGGCATATCATCCTAGCTTGAGGGGCATTTTTATGAGGATTCCACCTGATCAGCTCTGTGTGAACTGACATATCAAGTTTCCGAACCTATCCGGGTCAAGATGAAACGCCAGGCTGTTAGGGGAAGCCCACCCTGGCCAGGCACCATAGTAACCATTTGCATGAGCTGTTTTATGACAGGAGGTCCTAATAAAGAACACAGAACTAATAAGCCACCGGCAACTGGAAGAGTGCAGGATGGGTGAAAAGGAGACACCAGGTGTCCAACCACCTCCCAGAGTCCTCCTTGCTGCATCCATCTTGGCTGAACAAGGCAGGCACCACCAGGAAGGACCCTGAGTCAGAATGACTGGCTAAAGACAACCCAGAAATGAATCCCATCACCATAAAACCAAGACTGCAAGTCATGTAGCAGAGCAGTTCTCCTGGGTTCCCTTACCCTCCTGCTCTCTGCCCGGGCGCCCCTTCCCAATAAAATATCTTGTCAGTGGGTGTCTCCTCGGACAATTTATTTCCAAGTGTTAGACAAGAGACCAGTTTCGGGCCCTGGAAGGGGTGCCTCCTACTCCAACAAGGCTATTCCCCTTCATTCAGGCACCACAGTCATATCATACACCCCACCTAACTTGTCCCAACTTGTCTAGCAAGCCAGCCTCACTCTAAGTGACAACATCTCTTCTTATGGAACAGATTTTTTTAATGACCTTAAATACTTTTTTTTCTGATTAGAAATTATCTTGTAGCTTCAGAATATATTTTGCCTATAGTTTCCAAATAAATGAAGTCGTATTGTATTAAGCTGGGATCTCATAGCTTTAATGACATCTGTGAGCAGATTATATGCAATTACAGAACTGCCTGTTATTTACATGCACTATTTCTGAAGTTACAAGCAACATCTGTGCCAGTTTTTCTGCAAAAGGGTCTATGATTCTCATTAGACTTTCAAAGGGGGGTAGGTCCATGACCCAAAGAGATTAAGAAACAACACTCGGGATTTTCTGCACAAAAAAGAATACAACTGTTAAAACTGACATGAGGAAGGACAGATGACATCCAAATCTTAACAAAGGTGTTTTCATTCAACTCAGACCCTGAGGGCATCAAGGAGAACTTGCACACACAGAGGCCCACCTTGAGCAGCTTCGCTTTCATGGTGGACGTGATGGTGGTGGGGTTGATGAACTGGAAGGAGGGGGCCGCGTGGTTTGGGTACTGCGCGGGGAACTTCACCAGCATCTTGACGCGGTGACTGCTGCAGTGCACGGACACTGTGCAGCTCCTGTCTGCTGCGTCCATCTGCGGGGGACCAATCAAGAGCTGCTTTAGAGAGCAACTGCAAAGGGTCTTCAGAGGCAAACAGGTGTAAATAAGGTAAGGGAATGCTCTAGGCTGCTGGTAACAAAGTCAAGGGAGAGAGTCTCCCAAGACAAATAACAGTGAAGATGTGGACAACTCATTTTCAAAATGGATTTTTAATTTTAGCACTGATTTAATGAGCTCAAAGTGTTTTGACTTAGAAAAGCTTTATCTCGAAGCTGTGAGATAGGCTGAAACTTGTTATATTTATTTTGAAATGGGAAAACAAAGCAGGAAGATGTTAAAAGCACTCCTGGGAAAATCCATAGAGACTGTAAAAAGATGAGTGTCTATCAGCCAGGCGCTGGGGAGAAAGGAAACAGGAAGATGCTGCGAAGGGATGTAGGATTTCTTTGGCGATGATGAAAAAGCTCTGAAAGTAGCAGTGGTGATGATTTGTAAATCATGGGTTTGTAAATGTACTAAGAACCATTAAATTATACACTTTAAAAGGGTGAATCGTGTGGTATGAGATTTTATTCTGTTTTACTTTATATTCTTCTATGGCTGTGCTTTGCAGCATGTGGGATCTTAGTTCCCCAACCAGGGATGGAACCTGTGCCCATCGTGGCAAAAGCATGGAATCTTAACCACTGGACCACCAGGAAAGTCCCTTCCAGTAATTTTTAAAAAGCAGTCCTAAAAAAAAAAAGCAGTCCTGGGAAAGGAATCAAACTCTCCTTCTTGGACTAGATCACTGGACAGCCCAGCTGTTCTCAGCTGGGACAGAGGGAACAGAAACTGAGTTGACAGAGATAACCAATCCACCAGAGAGGCCATTATCTCTTTCCGTTTCTTGTAGTGCCAACTAGAGACGGCAGCTGGGGGACAGTGGAAAGAGCCCCATGTGCAGGGAGCCTGGAGGCTGGGATTCAAACACCTGCTCAGCTCGGACAAGTCACTCATTTCTTAGTGTCTCTATTTCCTCGTCTGTAAAGTGGGGATAAGACCACTTAACTCAGAGCTGTTTTAAAGGCCAAAGGAGACAACCAAGTGCGCAGACCCAGGCCTACTGTTAATGGAATGTGGGCAAAAGCAAAACTAATCGAGCTTAAAACTCCTTCACAGAGACTCAGTTCTCTGAAGCCATGGGTTTCAATACCTGCCCTAAAGGAAAAATGTAAATAAACCTCTCCAAGTTAAATGAACAAAGAGGCTGGGTCACCTTCTTAGTATGAATCTAAACCACCAATAACCAACTGCTAAGGCAAGCACAAAAAACCTTGGAGAATAAGGGGGTTGGCTTTCAAACTCAGCCCTGCCATTAACTTCACCAGCATCCTCCGCCAAAACACTACACCTTCCCAGATCTGAGCACCTTCACATAGGGTCAAATGAAGTGTTGGAGCATCTAAGGAGATTTTAAGACATACGAGCATCCGTTTATCCCTTAGTTCATCTAATGAGAGCACAATAGCGTAAAGGGGGAAAAAACTTGTATTTGTTAAAACATTTCTTTCTTTAGAATAGATGGGAGTGGCTTCCCTGGTGGCCAAGTGGTAAAGAATCCACCTGCCAATGCAGCTACAAGAAACGAGGGTTCGATCTCTGGGTGGGGAAGATCCCCTGGACTAGGAAATGGCAAGCCACTCCAGTACTCTTGCCTGGAAAACGCCATGGACAGAGAAGTCTGGTGAGTACAGTCCATGGGGTTGCTAAGAGTCGGACACAACTGAACAACTAACAGTTGTTAGTTAACAGTTAATTATTTCTTTACAAAACCGAAACAAGAAAGCAAGGACAGAGACCTCCCTGTTAAAGCAGAAAAGCCATTTGCTAGGGCTGCCATCTATGGGGTCGCACAGAGTCGGACACGACTGAAGCGACTTAGCAGCAGCAGCAGCCCAAATCATGGCTGAAACAGTCCCCTCGGCCACCAACCGCAAGCACGAGAGACAGAAAACCTGAGCACCTCCACATTCACGTTGCGGATCTGCACGTTGATCAGAGAGAACTCCTGCTGCAGAGTCTGAGGCAGGCCCGGCTGCTCTGATTTCTTCTCCTCCAAGAGACTGCTCGGGGGGTCTTCCTTTAAGACTAGCAGGAGAGACAGGGTCACTTGTTGGAAAACATTTCTGAAATGGATTCAGAGAGCAGTTTTGGGGTATCTACCACAACTCAGAGATGCAGAGAGGGACACCATACCTAGAACATCAGTGGGACCAATTACCTTCTTCCTCCACATGGCTGGAGTTGTGCTGGTGATCTGTGTCCTGGGTGTGAAGGATCTTCTCAGGTTCCGGGAGAAGGGCAATGCTCTCAATGAACTCATCAACACCATCTAAGATGTCATTTGCACAAAGCTGCAACAAAGGGGAGAGGATTTGGGTCTAGAGAAGTCAGTGGAAAGGACCGTCGTGTTTGGCTGAGTTCTGACTCCCAGAATGGAAATCACAAAGGAGAGAAATGTTAGCCCCAAACCAATACAATCAAAATGGGTTTTGCCCATACCCTACTCTCCCGGGTTAAACACGCAGGAAAACAGACTATTATTCTACCCCAGAAAATGTTTTATCAGGTTCAGAGTTTTTGAAAATCTCAGAAAACCTTTTAAACTTCAAGCTTTGATGGAGTTATCAAGCCAGCCAAGAGCAAAAATACAACGTAAAAGCATTTGGAGCATATGGTCCTTTCTGGAGGAAAAAAATTTAAACAGCAGTAAGATGATGATGTTTCACCAAAATGCTCAAGAGTGACTTGGTACTAAGCAGTTTAGCAAATCTGTCTCGGCTTTTTCTATCCATTGTGTACAGAGCACTGTGTGGGATGCAGTCTAAGTGAGACATCATTCCCACAAGACAGAACCCCGTAACGGGGCAGAGCAAAGTGAGGGCCAGGAAAGCAGTTTACACCTGGGACCATGGTGCTTCATGTAAGCACAGATACAATTTATGGGGCACAAACTGGAAAAGGCTTCACACAACAGGTGTTGCTGATGAATGTGGAGGACTCTGCCCTGTACCAGGGTAGATTTCCTAGCCCATTTGTGAGAGAAAGAAACGATGCCCCCAGGCCACCTTCTCAGTACTCTAACCCACACTATCTTAGACCAGGGCAAGACACAAAAAAAGACATTCAGAGGCTTTGCATCCTTGAAGTTCTGATACTGAAGCTGGCTCCTAAAGACCTCAAAGCCTCAGTGTAGTAAACCCAAGCCACTTGGCCAACCAGCCAGTATGTATTAAACGTCTATCATGTATCCTCTAACTTCTGCAACTACCAAATCTTTTAAGTTTCTGGCATGTCCCGTTAACATTCTTCCACAACAACACTGAATACTTACCCTTTGCATCTGGGAATCCACCCGCCACATTCTCAAGGTCTGATCCCGTGACCATGTAACCAGTTGGTAGTCCTTGGACCCTGGAAATCACCAGATAAGAATCCTGATGTTTTCCTGGATTCAACATCAAATTTGTTACAGGTTGAGATGGAGGGAGATTCATTCATTCATTCATTCGTCCATTTAACAAATATTTATGGAACACCTCCTCTATGCCAGGCGCTGTTCTAAGTACGAGGACTACAATATGAATCAAGAATCTGTCTTTACAGATCTCACATTCAAATGGTGGAAATCGACAATATAATAGCATGTCCGGTGGTGATAGAGTTGTTAAAAAACACTGTGGGGTAACTGGATAGAGACTGACAGGGGAACTATTTTTAGACAGGACTTCTCATAGGAAGTCACATTTGAGCAGAACCTTAAGTGAAGTGAAATAAAAGCTGGCAAATTAGCAGGTGAAAAGTGATGCTAGAATTTAAGGTCTCGCTGAACTTTCACCTCCACAAATGTTCTATCTTTTCTGTTCCAGAGGAGCTGGGAATGAATAGGCTGTCTGTAAAATGTACTGCTTTAAATGCATCATGACATCTTACTGTTTAAAAGAAATTTTTGGTAAATTGTTATTTACCAAATCTCTTGTATTTGTTAAAAGATTTCTTTCTTTAGAATAGATGGGAATGGCTTCACTGGTGGCCAAGTGGTAAAGAATCCATCTGCCAGTGCAGCAGATACAAGAGATGGGGGTTCGATCCCTGGGTTGGGAAGATTTTACCCATCTTGTAATAAAAGGAATAATCGATCTTTATTAGTCTTAACTGAATTGTATTTCCACACAACAGGGCTAGTCCAAGGGAAATCACTCTAACAAGGTTCAAGGTGGTTTCTAAAAGAGCTTTATGAAAGATCAGGACATTTCAGGGTAATTCTGTAGTATCCAGCATCTTCTTTATGGTTATCTTCAGAGAGTAAACAGCCTAGAAATAATTTCATCCGACTCCCTCATTTTATGCATGGGGAAACAGAGGCAACAGAGAACAGTGAGGGCCAAAAGTTCCTTCTCTGGAATCGCGGGAAGGGATGGTTAGGGAATTTGGGACGGGCATGTACACACTGCTACATTTAAGATAAATGACCAACAAGGACCTGCTGTATAGCCCAGGGAATTCTGCTCAAATCCAGCCTGGATGGGAGAGGAGTTTATTGGAGAATAGATACTTGTATATGTATGGTTGAGTCCCTTTGCTGTCCACCTGAAACTGTCACACTTAGTCAGGTACACTTCAATACAAAAATAAAAGTTTACCAAAAAAAGTTCCTTCTCTTTGTCACTGCCTTCAGCCAAGCCTTCACTCAATGTTTTAATACATTCCTGTGCACAACAAGCAAGACAGCAAGTATTCTGAGCTACTGCGTGTCATAAGTCCCACCATCCAGCCCATGTTCATAGCAACAATTTTCTGACTCTACATCCAGCCTCTTTTCTTTTTTGGGGGGCAAGCCACAAGGCACGTGGGATCTTAGTTCCCTGACTAGGGATTGAACTTGCACCCCCTGCTTTGGAAGCACAATCTTCTGTGTTCTGGAGCACCAGGGAAGTCCCCTCCAGCCTCTTTTCATGTCTCTGATACTGAAGAAAAGTTATGCCTAATTCCTTTCTAAACCCAATTCCTCTACTTGGGCCTTTGGCCCTATTCCCTCCCATTTTCAAAAGACCTTTGCTTTCCTATATACTCCCTTTTTTCATCTTCTCCTTGCCTTCAAATCGAGGGGGAAGCAGCCTCTGCCCTTGCCTCTGAAAGCGACCTCATTCACCAAGCCAGTTCCTGCTGCTTCTGTTTCTGCTGTCTTATAATCAGGCTTCCCTCCTCACTGTGCTTTTGGAACTGTTCTCTTAATGATCATACGGCTTCCTATTTATACCTACTTACACAATTAAGTGCTTCTCTTATCCTGCATGGAGACCCTTCAGCAGAACCTGAAACCAATGACCTCCGCTTCCTTCACGAAGCGTCCTTTTCCGTGGACCACAACATCCTGATTCTCTTCCTACCTCCGAGAGGTCCTTCACCACAGTGAAAACCAACATCAAAGTCTGAGGTGGGCCAATAAAAAATGACTAAGAGGACACGGCAGCAAAAATGAAATGGAACATCATTAGGTTGAGAAAGAAAGAAAACATAAGAATGCATGAAGGATGATTATATTTACAAAAGGTTCAAAAACAAATGAACCTAAACTATTTTTAGGGATGCAGGAATGGGTAAATAAAACTATAAACAAGGTAACAGAAGTCATATTGTAAATGTTAGGACAGTGTTTACCTCTAGGGAAGGGAAAGAATTGCGATCAGGAATTTTCTGAGTTCTAGCAATGCTCTCTTTCTTGACCTTGGTGGTAGTTACTCAGATTTTCACTTTATAAACTGTACATATTTTATGTAATTTTGTACATGATGTATCTCACGATAAAAGGAGTTTAAAAAAAAAAACACACACACCTATAACTTGTACTCAAAATTTCACTACTGGCTAGAACAGCCCTAATTTATACAACTCACCCTGCCAGCTCACAGATGACATAGACAACTGAAAATGGGCTGTTAAAATACTTTTGACTGCAATCCAAAACTATAGGCCAACCTCTCCCTGTCAGATCATGGGGAAACTCTGTCATCTCTTTTCTATGGCAAAGTGCAAGAGAATGTGTTGAAAGCTGAAGTCAAGCATGGAAACTGACGGGATAGAGACCAAGCAGCCTCACATTTCTAGAAGCAGGAGAGATTATAGAAATGAAGATGGGAAAATCAAGAGGATCATCAAAAGAGTCCTTTCAAAAGCAATCCTGGAAGAGGCTCCTGAGGGTCACAAACAAGTTGGGATAAGATGTCTGGTCTAATCCCAGGTCCACTAAAGACCTCTCCTGGACTCTGGACAAGTCACACCACTCCACTGCCTAGGGCTTTCCTTCTGTGATACAGAATGGCCACGAAATTTACTTGTGGTCTGGAGAACATTTAGAGAGCATGGCAGTAAGATCTCAAGACAAGGGAGGCTGCAGCTAAACTCACACAAGTGCCTCGGCAAGAGGCAGACGAGAGTAACCGCTCACTGACCGTTACTGCTCCTACCCGGAAGAGATGGCATCACTTCTGTCCATGTCTCAGGAGCCAAGCGGGTTACATGGCCAAACCTGTCTTCAAGGGGATGGGAGGTGAAACCGCCCTCTGTGTTTGTGAAGAGAACTGGGAATATGTGGTGGGTGGTACTGATGATGACTTTGCATCTCCCTCATCAACACAGGGGTTAGGTGCAAGAGCCAGGGTTTTCAGAGTGTCGTGACCCTGGAGTTTTTCAGCTCTGGAAGTGACCCAACAGCAAAGCTACCAACCTCTTAGAAGCCCCTTCCAGGCAGGAAAGAGACTGCACAGAACACAAGAGAAGATGGGCCTGGGGTGGAACCGCAGCCGCACACCCTATCACCCATCTACAGTTAGAGGCAGGGGAACTCTGAATCCCACTCAAAGCCAGCCCTGTTTCTACATCCTCCCCTTTGATCATGTAGCCCATCGGGAGCTGGAGGAAACTGGCCAGCGGTCTCCCACCCACCTTCCTTCTGTTTCCTCCACTGGAACTCCAGCACCACGTCATCGTGGCCCACGAAGGTATGGACTGGGGTGTTCAAGTCAAAGACATTCCACAAGAGCAGGCTGTTCTCCCTGCGCAGCTGGGGAACCATCACCGTCACCAACCCGTTGCTGAAAGGCTGCGGTGAGAAAGGGAAGAGCAGGCATCATTCCAGGGGGCATCCGCTGAGTCCTGAGTTACCCAGCTTGGAGTTCTCGCCTAACTTAAACAAATTAGATGATGGCAGGCCAAAACCCACCTGGGGAACATTTTTCCAAATACCACAAGCTAATGTCTACTTTTCGTTTGCTTTTCTTCTCTTTTCTTTCTTTACTGAAGGAAAGGACCACAGCAAGTAAAAGATAAAGTTAAGCCAAATAATTGGAGAAGAATGTTTTTTAATGTAAAATAAGCAAGTGGCTCTGGAGGTTGCACCCTGGAACACACTGTCTCATACCCTAGCTCCTCTCACAAGACCCCCTGAGAGTTACTGAGTGCTTTCCTGGAATGAGGGTACAAGGCACCCTGCAGGTGACTCGGGACAGCAAACAGCCCTGCCTTGTGGAAACGCACCAGAAGTACCCCGTCCACGTGAAGCGGCACTTCCCACGGCCCCCGGGACCACAGCCTTTCAAAAGAATAGAGTGTCCATGGCTCGGTCGTGTCCAGCTCTTTGCAACCCCACGGACTGCAGCCCACCAGGCTCCTCTGTAAATGGAATTCTCCAGGCAAGAATACTGGAGTGGGTTGCCATTCCCTTCTCCAGGGGATCTCTCTGACCCAGGAATCGAACCCTGGTCTCTTGCATTGCAGATGGGTTCTTTGCCGTCAGAGCCACCAGGGAAACCCATTTCAAAGGAAAACCTTTCCATTTCAGGACTAACACATCCCACTTATCAACACCCAATCTGTGCAGTAGCTAAGAGGCCCATTTGGTTGATATGCAGACTCTGTTCTCTAAGGAATAAACCACAGCCACCTAAGAGCATATTTATCTTCGCCTGCTCTCCTGGCAGCACTCTGAACTTTTCTGTTTATTTTTTAAAGCAAATGTATTAATCCAGAGAAGTATTTCAATTCACAAGAACAACATCTGACTTCTTCCCAAATGCTCCCAGATGTGAAGGCCAGTTAATACCCCAATTACCTTCTGCACTCCACGACGCCCCAGGGAACAGCCTCATATATAAACGAACCTTTACTCACCCTTGGGCTCCCTTTCAAGTTGACACTGAAGGAAATATATCATCTCTGATCAGCAGCAGTCAATGTGGCAAAAAAGATGGAAGTTTGATAAGAGCCTACCTACTATATTTGCACCATTTTATGGTTTATACTTTCTCATACGTGGCTTTTTTTCAAAGAGAGAGCATACTGTACTGGTAGTAAATGCCACCAAACTGGACACTAAAGAATAGTGAAATTTATCACAATTTTTAAAAAAGAGCAAGGAATATTAAAAACTATTCATATTTGACACAGGAGGAAGTTATTACTCAAAAAACATCAAGTGGCTTGTCCAAGGCCACACAAATATTAAACGGCTCATTGCAGCATTATTCACAAAAGCCAAGATATAGAAACAACCTACTGTCCGTCAATGGATAAAAACATGGAACGTACACATGGAATATTATTCAGCCATGAGGAAGAAGGAAATCCTGCCATTTGTCACAGCATGGGTAGATCCTGAGGGCATTATGCTAAGTTAAATGAGACAGAAAGAGAAGGACAGATACTACATGGTATTATTTATGTGCAGAATCTAAAAAGCAGAACTCAGAGAGACAGAGAGTAGAATGGTGGTTACTGGGGGCTGGGAAGTGGAAGAAATGGGGAGATGCTGGTCAAAAGGTCCAAACTTCAGGTTGTAAGATGAATGAGCTCTGGGGATCTAACATACAGCGTGATGATTACAGTCAGTAATACCACATGGTATACTTGAGAGGTGCAAGAGAAATGACCTTAAATGTTCTTATCACAGAAAAGAAACGGTAATTATGCTAAGTGATGGAAGTGTTAATAAATGCTATAATGGTACAGCATGTATAGGAGTATAAATGCTATACTGCAGTATATTATATTTAGTGGCATTATAGTGATAACTGTTTGGCAGTACACAAATGTAACATGTCAACATGTTGCATAACTTGAACTTACATCATGTGATATGTCAATTATATCTCAATAAAGCTGGAAAAAAATCAAATGGGATTGCTGGGCCCTAAACCCAGATCTTCTGGATCTAAAGCCAGAGTTCTTCCAGCACAATTCACTGACCTCCAGCCTCTCAGCCCTCCAGCTCACCCTCCTCTTCGCCCTTACTGACCACCTTTACTCTGCCCAGCACCCAGCCCAGCTAGTCCATCGACGCTAGTACAGTCTCACCCAACGTTCCAAGGCAAAGTTTTAAACAGATAACAGCTTTTATGCCGTCATTACCACCTTTGTCCCACCCCTAAACCAAGTCAGAAGGAGAAAACCACCTCACAAAGAAAATAAGAGAAAATGTGGCTGGCCCCTCACGTGCGGACACCGAGATAATACTTCCAAGCGAGAGGAAGGGCAGCCCACTCACAGTGTATCTGGCCTTCCAGACAGGCACCTGGCAAGGAAGAATGTTGAGGTATTTCCGAGGCTGGCGGTAATCCCAGAACTGGAAGAAAGAAGCAGGATAATTTGTGAAATAAATGCCATTAAAAAAACAAAAACAAACCTCAACTATTGAAGAAGCATAGCCTTTGAACTCCTTGCTTTCTGTCCTCTTAGACAGATTCAGCAGTGCATCTGAGTCAACCCCCGGGGCCATGCTCCTGTGACAGAGATGCAAAGAAAACACCCCTTTCACACTTAGAAACATTACAGGTGAAACACAGACCTCATGAGGATCAGTCCTCCAGGCAGATCACTGCCAGTCTGCCTATTAAACCCCCTTCCCAGTTGGAAGGTAAAAGCGACAACTTTTTCATCCTGCATCACTGTATACCACTTAGGGGATTTTAACTATTGGGTTGGCAAAAAAAAAAGTTTATTCAAGTTTTTCTATGACATCTTATGGAAAAACCTGAACAAACTTTTAGGCCAACCCAATACTAATGGGCTTCCCTGGTGGCTCAGACGGTAAAGATTCTGCCTGCAATGCAGGAGACCCAGATTCAGCCCCTGGGTTGGGAAGATCCCCTGGAGAAGGGAATGGCAACCCACTCCAGTTTCCTTGCCTGGAGAATCCCATGGACAGAGGAGCCTGGCGGGCTGCAGTCGACGGGGTCGCACAGAGGTGGACATGACTAGCACCACACTGACAGCAGCTGAAACGCAGTGGCCGCTGGCTGCTTCTAAGTTGAGGGAGCAAGAACAGCTCCCCCGTGGCCACGTGAGAAAGCCAAAAACAGTTTGGATAGAAATGACATCTGAACAATATTATTTTGAATATGGGACTCGATTTTGACAAAAAGGGTTGTCAGAAGAAACAAGAATTACCTCCTACCATCCCGTTCTAATCCCATCCTCTCCAACCCCCCATTTTCCTTTTTGGCCTAGCTCTAACCCTCAATTCAACATTGTACTGTTTACAATCTACAAAGTGAAGTGAAACTCATTCAGTGGTATCTTGTTCCAGTAGACTCCTTAGAATGCACCACCACAACAACAACAACAACAAAACAGAATAAAAATGGCATGCATTCAGCCTTAACAACAAAATACTAAAAACAGTGATTGATTATTACAAGCACTTCTAAACTGCTTCACTTTTTTATAATTATGTTATTTATACACATTCAGTAAAAACTGTCTTTCTACCAGGATATATGGAAAAAATAAAATGACTATCCCAAAAATCTCATTTAATTCATAAGCTAAAGGCAAATAGAAGGGGGAAACGTTGAAACAGTGACAGATTATTTCCCTGAGCTCCAAAATCACTGTGGACAGTGACTGCAGTCATGAAATTAAAATATGCTTGCTCCTTGGAAGGAAAGCTACGATAAACCTAGACAGTGTATTAAAAAGCAGAAACATCACAAAAGTCTCTATAACCAAAGCTATGGTTTTTCCAGTAGTTAAGTGTTGATGCGAGAGTTGAACTATGAAGAAAGCCGAGCACCAAAGAATTGATGCTTTCGAATTGTGGTCCTGGAGAAGACTCTTGAGAGTCCCTTGTACTGCACGGAGATCCAACCAGTCCATCCTAAAGGAAATCAACCCTGAATATTCACTGGAAGGACTGATGCTGAAGCTGAAGCTCCAATACTTTGGCCACCTGATGCAAAGAGCCAACTCATTGGTAAAGATCCTGATGCTGGGATGAGATTGAGGGCAGGAGGAGAAGGGGGTGACAAAGGATGAGATGGTTGGATACCACTGCTGACTCAATGGACATGAGTTTGAACAAACTCCAGGAGATAGTGAAGGACAGGGAAGCCTGGCGTGCTGCAGTCCATGGGTCGCAGAGTCAGTCGGACACAACTGAGTGACTGGACAACAAGCCAACTAGTAAGGAACAAGGACTGTGTTTCACATGTGCAAAGTGGCCTGTTATCTGCTTTATTACCCATGGCATCCCAGCCTCAAGGGTAATAAAGCTGTCAGTGAATACTGACGAATTGGGAGACCTCAAAGAAAGAGGAGGAGTTGAACTGGATGGTTTCTGGTTCCTGAACATGGGAAACAAGCCGATCAGGTTATGGGGACAAAAACTTAAGCCCAAAACAAACAAAAAGAAAAACTACTCTGGGCACATAAATGTAAATTACAACTCCAGGGGATTTAGAAACCTCCAGATGGAAGTTAACTTTGAAGGCTGAGTGTATGATTCTAGCTTTGCTAACCATACAAAAAGCTGTACATGCCTGTGTAAATAAAGTGAAGAATTACATTGGTGAAGCGAATCACAAAATTGCTAAGCAAACATCTGCGGTCAAATCTTTGTCCTTCCAGGCAGAGACCTGACCACAAGGAGAAACTCCTTGCCCTGCATCCTCTCAAACAAGAGTGCAGATCATATTCCAAAGCCAGAGAACAAACAAGAAACAGTGCACTCTGAGAGAGACCGAGAATAATAGGCTTATTGACAGATGTAAATCCTTGAGCACTTCCTGCAAGTTAGAGTAGCATCCCCAACCTTTTTGGCAACAGGGACCAGTTTCGTAGAAGACAACTTTTCCACGGACCTGGGGGTGGTGGTTTTGGAATGATTCAAGTGCATTACATTTGTCGGGCACTTTATTATTAGTACATCGGCTCCACCTCAAATCATCGGGCATTAGATCCCAGAGGCTGGGGACCCCTGAGTTAGAGAATCTCTAATAAAATAACTCCGTCCCTGACTTGTGCAATGTGGATGAGCAAAAACATCCTAACTTTTGCAGATATGATAATCATGTGTGAAAAACGCTGTTAATGGTTTTTGGTTTTTGGTCTAATTAATGGTCAACTTGGTAACTTTAATGACTGTGTGGGTTTTTCCTCCTTTACTTGGGTATCTGTTGTGTTATTTTGATGAGCCAGTCCTTCAGAAATGGGACTTCCTGGCCATATCTTGCAGAGCGAACTTCTAGTCCTTTCTAAATGTTTTTGTCTCTGACTTCCATTCACAAACAGAAAGAAGACCCACCAAACAAACACAGGTGCCAAGTCAGACATGTGCTACTACACCACCCCCCTGGTCCACATCGCCAGTGGACCTGCCCGGCTCCCCAAGAAGCACACGTGCCCCTGAAACACACGTCAGGCTAACGAGCGGCAGCTTTCCTTCGGAAGGAAATGCTCCGGTCCCCTGATCCCCCCAAACACGCTCCCCACCCTGCCCCAGGGGCGCCGCTCCCCACCCTGCCCCAGGGGCGCCGCTCACCTTGACGGAGTTGTCTTGACTGGAGGTAGCAAGGACGTGCTCGCTGTCCGGGTGCCAGTCCAGGCCGTGGATCTTCGAGAGGTGGGCCGCGAGATACTCCACGGCTGTGCTGGGTTTCTGCAACAGGACCATCAGCCGGAGTTGGCACTTTACAAAGAGCTCAGCGCGTCCACCTGAGCTGGACACAGCCTATCCCACACAGTCTGCTGGGTGAGGAGACAAATACACCCCCCGAGGAACTCCCTGCTGGTCCAGGGGTTAGGGCTCCACGCCTCCACGGTAGGGAGGAGGGGTTCAAACCCCGGTCAGGGAACTAAGATCCCACATGTGGCGCAACACAGCCCAAAATAACAATGCTCAGAGACCGTCTCTGTTCTTAGGAAACTCCATTTTGTTTTGTCTAAAACAAACAAAACAAGACTTCGCCAGCTCTCCCTCACGCATGCTCAGAACACCAGCCTGTGAGTCTAATCATCTGCTCCCAGCACCGGCACAGCCTTAAAGAAGGCAGTGGGTGCGTCTCCTCTTTGGGACCATGGTCTGTGATTCCGGCTCCCCTTCTCACAATCAGCCACAGAGTAGAACTGTGACATCCGAACAGATCCACCCCAATCCTGCGATAAAACCATCAACCTTTTTTGTTTAATTGAAGTATAGTTGATGTACAATATTATACAATAACCTCAGATATGCAGATGACACCACCCTTATGGCAGAAAGTGAAGAGGAGCTAAAAAGCCTCTTGATGAAAGTGAAAGAGGAGAGTGAAAAAGTTGGCTTAAAGCTCAACATTCAGAAAACGAAGATCATGGCATCTGGTCCCATCACTTCTTGGGAAATAGATGGGGAAACAGTGGAAACAGTGTCAGACTTTATTTTTTTGGGCTCCAAAATCACTGCAGATGGTGACTGCAGCCATGAAATTAAAAGACACTTACTCCTTGGAAGGAAAGTTATGACCAACCTAGACAGCATATTGAAAAGCAGAGACATTACTTTGCCAACAAAGGTCCGTCTAGTCAAGGCTATGGTTTTTCCTGTGGTCATGTATGGATGTGAGAGTTGGACTGTGAAGAAGGCTGAGCGCCAAAGAATTGATGCTTTTGAACTGTGGTGTTGGAGAAGACTCTTGAGGGTCCCTTGGACTGCAAGGAGATCCAACCAGTCCATTCTGAATGAGGGCAGCCCTGGGATTTCTTTGGAAGGAAAGATTCTAAAGCTGAAGCTCCAGTACTTTGGCCACCTCATGCGAAGAGTTGACTCAATGGAAAAGACTCTGATGCTTGGAGGGATTGGGGGCAGGGTGAGAAGGGGACAACAGAGGATGAGATGGCTGGATGGCATCACTGACTCGATGGACGTGAGTCTGAGTGAACTCTGGGAGTTGGTGATGCACAGGGAGGCCTGGCACGCTGCAATTCACGGGGTCACAGAGTCGGACACGACTGAGCGATTGAACTGACTTATACAAGTTACAGGTATACAATATAGTGATGCACAAAATTTAAAGATTATAGTCCATTTTCAGCTATTATAGACTCCCAAAGAGAATGAGTACACATCACAAAAGAAAACAATACATGATTACCAAGTACATATAAAACAAATTCACAAGGCAACTTCAGAAATATACATTAAAACATTAAAAGATTTTTTTAAGCAATCAAATTAGGAGATACTTGGAAATTATATTCAGTGTAATGAGGCAGCATTTGTCACTGCTGGTATACATATGAAATAGTATAATCTTTTCTAGGGAAAAAAATTTGACAATTTTCATCAAGATGCTTAAAATTTTTCCTTTCTTAAGGGACTATTCTAAATTCACAAAAGGTTTTAGGTACAAAAGATGTTCATCTTGTGCTATGTGGAACACCTAGGAAACCAGGAACATAATGAATGATAAGGGGGGAATTAATTAAATGTTAGAATCAATTATTGTACAGCTATCTGATACAATATCATGCAGCCACTAAAGTTATACTTAGAAAAAGCTTATTATAACAGAGAAAATGAATTTATTTTAATGTTACATGAAAAAAGTATGCATAACTATGTGTAAGATATGATAAACCATGTTTTTAAAAAAGCATAAGGAAAGAAAGTACCAAAACATTAGCATGTGACTCTAGGCAATAGGACTACAGATGATTTTTACGTGCTCTTTTGTATTACTTTAATAGTCTATAAGGTTAAAAGTATAATCTCCAGAACCAGCCTCCCTGAGTTTAAATCTTGGCAACAAACTGTGCCTTAATTTACTCAGCTGCAGAATGGGGGTAATATTTGTAACCATTTTAAAGGCTATTTACAAAGAAAAAAATGAATCAATACACATAAAGTTCTTAGAACAATGCCTGCGCATAATAAACACTAAGAAATAGCAGTGTTACTAAGCATTCCTGAGTCTGAGTGAAAATCCAGCATCACCACTGATACTGCGCTTTTTAAAGCCTGTGATGCTTGCTGCCAACAGTCCTGCTTTGATACTAGAAAAGGGCCAGAGAAGTGAAATTACAACGAACAAGTTTTACAATCCATATGAACAGAAATCCTGAGTATTAATAGACAAAAAGAAAAATTATGAGTGGACCAGAGAGAAGCCTATAAAGGAACAGCTCAGCAGTGCATTTTTACCAGATAAGGAACATAGCCACTGTTTTGGAAAACTGGTCCTGGATTCATGGCTAAATACCACATTGTTTATTTTGCCTATGGTTCTGAAAACAGTCTGAGGCAAATAAATATGCATGTACTACAAATTAATCAAACATTTTATTTAAACTATTTTTTATATTCAAATATTACTTTTGTTGTTCAGTCGCTAAGTCGTATCTGACTCTTTGCGACTCCATGGACTGTCGCCAGGCTCCTCTGTCCAGGGGATTTCCCAGGCAAAAATCTTGGAGTGGGCTGCCATTTCCTCCTCCAGGGGATCTTCCTGACCCAGGGATCGAACCCAGTCTCCAGCATTACAGGCAGATTCTTTACCACTGAGCCTCTGGGGAAGCCCTTAAATGTTATACCAGCAACAAACATGAATAAAACTAATTGCCAATTGAAGAAATGAAGAGGGATGAAGCACGGCTATTACCAGACTGAAGTAGAGAGACAGATATAAAAGTAACATAAAGATGCTCCACCCTTCTCCTTATAAAATCACCTCATCACTGAAGAGCCATCCACGGCGAGGGCTTTGACTAGCACGCCACCTCCCCAGCAAGTCCTAGCACCCAGCCCCGCAGCCTCCCGGTCTCTGCTTCACTCCCCTCTCCTCTCCCACGACCCGACTTTACTCCCTGCTGGCAGGGGAAGGGAGCAGGGCAGCAAAAAGCAACGCTGAGACTGGACGCTCAGCATCCCAGCTGGGACGGCCGCAGAACAAGTTTCGGGAAAACTGACAGTCGATCCTCCCCACAGAGGCAGGAGCTCTAGCCTCCCGTTTCACAGAGCAGGAAGCTGAATCTACATCCCGGGTCGTGTTAAGTCGACTGCCTTCTGCATTCTTACCCCACCATCTGGGAGTTACACAGGCAAGAGGCCCTCTCCCTGATGCCATGACAGGCTTGCCGGGAGAGCAGATGCCCAGGGCCCTTCACCTCTTTCCTGCCTCTCAGGGCTGTGGGCTGCTGCAGGGAGATTACACGACCTGCAGGCTCTCTCTTGAGACTGACCGGACAGGCAGACTTCTGTTTTAATTTCTGGCCACACCGCTGTAGCATGTGGGATCTTAGTTCCCTGACCAGGGACTGAACCTGTGTCCCCTGCAGTGGAAGCACACAGTCTTAACCACCGGACTGCCAGGGAAGTCCCAACAGCTGAAAAAAAAGCTAAATCTCTTAAAACAAAATAGGTAACAAGGGAAGTCAGGGTTATGAGCGGACCAGAGAGAAGCCTATGAAGGAACAGCTCAGCAGTGCATTTTTACCAGATAAGGAACATAGCCACTGTTTTGGAAAACCGGTCCTGGATTCATGGCTAAATACCACATTGTTTATTTTGCCTATGGTTCTGAAAACAGTCGAAGGCAAATAAATATGCATGCACTACAAATTAATCAAAAATTCTATTTAAACCATTTTTTATATTCAAATATTACTTCAGGAATATTTGGGCATACTGAGTACCCGGCCCAGTGATTCAGATTCTGGATGGTGTATGTTCTAAAACAATGGATTTTCCCTCTGCAATCTGGGGCAGGGATAAGAAGCCTGATGACCATTCTAGAATGGTGTCTGGTTCCCCAGGCTTGACCTCCTCAGTGATACAACTACTATTACCACCTTCATTCCAAAGATAAGGAAACTGAGGCTTGGAAAAGTTTGTGGTTCATCTGATATAATCAGGAAGTAGCAAAATGGGACTGTAGCTTAGGTCAGGCCAAGTTCATTTTCTTAACCTGTGATCATAATGCCTCACTCCCCTATGTTCTTCAACACCGATTAGGTCGGGAAGCAAATGTCATTTGGTACTAGGTTCTTAACACGGTAATTAACTATGCTGCCCAAGGTACCCTGGACTCTCAAGACAAGTCCTGCTGCTCACAACATCCTCTTGATACCCTCCTGGGGGAAAAAGAGATCACTTACCCGCTTGTCCCATATCCGTACATCCCCGTCGTGACTGGTGGCAAGGCAATTAGCGTTTTTCTTATTCCATTTGACCTGTGAGGCACCCGCTGCAAAGCAAAATCAGGGGAAGAAAGCTGTTGCCCTCAACGCCCTCGGAACAGAGTGGAGCTCATCCAGGGGAGCTGGATAATGAGTTCCGGATGAGTAAGAACAGAACTCTTCAAGCTTCTATGACTGCATCAGCTCCACAGTGAGAGAGAAAATGAAGCCAAAAAAATAAGTGAATTGACACATGGGAACAAGATCAGAGTCACCTAATTGAGGAAATAATCTCATGAAGGAAAAAAAAAAAAACTTAAGACTACCTCTGAGTAGAATCAATAGGGAAATATAGTTCCTTTCTTTCCACTTACTCTTATATATTCATTTAAAATTTTTATTTATTTATTTTTTTGGCTATGCTGGGGGCTTCCCAGGTGTCACTAGTGGTAAAGAACCCACCTCCCAGTGCAGGAGACCTAAGAGATGTGGGTTCAATCCCTGGGTCAGGAAGATCCCCTGGAGGAGGAAATGGCAAGCCATTCCAATTTTCTTGCCTGGAGAATCCCATGGACAGAAGAGCCTGGAGGGTTATGGTCCATAGGGTCGAACAGAGTCAGACACAATTGAAGCGACTTAGCAGAGGCTTCGGAGAAAGCAATAGCGAGCCACTCCAGTACTCTTGCCTGGAAAATCCCATGGACGGAGGAGCCTCGTGGGCTGCATCCATGGGGTCGCTGAGTCGGACACGACGGAAGCGGCTCAGCAGCAGCAGCACAAGCCTGGGCCTCCGTCGCTGCGAGGGCTTCTCACGGCAGTGGCTTCTTCTACTGCAGAGCACAGGCGCTGGGACGCCCAGGCTCTAGTCGTTGTAGTTCAGGGGCTCAGAAGTTGTGGCTCCTGGGCCCTAGCGCACAGGCTCAATAGTTGCAGTGCAAAGGCTTAGTTGCTCCATTACATACAGGATCTTCCCAGACCAGGGATCAAACCTGTGTCTCCTGGGTTGGCAGGCAGACTCCTTACCACTGAGCCACCAGGGAAGCCCAGAAAATGTAGCTGCTTAAGCAGTTCAGCCCAGCTCTGCTGGATGGTAACTGACTCATCACACAACCCACCCTTCATCCTCTCCAACGCCAAGCTCGCAATCACAAGAGCCTCAGATCAAAGCCTGCACCTTCCCACTCTGTTTTTGTTTGGGGAGGAGGGGTAGTCTTGGAAAAACACAGCCTCTAGCTGAAGCTCAGCTGAAGAATGAGCCCCAGTGTTACCCAATTCTGCCCTCAGGAAAGTTACATGCTCCCCACCAGTTCTCCTGTCTCCCCATCAGCAATTACACGTGGCCCTGCGTGGGGACAGGAACTCAGTCCTCTGCCAATACACGCAGAGAACAATAATGACGAAAGAGCTCCTTAAGTGAGGAGCTGGTGCTGGAAGATGCCAGAAGGGGCTGAGGCAGGTGGAAAACTGGGGCACGGCAGCACTACTGGCTGGCCCTTCAACAGTCACGGTAATTACGACAGAGCAGAACGTGATGGCTCTCCACCTCTTCTTGCTGTTGCTCAGGCAACACATGACATTTCTGCTTTGACACCCTCTCTCCTCGGGTAGGTGTTTATTACTTGACACCACAGTGGATCCAGGGCTTTAGAGGGCAACCTGACCCAAGAATCTGGAAAGGATGAGGGAGAAAGCAAGGGCTTGGTACCCAACAGGAAACAGAGCAAGGCCCAGACTTTGGCCTTGCTTGGCTTTGGTGAGGGTATTTGTTGGTTTGCTTCTTTGTTTGTTGTGTTTCTTCCCTGAGACACAGGGCACCTTAAGTCACCTAAGAATGAATGGTGGACACCCCTGAAGTTGGAGGAAGGTGGTATATTACTCAGGAGACCAAGGTTCTTTGCAAGAAAGCTAGAGGAGGAAGTGTAAGAAAAGACTGCTCCATTTCTGTGTGACAGAGTTACCGAAGAGTTCGAAGACATAAGGAAAAAACATTTTTTCTATTCCTTTAATGTTGTGCCTATATGAGACAATGAATGTTCACTAAATTTATTGTGATCATTATTTGGTAAGTCAAATCATTATGCTGGACACCTTAAGTTTATACACTTCTGTGTGTCAACTATATCTCAATAAAATTAGAAGAAAAGAAAGTAAGAAAAAAATTTATAAAAGAAAAAAAAATAAAAACAAGTTTCAAGAAAATATACCTTTCCTAGTAGGTGGTCTATCAGAGCATGAAGCCTCCCAAAGGATTCTGGGAACCTCCTAATTCAACCTGTAGGATCATGACATCAAGATCAAATGAAAGCCCTGGAGCTCTCAGAATCAGAGAAGGCTCCGGAGGACACACAGACGTGCTCTTACTGACTTCCTGCCCCACGGTAGAAACAATTCACTCACAGAGAGATCGGGACCACAGACTGGGGAACAGCAGCCTCCAGCTCCACCTCTCAGGGAATGTCAGCCAGAGCGGCTTTATGTAAACGTCCACGAGCTTTGCGTTCACTTCTTTCCCCCAGGGCAGCTCTGCCAGCACTGAGAAGCCTCACTGAGGTACCAAAAGGACAGACACCTCCCACCTCTGCTTCTTAAGAAGCACTCAGAAAAGAAAGCAATTGGAATAACCTTCCTTTTTAGAGGTCCTCTACAATCCAATCAAGTTAGAAACCTGTCAGGAGAACTAGCGAATTCAGGGATGAGTGACTGAACATTCACAGACCCCTGGTTCTCTTTCAGCTGGATGTCCTCTGCGACCACATCTGTGGGTCTTTATACGCCTCAGATCAGAAGTATGCGCATGGGGGCAGGGGCCAGACCAATCAAACTGTTAAGCACAGAGGCACAGGCGCTGGAGTCCTACATCTATGGAACAAACCCTCACAGAGCATCTCCTCGGAGCAGGCACTTAGGTTGACCCTGGTCTGCAGCCCTGAACAACGTGGTCCCGAACTTCACAGAGCAAACAAACCAACTGCTTAATCCATTTGTGATGTTTAATGCCTTCAAATGACGAGGTGGGGGGATGCAGGGGAAAAAAAGAATCATGCAATTATTTTGGAGCAAACATCAAATGTAAATTGAAATGACCCAAGAAGATTCAAAATAAGGAGGATTTAAGAGACAGATAATATAATCTGCTTTGATCAAGGACGTCAAAACAGAATCCTGATAACTGGGCTTCATCATAGGGGGAAAGGTAAAACATTTCTATGTCCGAGTTCAACCCTCAGGAAGTGGTGAGAATCTTCTGTAACAAGCCCAGTGCAGAAATGCAAGAGCAGTCTACTCCAAAAGGGTGATGGAAACAGGCAGATGAGAAGGCAACTTCAAAGTGTCAGTGTGTCCATATTAAATGATCCTGTGGGGACACAATCAGTATAACCTAGACTGTGCGGAAACCACAGGACAAACTACCTGTTTTCCTCAATAAAGAAACTGCAGGAAAGGAAAAACAACCAAAAAAGGGGAAGGGAGAAGAAACCTACCAACTGAAAGAGATGAGAAATATATCAACCACTTTACCAACACCAGCTTTATTTGGATTCTGATTCAAAAATTTTGTAAAAGGAGAACAAAAAAACCAACCATCTACTGAAACTACTGAGAAAATTTGCATATGCTTAAATATTTGAGGATATTAAAGAACTGCTGTTAATATTTTTAGGTATGCTCATGGTATTGTGGTTATGTGTTTTTTTAAAGGGGTCTCCTCTTGTAGAAAACACTTACTGAAATATTTGTTGATGAAATGATATGACACCTGGGATTTGCTTCAAAAATAATCCCAAAGGGGAGGGGGGTGGAGGGGAAAGACGACAGAAGACTCCGTACATTGACAGTTGTTCCAGCTGGATGACGAACCCAGGCAATTCATTCTCTTCTTGTTTCACAGTTTTGAAAGTTTCCACAATAAAAAGTTTGAAAAGCAATGTGGCGCCTGCCCTTGAACTCTGACATAAGTTCCTGACCACATTCTACAGCCCCGACTCTAGCTTCCGAGGGCAGCAGGGTCAAGGTCCACACGGCTTGGACAGGAGGAGGGAGACAGGCCAGTGCAAGCGGGGCGGCGGGAGGAAGGGAACGAAGGCCGCCAGGCAGGGAGGCGGGCAGTCACTCACCTACAGCAGACAGCGCGACAGTGGGCTTCCGTGTGTCCCTGAAACGCGAGAGTCAGAAGTCAAACGCCCGTCCACCCGCCACCACCCACCTGGGGCCTCGCCGCCTCTGCTAGCGTTTCTTCACTTTCCTTTCAGGGGGTGCTGGGGCTTCACTGGGAATCTGAGAACCTTAATAAGTGGTGTAAAGAAAATCCTGCCTCCCTTCTCAACCTCTTCAACTGAGGCAGAATCAGAACTTCAAATCATATAGCTGTCTCCTCAGAGAACAAATTATAGTATTCAGTAGGGCGGCCTAAGTGACTGAAGTGAACATCCAGGGAGCCAAAAGGCCCCTTCCTGGGTCATTTCTCCCAAGGAACAAGGGGACAGTCGTAGAGACGCAACTGTGCAAGAACCTGCCAACAGCACAGCCAGGATGGCGCGAAAAACTACTCTGGATGCTCCCAACAGCCCAGAGGCGGAAGCCACTCAAGTGTGCACTGCTGAACACATAAACCAACGGTGGTCTCTAGACAACGGATTGTCACCGGGCCTTAAAAAGGAAGGAAAGAGGGGCTTTTCCAATGGTCCAGTGGTTGAGACTCTGCCTTCCAAAGCAGGGGGCATGGGTTTGATCCCTGGTCAGGGAACTAAGATCCTACATGCTACACCAAAGGGATGAAGAAAAAAACCAAGGAAGAAAATCCTGTCACATGCTACCACCCGGCTGCACCTTGAGGACGTTATATTAAGTGAAATAAGTCAGTCATAAAAGGATGGACACTATGATTCCACTTACAGATGGTATCTGGAATAGTCAAATTCACAGCAAGTATAGCTGCCAGGGGCTGAAAGGAGTAGGAACCTGGCGGGGCAGGGTGGTGGGGGTGGGCGGGTGTTTAATGGGTACAGAGTTTCAGTTTTGCAGGATGAAAAACTTCTGGAGCTTCACTGCACAACAACGTGAATTTACTTGACACAACCAATCTGCACAGTTAAAAAACTATTAAGATAGTAAATTTCGTTTTGTCAGGTTTTTACTACAGTTAAAAAAACTAAACTATTCCTGGATACAAAGGGAGACTCAAATGGTCAACAGTTCACTGCAGATGGTCAATGGGCAGCCGCACAGGGCTAGGGGGACCAAAAAAGGCAAAGCTGCAGCCCGGGCTTATTGAGAAGGCAAATCAGCTCAGTGTCTTTCCATCTTTAAATTATGAAAACGACTGCTTCATATAAATGAGGGATCCTTGCCCCAGCGCTCCCGGGGGACTGCTTGTTTGCTAAGAGCCCCTCTTGGTTCACTTCCCCTGGATTTTCGGCTCCTTCTCCCTCCTCTGGCGCCGCCTTCAGACCCATCACCTCGGAGGTGCGGACCTGCGCGGGACACTGGGGAAGTTACCTGTGTGCACCTCTACTCCCTGAGAATCCCTTCCGCTGGCCTGTCTGCTCCAGCAAACCTCGACACCTGGCCTGTCCTCTACCTACAGTTCACCTCTCAGTGTAAAGTGTCACAAAATCACTGTCATTTGGGACAGTGGTGGGGGAGACAGTGTCCTGTCCCGGGAGCCCCCCAGGCCACGCAGCCCCTCGTTAGGGGTTACGGGGAAGGGAACCTGCTCTGCAAAGAGAAAGGGCAACAGCCGTGTACTAAGAACTCCACGCTTAGCTCCACGGGGAGCTGGCCTACACGCTGGCTCTCGGCCCCCTTTCCGGGGGCGGTGGAGCGGCACCAAGAGCTGAGCAGCTGTCTGGGGGCACTGCCCGCTGCAGACCCATGTGTGTACCCAGCGAAATGCCCCCACCGTCACCTGCGTTCCTGTTGCCAGAACCTGGGTTTCTTTGCCGACGGGACTTTCCCGGGCTGCTGGAGCCCGTTTTGCAAACCTCTGTGATGGGCCTGCACTGCCAGGGAACCAGGCCCCTGTGGACAGCCTTCATCCAGGGACTGAGAGCAGACAGCAGCCCGCTTCCTTGGCCCCGGGTGGGTCACCTCTGGGGAGGGAGTGGGGCGCTGGAACCCAGTGTCCCCCGGAGGCTCCACCAGCTCGCTGCGGTGCCCAGGAGGATGACGCACCCTCTCGCTCACCTTCCTGAGCCAGTCTACCCCCGCCCCCCACTAGCAGTTCTGTCCCCTCCTAAATAAGACTCCTGCAGGGTCTCCCTGTCTCAGGGTCTGCAGCGAGCGGGCCAAGGTCCCGTAGCAGCTGAGCAGTTATGCCCTTTCTCTGTTCTTACTTGATATCCCAAATGTAGATGTAGGTGTCCACCGAGCTGGTGACCAGGAGATCAGGCTCAAACACTGCCCAGTCCAAGTCACTGGAAACACAAGGAAGAAAGAAGACAGCAATGACCAGAAAGCATTGAGTGAAGTTCCGAGTACAACCAGGTTTCACTTCTGGCGGCTTCAAAAAGTCACTCTGAAGGGGCCCCTGAACATGGTTTAGGCTGGGCATCTGGGTATTTAGGCTGGGTATCTCCCAAGTTCCTTGGGAAAGAAGACTTAACTGAGCTCTGAAGGGAACTTTCAGGTCCTTCCCTGGTTCCCCCTTGCTCCCCCAAGAGAAACGGAGCACTTCAGCTTCAAACACGCACACACAAATGCACAGACACACGTGTGTGCCCATAAGACAAAACAAAGGCGGGGGAAGCATAGCATTTCTGACTTACTGCCTTTTAAGTCAGACTTAACCACAGATACCCTGAGTAAACCCCACACCTTCAAAGCAGTGGCAAAGTACCATGTTGCCACGCAGCTTCCAAGGAGGGCAAGAAGCCTCTGGCGCTCCCTACCAAAGTCGTCCCTCCTCAAAAGGCACTCACTACACACAGAGTTCACACAGCCTGGGGTCCGGCCTTCCCCACTGCCTCCCTCGCCACCTTCACCGCTTCCTGCTGCTGCTTCCCGCAACAAAATGACCCCACCCAGAGACAGTGACCCAAGGAACATCCCAGGAGCCAGCCAGAGGCCCTCAGGGAGAAGAGACTGCACATCTGGGTAATGGACTGCGAGGCAGGAGCCCCACGAGGCGCCCACGCAGCTGGACACAGAGCTAAGAGCTGGGCCCCGAGGTCTTGTGCGTCCCGGGGAATTCCTCAGGCGTAGTTGCATCTCCTCCTGCAGCAAAGGAGAGCTAACCGTTCACTCTGGAGCGGGCTGTACCATCTCCTGGGATCGGGGTTAATAGCTACAGGGACACAGGTTCCCAAATTCCAGCTGTTCCTCGCCATGAAAGCCATCACTTCAGGACTGCTAAGGACCCAGCAGACACCCAGAGTCAACACAAACCCAGAGGGTCAAGCCCGGAGGGGGATGGTGTCTTTGCTTCATTTCCCCCGAGATGGGACCAAACGACAGAGGCCCGGAGCGCCGGAGGGCGGTGCCTACCTGATAACGCGCGTGTGGCCTTGTAAGGTCGTGCCAACCTCCCCACTGCCATCTTTCCACTTATAAAGGTCGACCCTTTGGTTGCTCTGGAAAGAAACAAGGGGAACGCCATCTTAAATGTCACTGCTGAACTGAAGCTACAGATACGCTCCTGAGCACAAGAGCTATGGGTCACGGAACCTCCTCCACTGTCAGAGGAACCACCGGCCCTCACCCCCCACTCTGAAGGTCATATGCCCATCTCCCCAGTCACTGTCACACTCCGCGTTCTCAGCTCACCCTTCCTGCCGTCAAACGCCCGAGGCCACCGATCACACTCTGAAAAAATGGCTGCATAAGAAAGAAAACAGAATCACCACCGAAAAGGGTGTCCAGGAAAGCAAAACTATACAAGACTCCTTGACACGTGAACTTCTTGAAGGTTAAGCAGAAAGACATAGGGCAAATGGGCCAAAAGGAACCACAACTACCATAAGAAAAAGGAAGAAAAGAAAAAGCTTCCATCAAACTACACTTCACTTAAAAAACAACAGGCCAGCAAATGCTCCCCAAATATCATGAGTTCATGAAACATGCTGACAATGGATAAAGATTACTAATACATTAACTACTATTAGTAATCTAATCATTTCTGAAGACTGGTTTTCATTTTAGCTCAGAGACACTTGTACAGAGCTCTGAGGTTTTTACCCAGAAATGCCAGTTCCCAATTCTAAATAGGTACGATTCTTGTCAAGAGGTTAGAATTCAGAATGCTTCCAGTGGGACTAGGAGTGAAAAGAAAGGTCTTCCTGATCTTATAATAACATTCCCTGCCAATTCCAGGGTCTACTAGGGCCAGTTTATGGAACAGGAACTTTAAGAAACCTACCCTCTGCTTTTTCTTATCACACTGCACACTAGATGTCATCATCCACATCACAGATGAGGCAACTAAGACTCCAAAAGTTGGGTGGGTGCTCAAGAAAAAACAGTGAACATTAAAACTGGGACCTGACCTCAGATTTCCTAACTCCAAAGCGCTTTCTCCTGTAACTGCCTTCCAACCAAGACCAACGAAGGAAAGAAAAAAAGAATGAGTCAAACTGAACTTCATCAAAATGAAATGCCACAAACAACATTATCAAGGAATTAAAAAGATAGTCTACAGAACTGGAGAACATACCTGCAGATCTGATCACTGATAAGGGTCTACAGTCTTACAACTAAATAGCAAAGACAGACAAATAACCCAATTCAAAAACAGGCAAAGGACCTGAACAGACAAATCTCCAAAACATGATATGAAAATGGCCAACCAACACACAAAAACATGTTCAACGTCATTAGTCATGAGGGAAATGCAAATTAAAACCACGGTAAGGTACCACTGGTGTGACACCTACTAAGAGGACTAGAATTTTTAAATTACAAAAACAAAAACAGGAAATAACAAGTTTTGGTGAGGCTCTGGAGAAACTGGAATCCTTGTGCAGTGCTGACGGGACTGCAAAACGATCTAGCCATTGTAACAGATGGATGGTTCCACAAAAAGCAAACACAGACTTACCAAGTGGCCCTCCCACCTCCCCTAGGAATACACCCAAGAGAAGAGAAAATGGGTACTCAAAAAAGTACACGCACACACATGTGCTTATCAGCACTACTCCTTGTAGCCAGACCAAATGTCCACTTGTGGACGAACAGACAACTCGTAATGTATCCATATGAAGGAATATTATTCAGCCATAAAAAAGGCAAAGAAGTATTGATACATGCTATAATATGGACAAGGAAGCCAGACACATAAGGTCATGGATGGTTTGACTGCATTTATATAAAATGTCCAGAAGAGCTAAATCCAGAGACAGAAAACACAGAGAGGTCACCAGGGGCTGCGGGTGGAGGGAATAACTGCTTAATTGTAGTGGGGTTTCCTGTGGAGCAATGGAAATGTTTGGGAATTAGATAGAGGTGGTGATTACACAACACAGTGAATGTAGTAAAGGACACTGAACTGTTCACTTTAAATGACTGAAAAAAATCAACAAGGCTCTGTCTGGCCCCTCCTAAACACAAGCAGTGTTAGTCCACTTGGGTCGAGCACTAAGGGCTCAGCCTAAACCTGTGGTTCCCAACCAGGAGAGACTTTGCTTCCCAGGGGACACTTGACAATGTCCAGAGACATTTGTGGTTGTCGCCATGGGGGTGGGGGGATGCTACTGAGATCTAGTGGGGGAAGGGCCAGGGGTGCTACTGGTTTCCTGCAAAGCCCAGGACAGACCCCGCCACGAAGAATGATCCAGCCTGACCCTTCAATAGTCCCGGGAACCAGCGCCAATCTAGCCGCCGTCCCTTGTTAAAGGCAGACAGTCAGATTCTATTTTGGAAGCGAGAGGGAAGAGCTGCGTTTTGTTCCTTCTAAAGCTGACAACACTGCTCTTCTTTCTTTTGTAAGATGCTTTCCTCTCACAGACTGTCATTCCTGATAAGAACAGACCCAGACGGCACAGAAAATGGTCACATTCCCTGGAGGATGAGGACTCCTTCAAACACTGCCCTCCCTGCCCAGTGCAAAAGGAGCCAGAGGTTTAGATCTCTAATTGTGCTAGGAGAACAAATCCTGATAAAAAATCTGGCCAGGGATACTAGAAATGATCTAAGCCCAGGTCTTTTTTGAGTCTGGAAACCCTTGGAAAATCTAATAATTTGTATGCATCTTTTCCCTGGAAGAATTCATAAACAGGTACATAAAATTTCAGGGGGTTAAACAAATCTAAGGAATCCTGGTCAAGAAAAGGATCCCTTCCTTTGAGTGGAAAGGTGCCTGGAATCTTCTGATCACTCTGAAAGCAACAACAATCACCCCCAGACCAGCTCACCAGGTCCCTCCTTAGAAGGTCCTTCTGAGTCCCTGGCTAGTTATACTCTGGAAATGAAAATGGGTTCTTATCATAAACAGACATGGAGGTATCTACCTGCTTCCCCTTCCAAATCTGGATTCAATCCTTAGAAATACTGATAGGCCCCCGGATTCTTTTCATATATAACTTAAGTCTGTAATTTGCTTCCATCTTCCTTTAAGAAGCATGCACACCTCTTTCCCATTTGAGAAAGGAGGATCACATTCTCTTCTCTACATAGAAGACAGACCTACCAGCCCAGATCTCCCATTTAAAAGACTTTTCCAGTACTCGTTACGTGAGCTCACCGAGGCTGCAAAATAGTGCGCAAAGCTGTCATGAGGGTTCCACTGCACAGCTCCAACGTCCCACTTGCTCTGGCGTGAGATCTTCCGGTGACCTTCAAAGGGGGCATCTAGATTGACGATGTATAGGAACCGGCGGCTAGGAAAACAACATCAACATTTTCACAACAGAACAGCATTGGCATGAAGATAGAAAAGCACATTTGGAATGACATACAGTACACCAAAAAAACATCCCCAGAAGCACATGATGTTTACTGACTCTGAAAGGCATACAAGTGACCAGAGTAACTCGTGGCTGCTGTACCCCTGCAAGGTCTGCCTCTAGAGATGGCCCTCCCTCCTGCATCCCCCGAACCCTGACCCCCTCCACCAGATTCAGCTCCTCAGGCTTTCCTATTCCCCCAGCTGGGATCACAGCTGCTTCCACAAGACCCCCACTACACAGTCTGCATTTCGACTACAGCACCTATCTCCACAGCAGAACTGCTCTTGTAAAGGCTCCTGTCCCAAAGCAGCTGAACGTTCCGGGGTATGGACCACGTCTTGAATATCTCTGTATTCCCTTGTCATTAGGCAGTGCTTTGCATTCAGTAAGTGTGGGTAAAACCAAACACATCACTTATCACTTAGCCAACATTCTGTAGAAAACCTCAGATTCCCATGCAAGTTGATGACCTGGTGACAGGAACCAAATTAACACTATTGGAAGGGGGAAGAGCAACCAAAACATAATAATGATGAAAACAATAATCATATTAAGTGCCAATAATGTTCACAGTGCCAATCAAAAAGAAGGATCTGAAAATGGGGAGGTCCTTTGTTCACCTATTTTTCTTCTAAGGAAAAAAATCCTTGGTGGGTGGATCAACCTCTCAGCAGCCATCAGCAGCTCTTTGCTGGGGAGTGCTCTGAGCGCCCGGGATATCAGCGACGACAGGTGAGCTAGACAACGAAGACAAAGATGAACTGTCCCTGCTCAGAAGAGACAGGAATTGGAAAATAAAAGTGGCAGATCGAACTCTAGCAGAAGCCCTAGGAGGGATAGGTTAAGACAGAAGGAAAGCACAGGTTAAGACACAAATTCAGAGAGTCTGTGGGGCTTCTGAGAAAGCTGGTGCAGAACAAAGGCCTAGAACCTCTGACCTCTTCCTAAGGAATCACTTGATCGTACGGCAGGCAGGCCACCATCTTCTCATTAGAACGAAAACAGGGCAAAGGCCCGACACTATACAAATGACGCAGGTATCAGCAGGAGAACCCAAAGACGGCACGGGGAAAACGCAGACTAGCAGAAGGTGGGTACCTCCGGATAAACGCACCTGACTCAACATACTGGTTGCCTTCATTCCCCCACTGAAGATCCACTAGAATAAAAGTGAAAATATAAAAGAGAGAAATCCACAAAGACACAGAAAACGAGAGAGGAAAAGATGGAAAGCAGGCGGAAAAATGGTAACTGATCTAGAGGAAAGTCAGCCAGCACCCAAGGGCCTGCAGGGCGAGGTGATTCACACCGCAGAATCCAGGCTGGCAGGGGCTGGAGGGGGAGTGAAATCACTTCAGAGAAGCGGGGGCTGGGGCAGGAGGGATGGGGGGGAGGTGCTGCACCCAGAACAGGGCCGGAAGCGGGGGTGGGACCCTCGGGCCTCCTCCCCAGCGCAGCACTCACCATGTGCAGCTCTCAGTCTCCAGACAGTGATGGTGTCAGCAGGATTCTTCTCAGGGGGAACTGACCAGCCCAAGAAAGAACAAAAGCAAACAAACAAGAAACAAAACCAAAGCCCTGGAGATGATGTCCAGCTGAGCTATTTAAAATCCTTAAAGATGATGCTGTGAAAGTGCTGCACTCAATATGCCAGCAAATTTAGAAAACTCAGCAGTGGCCAAAGGACTGGAAAAGGTCAGTTTTCATTCCAATCCCAAAGAAGGGCAATGCCAAAGAATGCTCAAACTACCGCACAACTGTGCTCTTCTCACATGCTACCAAGGTAACGCTCAAAGCACTTCAAGCTAGGCTTCAACAGTGTGTGAACTGAGAACTTCCAGACACCTTGGAACACTCCAACAAAAGGGCCAGGTTTCCAACTGCTTTCCCTACAGTGAGCTCCACCATCACACCCATAACCAGAGACTGCACTTGCTCTTTAATATTAACACAGAGCCCATGAGCATCAGTCACGGCAGGAAACTGGAAAGACAGAGACCAAAACAACCAAAAGGATACAGAAAGGAAGCGGTGGCACAGAAGAAAGAAGGAAGCTGACACTCATCAGTCTCAGAGACACAGAAGAAGACAAGGCAAAGAACGGAGAACAGGAGCTCTGAGAAATTAAAATAACGTTGAAATTTTCAAATCTGATAGAAGGCTTGGAAGTTAAAGGTGACGAAAACTCCGAGAATGCGGGACTTCGTTTGTGGTCCAGTGGTTAAGACTCTGCACTTCCCACGCAAGGGACAGGGGTTCAAATCCCTGGTTGGGGAACTAAGATCTCACATGCTGTACGGTGTGGCCAAAAAAATAAACAAATACACTCTCAAAATGCAAAATAAAAAGACCAAAAGATCAGAAGAGAATCCATACAGGATATCCAACAAGCCCTAAGAGGAGCTCCAGAAAGAATGGGGAAAATTATCAAAGACAGAATGCAGGAAATTTTCTCCAAACTAAAAGACACAGATTTCCAGACTGAAAGGGCCCTCCACGTTACTAAAAATTATTCTGTATTTTACTCTGGTGATCAAATGAGTGCATATACTTGTAAATTTATTCAAGCTGTACACTTAAGGCTATACCTTACTACACATATTTTAAAGCTCAATATAAGAAAATGAAATGGTGAACTTTAAGATCATGTTGAAAAACAGGATGGATGTATACATGTCTAAGAACACACCAAAACAGAAACACCTGCATGATGTCCCGTTACATAATCCCGTTTTCTCCTAGAATGCTACAAAGGACAATATCCACAGCAGTCAATACTGAGAAGTCGAACGTTTAAGATACAGTTATTCCTGAAAGTATCTTATGGGCTGTTAATATGCCTGCTGTGCTGTGCTCAGTTGTCAGCCACGTCCAACTCCTTGCTACCCTTTGTAACTATAACCCACAAGGCTCCTCTGTCCGTGGGGTTTTCCAGGTAAGAATACTGGAGTGGGTTTCCATTTCCTTCTCCAGTTAATATGGCTACATAATGCCAAGTATATGTTATCTTTCATTTTGTTTAGATAAAGTAGGTAATAATGTTAGAAAGGAGAAGGCAATGGCACCCCACTCCAGTACTCTTGCCTGGAAAATCCCATGGATGGAGAAGCCTGGGAGGCTGCAGTCCATGGGGTCGCTGAGGGTCGGACACGACTGAGCAACTTCACTTTGACTTTCTACTTTCATGCATTGGAGAAGGAAATGGCAACCCACTCCAGTGTTCTTGCCTGGAGAATCCCAGGGACAGGGGAGCGTGGTGGGCTGCCGTCTATGGGGTCACACAGAGTCGGACACGACTGCAGTGACTTAGCAGCAGCAGCAATATCAGAAAGGGGAGGTGGGGCCCTCTAAGTGCCCAGCAAAATGAATGAAAAGAGACATACCAAATCAGTCATGGTGAAAATTTCATACATATAAGAGGTAAAGATAACACTAGGGATAAAGATATGTTGAATATGATTCAACACAATGGTTATATTGACTATATTGGCAGGAGGGGGAAAGCCAGGTGTTTATATAAGGGACTCACAGACCAAATAAAAATGCTCAATACTCATCTTCTATTGTAAGAGGTCAATTGGAATATTTATGATAGATAAATCAAGATACAGCATAGAGTATGTGTGTATTAGTCACTTAATTATGTCCAACTCTTTGTGATCCATGGACTGTAACTCGCCAGGCTCCTCTGTCCATGGAATTCTCCAGGCAAGAATACTGGAGTGGGTTGCCATCTACTTCTCCAATATGTAGTATACCACTTGGAAAACTGGAGGCAATCCAAAAAAAAAAACAATAGCTAAAAAGAGTCTCAAGTGGACAGAGAAGGACATTATACAGTGGTAAAGGGACCAACCCAACAAGAAGGTGTAACAATTGTTAAATATATATGCACCGAATACAGGAGCGCCTAACTACATAATGGAAATATTAACAGACATAAAAAGACAGATAAACAGTAATACAATAAGAGTAGGGGACATTAACACTCCACCTTCATCAATGGCTTGCCAGCATTTAACATTTTCAGACTTTCAAATCTTAGACATTCCAGTGGATATATAGTGGTACCTCATTATTCCCAGTGACTAGAGATATTCATCATCTTTTATGCTGGCCATTGATACTTTTTCTTTCATGAAATGTCTATTCGAATCTTTGGCCATTTTAAAAATTAGGTTGAAACAGACATTCACATATTATCAATGCAGTGTCAAATAAATTATTTTTCAAATAAAAAAAAAGTCTCAAGTGGTTGCCTCTGGGGAGAGAGATTAGGGTGGGGAAAGGGTGAGGTGGAATTCTGCTGACAATATAAGCTTTATAATGCTACTTGGCCTTTTAAACATGTATAGGCATTTCCTTCATTAAAAAAAAAAAGAGGTTTAAAAACTGATTAGGAGCAACTTCTCTCCTGGTCCAGTGGTTAAGACTCCGTGCTTCGAAAGCTGGGGGTGCAGGTTCAATTCCTGGTCAGGAAACTAAAATCCCACATGCTCCATGGCACAGCCAAAAAATAAAAAATAAATTTTTAATAAAAAATTTAAAATAACTGATTCAGAAATTAATAATATACACCAAAACCACTAAATTATACATTGAAATGGGTGAACTGTTATGGGTATGTGAATTATAGCTCGATAAAGTTCTTTTTTTTTTTTTAAGTGATTGAGGGAGGGGAGAAAGAGACATAGCAAATTTTCTTCATCTATGCATCCAGTGTGGTACAAGAAAGTGGTATCTGGAGAGAGGGGGTCAGAGGGAAAAGGGAAACTTACTTTCCATAATATGTCCTTTTGAGTTACTTAATGTTTGCAATGGTCTTATTTAAAAGTAAATTAAAACATGACTTCAAAATTAATGAATAGAAAACAACTTCATTTTATAAATGGGTCCACAAACCACAAAGTTAATGAAAATACAGCTGAATTTGAGAGGTAGCAATCTAGAGCAACATGGAAGGGAAAGGGGGACCTTGACCAGTAAATGCTATCATACCGGTACAATGTTAGAGTGACTAGCAAACGCAGGGATGGATTTCATTTGCCAGAATCTTAATTTTGAGCCAGAAGACACTACAGATTACGCAAGTCAATTTCTTCATGAGGAAATCCAATTTCTTTATGAGCAAACTGAAGTCCAAGGAGGCCAACTGAATAAACATCGCGGGGCTCATAATCAATGGAACCCAGATCCTCTCAAAGCTAGGAACCAACCACCTGTTAAATTGTACCAGACAGCATCCTTCCGAAGAGTCCGCGCATTAAACAGAAAATGGCAATTTCAAGACCACACTGCCAGTAACGAACTAACATCTCAAAGCAATCTCATTGCTCACCTGTTAGGGCAGAGATGCAAATAATCCCCGTGAGGACCGCTGAGGTCACGAGGAGAATGGAACTAAACCCAGTGACTGTAAGCCTTACATTAAAGCAGCGCTCTCCAATTTCCCAGAAGCCTCTGGATTTGCAACTTGCTCCCGGGACCCGCGGCAGACGAGCTCCGCCGGCTGACTTACCCGGAAAGCACCGCATGCTGCCCCACGCAGTCCACGGACATGGCGGTCGCCTGGGAGAGAGAAGAGGCGTTCAGTGCTGCCGGCGAGACCAGCCCAGGTCGGCACCTGCGGGTCTTCCTCTTCCCGTGGCCCAGGCAGCTCCCCGCAGTGGCCTCTCTAACCCCCTTCTAGCTCTCACCCGAATCTCACGTTCATCTTCCGCAACAGGGCGGCCGCGATCTATTCCACCAGGGGTACACACAACCAAGCGGGTGGAGTCTAAATTGAGGAAACAAGTCCCGGAATTGTCGGAAAATCCAACTAGGTCCCGGCAAACTGAGCCAGGAGCTACTAAGAGCTCCTTCCGAACACACACACACACTCCACACCTTTCCAAAGGGCATGGACTTCTCCACGCTAAATGGCAACTGAATATTTTCAAACACCGCTTCTGCTGGCTACACAGTCATATTCTTGAGATGCTCAATTCCTATTTAATCTGAGATTTCCAGCATATTTTACTGGTTTCCCTTTCCCAGGCCTCCCAACTTCTAGGGAGCACCAGGTCTTCAGGAGCCGATGTCCAATTTCCAAAAGACCACACTGAATCAAGGAGATTTGCATACAGGCTGGAACATGAGAATAATTTTAATCATGGCAGTTACAGCCCTCAATTCTCTTATTTGGGCAAATTCAAGTCCCGTTGCCTTCCCAGGGCATTACCTGAAACAGTCTGTGCTGTTGTTTGCTTATTAAGTGCTCTAAGCTCTTTCCCAGAGATAGTCCAGAGAGAATGCACTTTGTACATCCTGCTACACTCACAAATCACAAATGGTAAACAGAAATTCTCTTCCTCACTTTCATTGGTCTTCTTAATGGGTTTCTCACTCATATGCCCCCAAGAAATTTGTAATATTAGGGACAAGATGTCAGAGTGTGTTCATGGAGGCTGAGAAGGGGATTATCACGCTTTCTTCATTTCACTGGAGTTGGGAGCAGAGAAATGCCCAGCTGCAAAGACAGGCTCTGAAATGAAATGCCATTTCCAGAATTCTTCTGGACAATTTATACACTAAGGACATGAAAGACGGCAAGATGGTACCTGCAACCAGGAGCAGTACCATCTTTCTAGAGGGTGTGTGGTAGCAAGAATCCTTGGGTGGGTCCAAGATTCTGGGCCCTTGCTATTCACACCCATTCTCCCTGTTAGTCTAGGTACTAATCTAGTAAAAGCACTTTGAAGTGTATTAAGGTCCCACATCAGTTCACCCTAAGATGAAAGAGACCTGAAACAACCCCAATAACCCAAATGCCCATCAGCTGATGAGTAGACAAACAGAGCATGGTATACACACACAATGGCATACATGCTACAGTGTGAATGCACCTTGAAAACATTACACTAAGTGAAATAAGTCAGAAAAAAAGGGTAAACACTGCATAACTCCACTTATATGAGGTGTCCAGAGAGTACAACAGAGGTAGCCAGGGACTAGGGGGCTGGGGGTGAGGTGATTCGGTTTAGTGAGTACATAGTTTCCATCTGGGATGATGAAACAGTTACTGGAGGAGCGGACAGAGCTAAAGACACCTCCACATTAGCCCTTTAAAGGCAGGTCCAGGGGTCAGAGCCAGAGGAAGTCAGAGATTTGGAGGGTGAGGGATTTAACACGGAGAAGACTGCTGCCGGCTGTGAAGACGGGCAGACCACACGGCAGAAGCCGAGAGTGATCCCTAAATAACAACTGGCAAAAAAACAGGGACCTCAGCCCCATAACCCCCAGGAACTGAATTCTTCCAACAACCTGAATGAGCTTGTTAGCAGATTCTTCCCTAAGTCATCTGGGGAGCCCCCAGATGAGGACACAGTAAAGTGATGCCTGGCTTTCAGCCTATGAGACACCAAACAGAGAAAGCAGCCTGGACTTCTGACCTACAGAGTGTGTGTGTGTGTGCACGCCTGCACACACATGTGAGATCAGTCATGTCCAACTCTTTGTGACTTACAGTACTGTAAGCTAATAAATGGATGCCACTTCGAACTGCTAAGTTTGTGGTACAGAGACAATTAAGGGTGATTCGGTAATAATACCAAAAAAAAAAAAAGTCATGTCCTCTGACTCAGTAATTCCACCTCCAGAATTTATTCAAAATACAGCAAAACTTTTATACCCAAAGTTGTTGGATTCGTCTTATCTATAAGTAAATGACAGATATCTATACAATGGAATATTCTAGAAGCATTAAGGGCTGGCACAGAAAAACGCAGGCACCCAGCCTACAATTAGAATATCATAACTCACCATATCTCCTCATCAGAGTAAGTTATTTTTTAAGAAGTAAAACAAAAAAAACCCACACCTAACTTACACTCCCCCACCCCTACCCACCCCCACAAAAAAGAGGCCAACCTTATGTTTGCAGGAGCACATGAAGGAGGCTTATGCTAGGCTGCGCCAAAGGGGGAATGGAGGCAGAGAAGTGCTTTAAGACGGGATGTGAATAAACTGATGAGAGTAGAAGGTGGTGTTTATCCGGGACAGGAGCCCCCCGCAAGGCCTCAGCACCCTCAGTTTTCTCCACGGGGAACGGCTAAGAGATGCTGAGTCCGGATGTCAGAGGGTGAAGAGCCTGGGGCTCTTGCGCAATACCACCGCAAGAGAGGAAGGGAGCCCCACAACGAGGAGAGAGAACCCCCACCAGCCTGTGAACAGGGCTCACTGTAAAGTAAGCCGCGCGAGTAAAGGCTTGCACTTTCCTTACAGAGGGCAAGTGATATTTCATTCCCTACTACGAACTAAAATTTAATCGGCTACTTAGCCTGAATAACACTGAAAAAAAGTATATGTAAATGTTCAGATGGTAGAGATTTTTATGAGATTTTTATTCCTCTAAATGAGCCTACATTCTTACATTATTTATGTGCAATATTTTACGATAAAAAGCCTGCTACCTTTTCAAGGCCCCCTTCCAAGCCTCTTCTCTTCCCACTCTGCTCCCAGCCTGGGCATGACATTAAAGGTCACTTGAGACCGCTCTTCTGCTCCTCCTTCCACTCATCTCACGCCTCTCCTTCCCCTCATCTCACGCCTCTCCTTCCCAACCCTATCCCGACACTCCAGTCATCCGCTCCAGGAATTCTTCAGAATTCCTTCCAGGTCCTCAAACTCAGGCAAGCACTCTCTCCTCTTTGGCCTCACACCAGCTGCTTCCTCTGCCTTGAAGACCCTTCTCTCCAGTCTTCACCTGGCTCATTCCTTCCTGTTCTGGCTCTTTGAATTTATTCCAAACCCAATCCACTTGCACACATTCAGTGCCCTGCCTATGCTATCACAGTACCCAAGGCTCACCTTTATATGGCCTTTACTCTTTGTTTTTGCTTTGGGCTGTGTCACCTATCATGCGGGATCTTAGCTCCCTGACCAGGGATCGAACCCGCGCCCCGTGCAGTGGAAGCACAGAGTCCTAACCACTGGACTGCCGGGAAGTCCCTATACAGCACTTACCATACTTTACAATAAGTATCTACTTACTGATAGGTCTCCACCATTACACAGCAATTTCTTGAAGGTAAAAATCAATTTGCTAGCACAATGCCTGGTCCATGGTATACACTCCATAAATGCTAGCTACTATAGTCAATACAGGTCTTACAAAAGCTTATGCTATACAAAAAGTTGTACATAAGTGTTCATGGCAGCATTATTCATAATAGCCAAAAAGTGGAAACAACCCCAGTGTCCAACAACTGATGAATGGATACATAAAATCTGGTACATCTATACAATGGCATGTCACAAAGGCCATATATTGTATAATTCCATTTGTATGAAATCCTCAGAATAGGCAAATCTATACAAACAGAAATTAGATTAGTCGCTGCTGCCTAGAGCTGGGGTATCAGGGTACTAGGGGGCTGATGACTAAAGGGTACAGGGTTTCTTCTTGGGGTGACAAAGATGTTCTAAAAATTACTGTGCTCAAAAACATTTTTTTAATTACTGTGATCAGAGTTACACACTTTGTGAATATACTAGAAGCCACTGAACTGTATACATTTTAAATAGGTAAATCGTATGATATATGAAAAATATTTCAATAAAACTGTTACCCAAAAAATGCTATGGTAAAACACTTTCATCTTTTAAAAAATAACAGGTATGAGACTTTATCTAGTCAAATGACACTGAATTTGGAGATGAATTGCATTACACATCCACTTTGGGTTTACAGTTAAATTTAGGTACAAACACAAGGTTGTGTTAGAAAGTTGATCTCTGGTAAGAATCTGTAATACAGATCCATAGGGTTATCTGTCTTGATTGGATACAAAGGAAAGCCTCCCTAGAGGCCTCTGCTACCTGCAGAACAAAAGCTAGGGTTGGTTTCTTTGAAGGGACTAGGAAAGAAAGCAGCTCTTCCTCTTTAGATCCCAGCTGAATTAGAAAGAGCTGTCCAAAAAACAGAAGTGTTTTGCTTGCCATCCTTCTAAATGATGCAAAGTGGAAACATTCAGTCGATGCAAATCAGAGCTTGGTCAGTTCCCCTAAGATCAGGATGTCAGGTGCCTAGCACAGACTGTAATGTATGCATTACCAGACTCCACAGAATAATCCCACAAACTGAAACCCACTGATAGAAAAGGATCAGAGCATTTATCATGACAAGATCCGATGGCTTTAAATTAGAGCTGTTACACTGTTGCCAAGCCTCCTTTCAAACCACCCTTGCCTAAGGCTCAGGAGAGGTTATCTGTCAGAGTCTGCTTACACACTGAGCACAATGAGCCTTTCTTGGGAAGTCTCCCTCTTTATTATTTCTTACTGGAGTATAATCGCTTCACAATGTTGTGTTGTGATAGCCACCACTGCACAACAAAATGAATCAGCTATTAGGTATGTGCCTGTGGGCTAGGTCGCTTCAGTCTTGTCCGACTCTTTGCAACTTTATGGACGGTAGCCCGCCAGGCTTCTCTGTCCATGGGATTCTCCAGGCAAGAATACTGGAGTGGGCTGCCATGCCCTCCTGCAGGGGATCTTCTCAACCCGAGGAAGGAAGGGAGTCTCCTGCCCTGCAGGCAGATTCTTTACCCAATGAGACACCTGGGAAGCCCCGGCTATACGTACACATATATACATATATATGGGAGAAGGAAATGGCATCCCATTCCAGTATTCTTGCCTGAAGAATTCTGTGGACAGAGGAGCCTGGTGGGCTGCTGTCCACGGGGTCGCACAGAGTCGGACACGACTGAAGCAATTTAGCAGCAGCAGCGTACATATATATCTTCTCCCTCTTGGACTTCCTCCCACCACCACGCCCATCCCCCCATCTAAGTCATCGCAAAGCACTAAGCTGAGCTCCTTGTGCTTCACAGCAGTTCCCACTAGCTATCTATGTTACCCATTAGTGTACATAAGTTACTTTCTAATCTCCCAATTCATCCCACCCTCCCCTTCCCGTGTCCCCACGTCCACTTGACATGTGTCTCTATTCCTGCCCTCAACGTAGATGTATCTGTACCACTTTTCAAGATTCCACATATGTGCATGAATATACGATGTTTTTCTCTGCCTTACTTCACTCTGTATGAGGCTCTAGGTCCATCCAAGTCTCTACACATGACCCAACTGCATTCCTTTTTATGGCTGAGTAATATTTTGTTGTATAGATGTACCATGAATTCTCTACCCCTTCATCTGTTGTTGGACACTTAGGTTGTTGGAGTGGAGTCTCTCCCTTTAAAGTGAGAACATCCTCACTTCCCCACAAACTCAAAATGGTACAAACTGGTTTCACAAGGAAAGTCACCTAAACTTTCTGAGTCTCAGGTTCCTCATTTGTAAAATAAGAGGAGAGATGAGATGACTCCCAAAGGTCCTCTTGTTCCATGAGTCTGGCCAAGATTGCTGCTTCCTCGGGCAGCTTTTCTAATATCAACACTGTAATGAACATGTATCAAGCATTTAATGGACACTGACCCCTGCTAAGGGCTCTGCGTAATTATCTCATTTAATCCACAGGGAACTCCGTAGTTGGAGAAAAGAGTTACCAGCAGGCATGAGGCTGCTAACCTTACAAAGGCTGACTCCTGACTGGTATCTTGGACCTGAGGTGGCAGTGTTGGGGGCAGGGCG
>SJYQ01005328.1:0-21975 GCA_006410935.1 Redunca redunca
GTGTCCTAGTTTCATTCTTTTACAAGTGGTTGAGCAGTTTTCCTAGCACCACTTGTTAAAGAGGTTGTCTTTAATCCACTGTATATGTTTGCCTCCTTTGTTGAAGATAAGGTGTCCATAGGCATGTGGATTTATCTCTGGGCTTTCTATTTTGTTCCATTGATCTATATTTCTGTCTTTGTGCCTGTACCATACTGTCTTGATGACTGNTGATGACTGTGGCTTTGTAGTAGAGCCTGAAGTCAGGCAGGTTGATTCCTCCAGTTCCATTCTTCTTTCTCAAGATTGCTTTGGCTATTCGAGGCTTCTTGTATTTCCATACAAATCTTAAAATTATTTGTTCTAGTTCTGTGAAAAATACTGCTGGTAGCTTGATAGGGATTGCATTGAATCTGTAGATTGCTTTGGGTAATATACTCATTTTCACTATATTGATTCTTCCAATCCATGAACATGATATATTTCTCCATCTATTAGTGTCCTCTGATTTCTCTCATCAGTGTTTTATAATTTTCTATATATAGGTCTTTAGTTTCTTTAGATAGGTATATTCCTGCCGGGGTCCAGCACCGGTGGATCCAGGGAATTTGAAGTGAGGATGGCGTTGGCAGGGAAAACTTATGTATTTAGAGATGTAAGATTAGATTAGATTAGGAAGAAATAGTGTAGTAGGAAAATTAAGTGGAGAAAAGAAGGCTGAATAACTTGGTTTATGGGGAAGGCCAATAAAGTTCCAGACAAGGAGCTTGCACCATCTACGTTGGGCCACCAGCACCCACTTGAATATCGAAGGGTGCCCCACTTTAGGCTCCCTTTTTCGCAGGTCTTAAAAGCCAGGACAAGTAAGTAGACTTGGTGAGCCGCCCCTCTCCAGATGGGAATTCACCCTGAAATTAGAGTAAAGAGGAGAAGGAAGGAGAGGGAAAAGGGGTGAGAGAGAGAGACATGGGGGGAGCCAGATTCCCAAGAAACTAGGCTTAGAGACTAGTCCCAGAAACTGGTCCATCCTTTACTGTTCAAAAGGCTATTTATACTTTTGATAATACATGGAGATCATTGGCTAACACTAAGTTATGCAGCGTTAGCAGTCCAGACTCTTATCAAAACCAGGCTCTTCTCTCTGCATACCTAATTGTAAACACAAGTCTTAGGTGATTTACATCATCTTCTGGCCCAAAAGGGCCAATTAACATTTTACAGCCTTTTTTCTGATAATGGTTTGTTAACTAGAAGACTTATTTGTGTTGATCTTCCCCAAGTCTGGTACCATCCTCAGAAAGCACTAAATAAAGTTACATTCTTACATAGCAAAACACAGCAATTTATAACAAGTGAAAGGAGTACAGTGATTTATAACAAAAGAAAAGTAATTAACTCAAAAGTCTAGTGTTGCTAACATCAAAACTATTATATATCTTTTCCATATCCCGTTTACATTGATTAACATCCTCCCAGCTGCCTAAAAGATAAAGAATATGGAGGCATGGCGGCAATCACTGAGTCAACAGTGAAAATCCGTCAACAATATGACTTTTAACTCTTTAGAAAAGGCTCTGTATCTTTAAGATGCTTTTAAGCTTTGTGCCTCTCGCAGTTGGGGGGCTGTAAGCAATTCACAAGCTGTAAGAGGTCCAGGGAACCTGTTAGACAAGCTAGAGAGCTATCAGAGGGGGTTTTAACTGAAACACCCCTTTCAAATGCAGAAGACTAAATCCCTGATCTGACTTTTTCCAGAGATTATCAGAAGAACAGAGTAGAAAAGCCAGCAGATATTTAGTTTGGGGGGTACATGCCTGGGAAAAACCAGGGGGAAAGCCTGAACCATGAACACGTCCTTGCGTTTGTCAAGCTTCCTTCCTCATGACCTTCTCACGGGTGGGATTCCTCACTCTGGCTCCCGGCATATTCCTAAGTATTTTATTATTTTCGTTGCAATAGTGAATGGAATTGTTTCCTTAATTTCTTTTTATACTTTCTCATTATTAGTGTATAGGAATGCAAGGGATTTCTGTGTGTTGATTTTATATCCTGCAACTTTACTATATTCATTGATTACCTCTAGTAATTTTCTGGTGGAGTCTTTAGGGTTTTCTATGTAAAGGATCATGTCATCTGCAAACAGTGAGTTTTATTCTTCTTTTCCAATTTGAATTCCTTTTATTTCTTTTTCTGCTATGATTGCTGTGCCCAAAACTTCCAGAACTATGTTGAATAGTAGCGGTGAAAGTGGGCACCCTTGTCTTGTTCCTGACTTTAGGGGAAATGCTTTCAATTTTTCACCACTGAGGATAATCTTTGCTGTGGGTTTGTCATATACAGCTTTTATTATGTTAAGGTATGTTCCTTCTGTTCTTGCATTCTGGAGAGTTTTTATCATAACTGGATGTTGAATTTTGTCAAAGGCCTTCTCTGCATCTATTGAGATGATCATACACCTCCCAGAATACTGGAAATAAAAGCTAAAGTAAACAAATAGGGTCTAATTAAAATTAAAAGCTTCTTCACAACAAAGGAAACTATAAGCAAGGTGAAAAGACAGCCTTCTGAATGGGAAAAAATAATAGCAAAAGAAGCAACTGACAAACAACTAATCGCAAAAATATACAAGCAACTTATGCAGCTCAATTCCAGAAAAATAAATGACCCAATCAAAAAACGGGCCAAAGAACTAAATAGACATTTCTCCAAAGAAGACATTCGGATGGCTAACAAACACATGAAAAGATGCTCAACATCACTCATTATCAGAGAAATGCAAATCAAAACCACAGTGAGGTACCATTGCACACCAGTCAGAATGGCTGCGATCCAAAAGTCTACAAGCAATAAATGCTGGAGAGGGTGTGGAGAAAAGGGGACCCTCTTACACTGTTGGTGGGAATGCAAACTAATACAGCCACTATGGAGAACAGTGTGGAGATTCCTTTAAAAAATTGCAAATAGAACTGCCTTATGACCCAGCAATCACACTGCTGGGCATACACACCGATGAAACCAAAATTGAAAGAGACAGGTGTACCCCAATGTTCATCGCAGCACTGTTTATAATAGCCAGGACATGGAAACAACCTAGATGTCCATCAGCAGCTGAATGGATAAGACAGCTGTGGTACGTATACACAATGGAGTATTACTCAGCCATTAAAAAGAATACATTTGAATCAGTTCTAATGAGATGGATGAAACTGGAGCTGATTATACAGAGTGAAGTAAGCCAGAAAGAAAAACACCAATACAGTATACTAACACATATATATGGAATTTAGAAAGATGGTGATGATAACCCTCTATGCGAGATAGCAAAAGAGACACAGATGTATAGAACGGACTTTTAGAATCTGTGGGAGAGGGAGAGGGTGGGATGATTTGGGAGAATGGCATTGAAACATGTATACTATCATGTAAGAAACGAATCGTCAGTCTAAGTTCAATACAGGATACAGGATGCTTGGGGCTGGTGCATGGGGATGATCCAGAGAGATGATATGGGGTGGGAGGTGGGAGGGGGGTTCAAGACTGGGAACTCATGTACAGCTGTGGCTGGTTCATGTCAATGTATGGCAAAACCAATACAGCATTGTAAAGTAAAATAAAGTAAAAATAAAAATAAATTAATAAATAAATAAATAAAGTCTGACACTGTTTCCACTGTTTCCGCATTCAAAATGACTTGTGCACACATTGTTGTATTCAGTGCCTGGACCCCACAGCAGGCCACTGTCAACCCATGCCTCCGCCAGAGACTGCTGGACACTCACAGGAAAGTCTGGCCCAGTCTCTTGTGGGGACACTGCTCCTATCTCTTGGCTCCTGGTGCGCACAAAGTTTTGTACTTTGTTTGTACAAGCAAACATGTACTCCAAATCTGTTTACCCAGTCCTTTGGAAGTTCTGGAATCAAATCTCACTGGCCACCAAAAAGAATTACCTGGGGGTTCTCAGGCCCTGTGCGAGATCCCCAGGTTGGGAAATCTATTGTGGGTCCTGGCACTTTCTTAACAGTGCGAGACTTTCTTTGGTATAATTGTTCTGTGGTTTGTGGGTCACCTGCTTGGCGGCTCTATGCTGACATGAATAGTGACCTCCTCCAAGAGGGCTTATGCCACCCACTGCATGACCCAGGTCTACTGCAGCCAGAGTCCATGGCCCCGTGGCTGGCCACTGCTGACCCATAGCTCTGCAGGAGATACTCACTCACTCAAAGGCAGGTCTGTCTCAGTCTCTGTGGGGTCTCTGGGTCCTGATGTGCACAAGGCTTTGTTTGAGCCATCTGAGCATCTCTGGTGGGTATGAGGTTTGATTCTAAACATGATTTTGCCCCTCCTATCATCTTCTTGGGGCTTCTCCTTTGCCCTTGGACGTGGGGCATTCACACCATGGAATACTATTCAGCAATGGAAAGAAATGAGCTTTCAATACACTCAACACTTGGTGGTATTGCAACAGAATTATACTGAGTGATTCCATTTATATACTGCTTTCAAAATGACTAAATTAAAGAGATGGAAAACACAATTGTAATAGGCCTTGGAGTACAAAATGAAGCAGGACAAAGGCCAACAGAGTTTTGCCAAGAGAACACACCGGTCATAGCAAACACCGTCTTCCAACAGCACAAGGGATGTCTAAAAGGCAAAATGGCTGTCTATGGAGGCCTTACAAATAGCTGAAAAAGAAGCAAAGCTAAAGGCAAAGGAGAAAAGCAAAGATATACCCATCTGAATGCAGAGTTCCAAAAAATAGCAAGAGATAAGAAAGCCTTCATCAGTGAACAATGCAAAGAAATAGATGAAAATAACAGAATGGGAAACGCTAGAGATCTCTTCAAGATAATCAGAAGTACCATGGGAATATTTTATGCAAAGATGAGCTCAATAAAGGCCAGGAATGGTATGGACGTAACAGAAGCAGAAGATACTAAGAAAAGGTGGCAAGAATACACAGACAAACTATACCAAAAAAAGATCTTCATGACCCAGATAACCACGATGGTGTGATCACTCACATAGAGCCAGGCATTCTGGAGTGTGAAGTCAAATGGGCCTTAGGAAGCATCACTACAAACAAAGCTAGTGGAGGTGATGGAATTCCAGTTGAGCTATTTCAAATCCTAAAAGATGATGCTGTTAAAGTGTCACACTCAACATGCCAAAAATTCGGAAAACTCAGCAGCGGCCACAGTACTGGAAAAGGTCAGTTTTCATTCCAATCTCAAAGAAAGGCAATGCCAAAGAATATTCAAACTACTAGACGGTTGCACTCTTCTCAAATGCTAGCAAACTAATGCTCAACATTCTCCAAGCCAGGCTTCAACAATACGTGAACGATGAACTTCCAGATATTCAAGCTGTATTTAGAAAAGGCAGAGGAACAAGAGGTCAAATTGCCAACATCCGTTGAATCATAGAAAAAGCAAGAGATTTCGAGGAAACCATCTACTTTATTGACTATGCCAAAGCCTTTGACATGGATCACAACAAACTGTGAAAAATTCTAAAAGAGATGGAAATACCAGACCACCTTACCTGCCTCCTGAGAAATCTGTATACAGGTCAAGAAGCAACAGTTAGAACTGGACATCAAACAATCGACTCCTTTCCAAATTGGGAAAGGAGTACATCAAAGCTGGATATTGTCACCCTGCTTATTTAAGTTATATGCAGAGTACATCATGCAAAATGCTGGGCTTGATGAAGCACAGCTGGAATCAAGGTTGCCTGAAGAAATATCAATAACCTCAGATATGCAGATGACACCACCCTTATGGCAGAAAGTGAAGAGGAACTAAAAAGCCTCTTGATTAAAGTAAAAGAAGAGAGTGAAAAAGTTGGCTTAAAGCTCAACATTCAGAAAACGAAGATCATGGCATCCGGTCCCATCACTCCATGGGAAATAGATGGGGAAACAATGGAAACAGTGACAGACTTACTTTTCTTTGGCTCCAAAATCACTGCATAAAGTGACTGCAGTCATGATATTAAAAGACGCTTACTCCTTGGAAGAAAATCTATGACAAACTTAGACAGCATATTAAAAAGCAGAGACATTAGTTTGCTGACAAATTTCCATCCATTCAGAGCTGTAGTTTTTCTGGTAGTCATGTATGGATGTGAGAGTTGGACTATAAAGAAGGCTGAGCACTGGAGAGTTGATGCTTTTGAAATGTGGTGTTAGAGAAGACTCTTGAGAGTCCCTTGGATTGCAAGGAGATCCAACCAGTCAATCCTAAAGGAAATCAGTCCTGAAGATTCATTGGAAAGACTGATGCTTAAACTGAAGCTCCACTACTCTGGCCACCTGGTGCAAAAAAACTGACTCATTGGAAAAGACTCTGATGCTGGGAAAGATTGAAGACAAGAGGAGAAGGGGATAACAGAGGATGAGATGGTTGGATGGCAAAACTGACTTGATGGACATGAGTCTGATCAAGCTCCACTGTTGGTGATGAACAGGGAAGCCTGGCGTACTGCAGTCCATGGGGTCATAAAGAGTTAGGCATGACTGAGTGACTGAATTGAACTAAACTAATCAGTTTCATGGAAAAAGAAGAAAGTTCCAGATAAACATCTATTTCTGCTCTATTGACTATGCCAAAGCCTTTGACTGCGTGGATCACAATCAACTATGGAAAATTCTGAAAGACATGGGAATACCAGACCACCTAACCTGCCTCTTGAGAAATCTGTATGCAGGCCAGGAAGCAACAGTTAGAACTGGACATGGAACAACAGACTGGTTCCAAATAGGAAAAGGAGTACGTCAAGGCTGTATATTGTCACCCTGCTTGTTTAACTTATATGCAGAGTACATCATGAGAAATGCTGAGCTGGAAGAAACACAAGCTGGAATCAAGATTGCCGGGAGAAATATCAATAACCTCAGATATGCAGATGACACCACCCTTATGGCAGAAAGTGAAGAGGAACTAAAAAGCCTCTTGATGCAAGTGAAAGNACACCACTCTTATGGCAGAAAGTGAAGAGGAACTAAAAAGCCTCTTGATGCAAGTGAAAGAGGAGAGTGAAAAAGTTCGCTTAAGCTCAACATTCAGAAAATGAAGGTCATAGCATCCGGTCCCATCACTCCATGGGAAATAGATGGGGAACAGTGGAAACAGTGTCAGAATTTTTTTGCAGAGGGAGCTCCAAAATCACTGCAGATGGTGGTTGCAGCCATGAAATTAAAAGACGCTTACTCCTTGGAAGAAAAGTTATGAGCAACCTAGATAGCATATTCAAAAGTAGAGACATTACTTTGCCGACTAAGGTCTGTCTAGTCAAGGCTATGGTTTTTCCAGTAGTCATGTATGGATGTGAAAGGTGGACTGTGAAGAAGGCTGAGCACCAAAGAATTGATGCTTTTGAACTGTGGTGTTGGAGAAGACTCTTGAGAGTCCCTTGGACTGCAAGGAGATCCAACCAGTCCATTCTAAAGGAGATCAACCCGGGGATTTCTTTGGAAGAAATGATGCTAAAGCTGAAACTCCAGTACTTTGGCCTCCTCATGTGAAGAGTTGACTCACTGGAGAAGACTTTGATGCTGGGAGGGATTGGGGGCAGGAGGAGAAGGGGACGACCGAGGATGAGGTGACTGGATGGCATCACGGACTCGATGGACGCGAGTCTGAGTGAACTCTGGGAGTTGGTGATGGACAGGGAGGCCTGGCGTGCTGTTTTTCATGGGGCCGCAAAGAGCCGGACATGACTGAGTGACTGAACTGAACTGAATCAGTTTCCTCATTTTGAGCGAAATGCCCAGCATGTGTTAAATGTATATATTTAAAACGCATTTTTAAAAAGGTGCCAAGCTATTTTCCACAATGGCTGTTCAGTTCAGTTCAGTTGGTGATGTCAGCACCAGGACCCAAGAGAAGGACGCAGTGGCCCCGCAGGAGACTTGCCTGTGGGTGTTCGGGAGTCTGCGGCCGAGGCATGGCTTGGTGGTGGCTGCTGCGGGCTGGGGGCACGCACTGTAGCAGTGCATGCGTAGGACCTTTGAGGGAGGTCACCATTGTCTGCATTCTGTTTAGTCGCTCAGTCCTGTCCGACTCTCTGCAACCCCATGGACTGTAGCGTGCCAGGCCTCCCTATCCATCACCAGCTCCCAGAATTTATTGAGACTTATGTCCATTGAGTCGGTGATACCATCCATCCATTCATTATTAGTTTGCCCTGAGGTAAATAGCAGGGAGGGAACAGAGCTCCACCCCTCAACAGAAAATTGGATTAAAGATTTACTGTACATGGCCCTGCCCATCAGAACAAGACCCAGTATCCCCAGTATCCCCCACAGGCAGTCTATCCCACCAGGAAGCTATCATAAGCCTCTTATCCTTCTCCATCAGAGGGCAAACGGACTGAAAACTAGAGAATGGCTGTACCATTTTAATATTCTGAGGCAATATGTGCTACATCGCTGCTACTGTCACCATTTAAAAACTTTAGCTGTTGTAATAGATGGATGTATGGCAATATCTCTTCGTGATTTTAATGGGCAACTTTCTAATGGTAAAAGGTCATCTTCAGTTCAGTTCAGTTCAGTTGCTCAGTCATGTCCGACTTTTTGCGACCACATGAACCACAGCACGCCAGGCCTCCCTGTCTATCACCAACTCCCGGTTTCGACCCAAACCCATGTCCATTGAGTCGGTGATGCCATCCAACCATCTCATCCTCCATCGTCCCCTTCGCCTGCCCTCAATCTTTCCCAGCATCAGGGGCTTTTCCAATGAGTCAGCTCTTCACATGAGGTAGCCAAAGTATTGGAGTTTCAGCTTCAACATCAGTCCTTCCAATAAACACCCTGGACTGATTTCCTTTAAGATGGACAGGTTGGATCTCCTCAGAGTCCAAGGGACTCTCAAGAGTCTTCTCCAACACCACAGTTCAAAAGCATCAATTCTTCAGTGTTCAGCTTGCTTTACAGTCCAACTCTCACATCCATACATAACTACTGGAAAAGCATGACCACCTTCGCATCTGTTTATCTTTTGTGTGTTCTCTCATTGAAGTCTCTGTCTTTTGCCCATTTTCTTGTTAGATTCTGGGCTCACTATCACCCCTCTGAGCCACCTCATTCTGCCTTTTTGCTGCTGGGGGAGCGGGTAGGAGTGCCATCTGCCCACTCCTCAGCGGGAAATTTCGCTTCTCCACTTTGCCACACTGATTCCAAGAGGGGTCAGTTTTCCTTTTCGTTTTTGGTTGGTCAACAAGTATTAAAAATGAATTTTTTTCCTACCAGACATCCTTTCCCCAGTCCTTTGTGTAGAGCTGGTCCTGGGCCCAGGCCACTCTAGCACCCCATCATGGATGAAGGAGGAAAGAAAACCCAGGAGCTTACATCGTTCCTCAGGTTGTGAAGTTCCCACTCTGTCACCTTCCTTGCATTTTTCATACCTTTCCTATATTTGTTGGTGTCTAAGGCCCCAGACCCCTTCATTAGTTAGCCTGAGGCTCAGCAGAGCTCCTGTGGAGAGACATTGATGTTGGCCCTTGATGTCAGGAGGTGATAGCTGAGGGCCTGGACCTCAGCGCCTGTCCTCAGTGGACAAGACCGAAGATCTGCATTTTCTTCATACACTGGGGGTGACCCTCTTGGTGATGACGCCTGTCTGTCAGGGCTCCATGACACTGTACACACAGGACACCGTGCCTGCCCCCTCCTCAGGGGGAAAGTTCGGTTCTCCACTTTGCTACACTGATTCCAAGAGGGGTCAGTTTTCCTTTTCGTTTTTGGTTGGTCAACAAAAACCAACCATCCAAAAACCAGGGGTGATAGTGAGCCTACAGAGGGGTGATAGTGAGCCCTGTTAAAGGGGCTAAACAATAGGAGCTCTTGTTCTTCTATAGGTGAGACTCCTGGCTCCAGCAAGATCATTTTTGAGCTTAGTGGAAGAACAAAAGCCAGATGATGGGGATTCAAATACCAAGCACTCGGTGAAGGAAGTCAGTTTGCCTCTGAGATTCTGAGCTGGAGAAGGAGAGAGAGGCCTGTGAAAGAGGGAGAAGGAAGTTTGAAGCTCAGGCAGGATAGGAGGAGAAGCTGAGGGGGAGGAGAGAGAGGGGAGACATGCAGGCAAATTACAGGGCGAGGACAGTGCCACTGGTGCTGTCAGAGGAGCACAGGAGCAGAGACAGGAACACTGACCCGGAGGCCAGAGCAGGCTCCCCTCAGCCCGAATCCAGCACAGGACTGCATTCCTGACTGACATCACCACATACTATTACCTCTGCTTCTCCAAAATCAGACACCCACTGTTTCCACTCCTGGTGGTTACTGTTTCCACTGTGTAAAGAAGAAGAGACTGAAGGAGGAGATAAGAGATTAGAAAGATAAGAGATTAGAAAGAAAAGAGTGAGTTTAAAGTAATTTATATGTATAATGAGCTCCATTCTTTTATTATTATTTCATCTTGTGTTCATTAACCATCTGCTTTATTTCAGGCATTTGCTCTGGCTGCACTGAGGAGAAAATGGACATTATCCATGTGCTTATGTCAGTTTCTTTCTGCTCTGGGCACTGGGCCTCACATATCTGTTCACAGCTGTGATGTGTGCTTGAAGGAAATGTGCATTCCTCTAGTGCTGCCATGACACAGGGGGATGCAGCTGGTGGAGGGTGAAGGAGGCCTCCCCAGAGCAGAGAGGCTAGAGCTGAGGCCAGGTGGCTGTGGGTGCTGCCAGGGTGAGCTGTGTGCGGGATGTTCTAGATAAAGGATGTGGCATTTGTGGATGAGGAACTGAAGGAAAGCTGGTGAGGACAGACTTGCTCAGCAGGAGGGGGCAGGACATAGACAAGGGGGCAGGGAAGTGGGCAGGCACTGGGAGCTTAACATGTGCTCAGGGTCTCTGTGGATCCAAGAATGAGGATAGTAATATCCTCCACAGGATACTGTGACACAGGTATGAGTGGGGTCGATGTGGAACACAGGCTCAGATACATATCTTCACAGCCAAGCTGCCCACCATTTAGGACATGTATCAGAGCCTTGGATATGATGGGGGACCAGGTGGACCCTCACATCTTGGGTAGATGGAGGCTGTTGGTATGGAGAGGGCAGTGCAGTGGGAGTGGAGGACAGTGAGCAGCTCTGAGACTTGGCAATTCATCAGCTTCCAGCTGGGCAACTCGTTCCTACTTTACTGTCAAGACCACTGAAGAAGACATGAGCTTATCGTTAGACTTTTTTCGTCTAAGATGCTTCTGCAATGTCCAGATGAAAATGTCTAGGAAGTAGTTGCCTGTGTGGATGTGGAAGGAAAACCGGAGCTGATCACAGAAACACAGGCTGAAGAGATTTGTCCTGGGTGGTTGGGTACATGCAGGTCTGGTGAAGGGGGTTGGTGGGGGTCATTGGGGGTGAGAGGAAGTCCAGGGGCCAAGGGTGTGATGCTGTGATGGAAGGAAGCAACACTAGGCTGCAGACATGAGGGTGAGAGTTTATGCCCTTTGAGGATCAAAGCAAAGATTTACAGATGAGATTGAGTATACAATACTGAGAAAAAGGTAGAGATGAGTGAGGGAGCTGGTGAAAGTCTGGCTTGCACAGTGTTCCCACCTGCATCCCTTGGAAACCTGGCTCTTCAGGAGCATTTCTATCACATCTTCTCTGTCTCCTTCTGACACACACACACACTTGTTTTATAATCAATTAATTATGAGGATTGCTGTTAAAATGAAATAGCTCTTTCAACAACATAACTTCTGAAAGTATTTATTTAGCGTGTCTTTGTTTAGTCACTAAGTCGTGTCTGAATCTTTTGCTACCCCACCTGCCAGGCTCTTCTGCCTGTGGGATTCACCAGGCAAGGATACTGGGGTGAGTTGCCATTTTCTTCTCCAGGGGATCCTTCCCAACCCAGGGATTGGACCCATGTCTCCTGCATTACAGGAGGATTCTTTACCACTGAGCCACCTAGAAAACCCTCTTATCACTGTAGTATGTACCACCCAGAAATTCTTAATGAATCTCAGGACCCAATTCAGTGTTCCCTGGAACCCCACTTGAGAAACACTGGCTGGGCACTGTCAATAGACTTAGCCACAGAAAAGCACATGGTCTCTCTCGACAGCTTCCCCTCCCTCTGTGTACCTGCTCCCACGCCTCTCCTCTCTGGGAGCTACAGTTTTTCTCAGGAGTTGGAAGAGCAGCCATCAGTTGCAGGGTATGTTGGTTTAGGACTGTGGAGGTCAAAATACTTGGTGATTCCTGGCAGCCAGGAATTCCATCTATTCTGGCCAGTGGTTGGGTGAGAGTTGTGTCTGTGGTGTTAGGCGCCATGAGTCTTAGTGAGTAACAAAGTGAAAACTAGTGAAACTAGTGAGTAATTAGTGAAAGCCTCTAACTTGGCAGCAATAGGTCTATTTCATCTTTAGGCAGATGGGAAATCATGGGAAAAAGAAATTCTGGTACAAACCTGCAGATAATTGGGTGGGAGTGGGAAGGGGTATGCAGTCCCTGTGCTGGAGACTGAAACAATTTGGTCTCGTCGGACTAGGAGAGGGAGGGCTTGTTATCTGAATGTTTGAAACTTGGAAATTCTTTTATGTGGTTAATTGATATGTGAATGTGTAGTTGCATTGTCCATATGTTTGGCCATAAGAACCTATTTCAGCAGAAACTGTGGAATGATAGTGAGCTCACTAGCACCTCCTTCATATATAGAAAGAGTTACATGCATTTTAAAAGCTGTGGAAGATCGCTGTAGCAGGGTTGGGCAAATAAGAATGGTGTTATGAGGAGCACGGAATGTTGTGTGGTGGGATTTTCCTAGAACTTGAAGCCCATTTTATATATATATATATATATATATATATATTTATCTCCAGTATCTTGGGTAACACTTAGTAATCAGTCAGCCTTTGATTGAATGGGTGGATGAATAAATCCCTAATACTCGTCCTTTTTAAAGCCTGACTTTAAACTGATGGACCAGTGAAGAACCCTTGATACTAACTTCACTTTGGGGCTCAAACAGAGTCAGAATTATCCAGATGACCTTTAGGTTCTTGTACAGATTGGTAGTCACTAGTCTGACATAGTTGGTGGTTGCCGATAAGAAAAAGAATTTGGGGCCTTAATAGGTAGAAGATAACTGACTGTTGTTTTGCAAGTTTTGCACAAGGTTTGCAAGGAGAAAACTGACATCGTGGGCTAGAAGAAGCAGTTGGTCTTAGTGTACTGATGAATAGTAAAATTTGTAGATTTGATGAATACTGCTTAAAAATCTATGGTGTTTTAGTCCTGAGTGTGTGTGCATGCATGCGTGCGTGCAGTCAATCATGTCTGATTCTTTGCTGCACTGTGGACTGTAGTCTGCCAGGCTTCTTTGTCCATGGAATTTTCCAGGCAAGAATACTGGAGTCGGTTGCCATTTCCTATTTCAGGGGATCTTCCCAACCCAGAGACTGAACCCACGTCTCTTGCATCACCTGCATTGGCAAGCAGATTCTTTACCACTGTGCCACCCGGCCATCCCTTTTAGTCCTACTCCTTACATCTTTATACACATATTCCTGCATAACAGATTGATGATTCCTACATGAGAGAGTGATGTTGAATGAATGTACAAATGAGTGAATTCACGGGTGCATTTGCTGAGTGTAACTTTCTTATTTCTTTATCTATTTTTGTGTCCTAACACTTGAAATAACTAGTTTTGTCTCATGCATGCTTAGGTGTACATTTTGGATTCACATTACCTCACATGGACTCTCACTGTACTCTTAAGGTGATAGTAAACAGCCGGCATGTTCTGCATGTCATTACATTGAAAGGTTGTTGTTGAATTACGACGCCGGGATTCTTGGCCCCCAGAGGAGAAGAATTCAATCCAGGGCCAGAGACGAGGTTTGATCGCTCAGAGCTTTTATATAACAAAGTTTTATTAAAGTATAAAGGAGATAGAGAAAGGTTCTGACATAGGCATCAGAAGGGGGCAGAAAGAGTACCCCCCTGTTAGTCTTTAGCTGGATGTTATAGAGTCACCAGCAGTCTGTTAATGAAAGGAAGGAATGTCTCAAAACTTAGAATGGCACCAGGGCCCTGACCCAAAGATGTATTTTGGGATAATCTTGGCTCCAAATGATCTCTGTTCATCTCCAAGGCAAACCATTCAATATCGCAGTTATCCAAGTCTATGCTCCAACCAGTAACGCTGAAGAAGCTGAAGTTGAACGGTTNAACAGCCGGCATGTTCTGCATGTCATTACATTGAAAGGTTGTTGTTGAATTACGACGCCGGGATTCTTGGCCCCCAGAGGAGAAGAATTCAATCCAGGGCCAGAGACGAGGTTTGATCGCTCAGAGCTTTTATATAACAAAGTTTTATTAAAGTATAAAGGAGATAGAGAAAGGTTCTGACATAGGCATCAGAAGGGGGCAGAAAGAGTACCCCCCTGTTAGTCTTTAGCTGGATGTTATAGAGTCACCAGCAGTCTGTTAATGAAAGGAAGGAATGTCTCAAAACTTAGAATGGCACCAGGGCCCTGACCCAAAGATGTATTTTGGGATAATCTTGGCTCCAAATGATCTCTGTTCATCTCCAAGGCAAACCATTCAATATCGCAGTTATCCAAGTCTATGCTCCAACCAGTAACGCTGAAGAAGCTGAAGTTGAACGGTTCTATGAAGACCTACAAGACCTGTTAGAACTAACACCCAAAAAGGATGTCCTTTTCATTATAGGGGACTGGAATGCAAAAGTAGGAAGTCAACAAATACCTGGAGTAACAGGCAAATTTGGCCTTGGAATGCGGAATGAAGCAGGGCAAAGACTAATAGAGCTTTGCCAAGAAAATGCACTGGTCATAGCAAACACCCTCTTCCAACAACACAAGAGAAGACTCTACACATGGACATCACCAGATGGTCAACCCCGAAATCAGATTGATTATATTCTTTGGAGCAAAAGATGGAGAAGCTCTATACAGTCAACAAAAACAAGACCATGAGGTGACTGTGGCTCAGATCTTGAACTCCTTATTGCCAAATTCAGACTTAAATTGAAGAAAGTAGGGAAAACCGCTGGACCATTCAGGTATGACCTAAATCAAATCCCTTATGATTATACAATGGAAGTGAGAAATAGATTTAAAGGCCTAGATCTGATAGACAGAGTGCCTGATGAACTATGGAATGAGGTTCATGACATTGTAGAGGAGACAGAGATCAAGACCATCCCCATGGAAAAGAAATGCAAAAAAGCAAAATGGCTGTCTGGGGAGGCATTACAAATAGCTGTGAAAAGAAGAGAGGTGAAAAGCAAAGGAGAAAAGGGAAGATATAAGCATCTGAATGCAGAGTTCCAGAGAAGAGATAAGAAAGCCTTCTTCAGTGATCAATGCAAAGAAATGGAGGAAAAGAACAGAATGGGAAAGACTAGAGATCTCTTCAAGAAAATTAGGGATACCAAGGGAACATTTCATGCAAAGATGGGCTCGATAAAGGACAGAAATGGTATGGACCTAACAGAAGCAGAAGATATTAAAAAGATGTGGCAAGAATACACAGAAGAACTGTACAAAAAACATCTTCACAACCCAGATAATCATGATGGTGTGATCACTCATCTAGAGCCAGACATCCTAGAATGTGAAGTCAAGTGGGCCTTGGAAAGCATTGCTACAAACAAAGCTAGTGGAGGTGATGGAATTCCAGTTGAGCTGTTTCAAATCCTGAAAGACGATGCTGTGAAAGTGCTGCACTCAATATGCCAGCAAATTTGGAAAACTCAGCAGTGGCCACAGGACTGGAAAAGGTCAGTTTTCATTCCAATTCCAAAGAAAGGCAATGCCAAAGAATGCTCAAACTACTGCACAATTGCACTCATCTCACATGCTAGTAAAGTGATGCTCAAAATTCTCCAAGCCAGGCTTCAGCAATACGTGAACGGTGAACTTCCTGAAGTTCAAGCTGGTTTTAGAAAATGCAGAGAAACCAGAGATCAAATTGCCAACATCCACTGGATGATGGAAAAAGCAAGAGAGTTCCAGAAAGACATCTATTTCTGCTTTATTGACTATGCCAAAGCCTTTGACTGTGTGGATCACAATCAACTATGGAAAATTCTGAAAGAGATGGGAATACCAGACCACCTGACCTGCCTCTTGAGAAATCTGTATGCAGGTCAGGAAGCAGCAGTTAAAACTGGACATGGGACAACAGACTGGTTCCAAATAGGAAAAGGACTACATCAAGGCTGTATATTGTCACCCTAATTATTTAACTTCTATGCAGAGTACATCATGAGAAACACTGGACTGGAAGAAACACAAGCTGGAATCAAGGTTGCCAGGAGAAATATCAATAACCTCAGATATGCAGATGACACCACCCTTATGGCAGAAAGTGAAGAAGAACTAAAAAGCCTCTTGATGAAAGTGAAAGAGGAGAGTGAAAAAGTTGGCCTAAAGCTCAACATCCAGAAAACGAAGATCATGGCATCCGGTTCCATCGCTTCATGGAAATAGATGGGGAAACAGTGGAAACAGAGTCAGAGTTTATTTTGGGGGGCTCCAAAATCACTGCAGATGGTGATTGTAGCCATGAAATTAAAAAGACATTTACCCCTTGGAAGAAAAGTTATGAGCAACCCAGACAGTATGTTCAAAAGCAGAGACATTACTTTGCCGACTAAGGTCCACCTAGTCAAGGCTATGGTTTTTCCTGTGGTCATGTATGGATGTGAGTGTTGGACTGTGAAGAAGACTGAGTGTGGAAGAATTGATGCTTTTGAACTGTGGTGTTGGAGAAGACTCTTGAGAGTCCCTTGGACTGCAAGGAGATCCAATCAGTCCATTCTGAAGGAGATCAGCCCTGGGATTTCTTTGGAAGGAATGATGCTAAAGTTGAAACTCCAGTACTTTGGCCACCTCATGCGAAGAGTTGACTCATTGGAGAAGACTCTGATGCTGGGAGGGACTGGGGGCAGGAGGAGAAGGGGACGACCGAGGATGAGATGGCTGGATGGCATCACTGACTCGATGGATGCGAGTCTGTGTGAACTCCGGGAGTTGGTGATGGACAGGGAGGCCTGGCGTGCTGCGATTCATGGGGTCACAAAGAGTGGGACACGACTGAGCGACTGAACTGACTGACTGGCTCCAAATGGTTTATCTTGGGCCATAAAAGTATTAACTTGAATCTTGAACAAGGGCAGAGCACCATACAAATAGTGTCATTTATATAGATTAGAGGAACAATATCGGAGTATAACATACTGGTTTATCAAGTAGGTTCTGAGCCCAAAAGGAGGAACCCACTTGAAGACAGAGTTTGGGGTAAATGCATAGTACATTAGCAAAGCTTCAGATAAACATTTCCATAAGAAAAAGGCATTGGTTAACTTCAGGTGAAACCAGGTGTCATGGCAACACAGAATTTTAAGAGAAACCTCCTTTTAAATTTGTATAGAGAAGGAAAAAAATATAGCTAGTTTGTTTCCTCCTGCCACTTAAGGGAGATAAAAATGTCTGACACTTGCAGGCTATTTCCTCCATTTGAAGACCCCTGGCCTTCCTGCCTGTTACCCTCTCAACATCCTATTTCTTGTTTGCAGTGTCCTGTCATTTCTTTCCTCCTCTTACCTCTGTCTTCTCTCTGGACTTGGAGGCCTTCTTTCTTCTTGTTGGATGACTGATTTAATTTTTCAATGTTTCAAGAATTTACTAACTGCTAAGTAGTATGTCAAGGCTGTATATTCTCACCCTGCTTAGTAGAGTGCATGCATACATGCTAAGTCACTTCAGTCATGTCCAATTCTGTGTGATCCTGTGGACTGCAGCTTGCCGGGCTCCTCTGTCCATGGGATTCTCCTCTGGCAAGAATACTGGAGTGGGATGCTATGCCCTCCTCCAGGGGATCTTCCTGTTAAGGGACCAGACCTGAGCCATGACAGGCTCAACAAGCTATACTAGGCCTAAGATTCAGATTCTTGCAAAACCTGAGTCATGATTCCAGGAAACCACACCCTGGGAAAATCCCCACTGGCGCTAAACCGGATTAAAACCTGAGTCATGAACCAACACCCTGGGAAAGTCCCGGATGGTGCCAAACCTGAACCAATCCAGACAGGGATGCAGGATTTGAAAATCGTGCACGTGCGCATTCGGCTCAGCCAATCATTACCTGCCAGCTGTACCAAGAACTGCCTGTATAAAAGCAGCTGTGATTCAGAGCTCTGGGCTCTCAAGACTCCACTGCGCTGGATGAGACAGGAGCCCTAGCTCGAGCTAGCAATAAAACCCCTTTATGTTTTTGCATTGCTGTGGACGTCTTATTCTCTCAGTTTTGGGGACTCGGACTTCGGGCATAACACTTCCCTACCTGGGGATCAAACCCATATCTCTTACATATAGGCTGCACTGGTAGGCAGGTTCTTTACCACTAGCACCACCTGGGAAGCCCTATATGCAGAGTACATCGTTCGAAATGCTGGGCTGGTTGAATCACAAGCTGGAATCAAGACTGCCAGGAGAAATTCAACAATCTCAAATATGCAGATGATACCACTTTAATGGCAGAAAGCCAAGAGGAACTAAAGAACCTCTTGATGAAGGTGAAAGAGGAGAGTGAAAAGGCTGGCTTAAAACTCAACATTTAAAAAACAAATATCATGGTATCTGGTCCCATCACTTCATGGCAAATTGATGGGGAAAAAGTGGAAACTGTGACAGATATTCTCTCTTGGGCTCCAAAATCACTGTGGACAGTGAGTGTAGCCACGGAATTTAAAGGATGCTTGCTCCTTGGAAGAAAAGCTGTCACAAACCTAGACAGCATATTAGAAAGCAGAGACATCACTTTGCCAACAAAGGTCCATCTAGTCAAAGCAATGGTTTTTCCAGTAGTCATGTATGGATGTGAGAGATGGACCATAAAGAAAGCTGAGTGCTAAAGAACTGAAGCTTTTGAATTGTGGTGCTAGAGAAGACTCTTGAAAATCCCCTGAAATGCAAGGAGATCAAACCAGTTAATCATAAGGGAAATCAACCCTGAATATACATTGAAAGGACTGATGCTGAAGCTCTAATACTTTGACCCCTTGATGTGAAGAGCTGACTCTTTTGAAAAGACCTTGATGGTAGGAAAACCTACCAGAGGCTAAGAGGGTGACATACAATGACATGGTTGGAAGGTATCACTGACTCAGTGGACATGAGTTTAAGCAAACTCAGGGTGATAGTGAAGGAAGCCTGGCATACTGCAGTCCATGGGTCACAGAGAGGCGGGGACGGCTTAGCAACTGAACAACAGCTTTATAATCATCCCTGGATATCTGCAGGGAGGGGGACAGGAGGGAGGATTGATACAAAAAAGGTGCTGAAGTCCCCTAAATAAAATGACACAGTTGTTGCATAGAACACCCCACCCCAACCTCTTGTATACTTTTAATCACTTCAATTACCTATAATGCCTAATATGATGGAAATGCTGTGTAAATGATTACCGGAGAGCAGTGAATTCTAGTTTACCTTTGGGAACTGTACGGAATTTTCCCCCCAAATATTTTGGATCTGCATTTGGTTGAATCCTTGAATTCGGAGCCCAGGATGCAGAGGGCTGACCACATCATGAATCATACTGGTCACCAGGACCACAGAGATACACAGCATGTGGCCCTTCTCTTATAGAAGTTGTAAACATGCCGGCACATCACCAGTAAGACATGGTGGTATGTGTGGTACAATACAGAGCAAATATAAGGTTCTGTGTTGGTCTAGAGTGAGAGTGGTTAGAGTTGGGGTTGAGGTGGGCAAGACAGGCTTTGCAGCAGATGTTGTATCTTTACTTGTCAGTATTCTTCTGTTGCATCATATTCCAAAAGCAAAATTTATCAAACCCTCAAGATTGACCAATCTGTCACAAATCTTCTTTCCCTGCTAAAAGTTTTCTTAGAGGAACTAGTCTTTGCTAATTAATCCCATCAACAGAAATACCTGCCTTTCAGAATAATCAGTGAGCTCAAAACAGAACCATCCCTTCACTTAAAAGTTGATCAGGTTCTGTCATGTACAGCAGTTTTTGGCTCAGTTTCTTTTCTGTGTAAACAACAAATAATCTTGAAGGGATTTTACCTTCTGAGGACTAGATTCAAACCCAAGATAGGGTGATCTACTTAAATTTCTTCATACACTTAGAAAATGAAGTATTTAGGCTGTTTTGAAACATCTTTGTGAACGATAGAGACATTAAAATAAAAAATAAAAATCATCCAGATTCTCCATAAAGCATAAGTTTGTGTTTTGGTCAGCTCATAAAATTCTCTACCTTATGTTAAAATGTAGAAAATCCTCTCCCATAAAGATACAAATTTAGAATTACAAATGTTTAGCTTGAGATTTTCAAGGGTAAAAGAAGACACTTGGGAAGAAAAGAAGCCTGGAGCTATTTTTGTATCAAAGAAAATTTCGGAGAATCAAAATCTTTTATTTTTGTTCCATGACTTAATAATTCAACTATATTTTTATTTCTTCTGAAGCAGATAGGTATAGACAATGATTGCAATAGGTTAAGTAGGTACTTTTTCTTTTAAAAATCTTTTTTCTTTTAAAAATAGTACACTATTGTAAAGTAATTAACCTCCAATTAAAATAAATAAATTTATATTAAAAATCTTATACCATCTTTAGGATCAAATTCCTTCCAAATTTAATGTGATTAACTTCTGAATAAGAAATACCATTTTAAAGTAAAATTATTGCATTCCAGAGAGTTTATAGTTTATTTGGCATGTGGGATCTGAGTTCTCTGAGTAAGAATTGAACCTGTGCCCTGCTACAGTGGAAGCTCAGAATCCTAGCTACTGGATTGCCAGAGAAGTATTATAAACAGCTAAAAAACAAGAAAGGGAAATCCTATTGATTTAAACCATGCTAGAATAAATATTTTGCACATCACCAATAGCCAATAAGTGTTTCCCTGATAGCTCAGTTGGTAAAGAATCTGCCTACAATGCAGGAGACCCCGGTTCAATTCCTGGGTCAGGAAGATCCCCTGGAGAAGGGAAAAGCTATCCATTGCAGTATTCTGGCCTGGAGAATTCCATGGACTGTATAGGCCATGGGGTCACAAAGAGTCAGACACGACTGAGAGAGTTTCACTTTCACTTTTGATAGCCAATAATATTTGAAAGATTTGGAGATGATGTGGTTTGCATTACACATATACACTTTAAAACACCTCATGAATAAAGTCAAGCTTTACCTCAAATAGATGCTAAGAAATATGAAAATATGTAGAGCTTTGCTGTATTTAAGATCATTATCGAAAAACTACTTGGTTTTTGTTTTTCCAGATAGCACAGTCAGTTGAACTGGAAAAAGCAAAATCATATTCAGTCCTCCAAAGACAAGGAAAACGCCAATCTCTGGACAAACCTGAGGAGTAAATGCACTGTTGGCCCCATGGGCAACATGCAGGCCATAGGGGGCTCTTTCCATTGGGAAAATGAAGTATCTTCTGTGCATCAGTGTCATGAATGGTGTGATGATGAACGTGTTTACGTGCGCTGTCTTTTTTCTCTTAGTTCAGTTCAGTTCAGTTGCTCAGTTGTGTCTGACTCTTTGCGACCCCATGAACCACAGTATGCCAGGCATCCCTGTCCATCACCAACTCCCAGAGTCCACCCAAACCCAGGTCCATTGTGTCAGTGATGCGATCCAACCATCTCATCCTCTGTCGTCCTCTTCTCCTCCTTCCCTCAATCTTTCCCACCATCAGGTTCTTTTCAAATGAGTCAGCTCTGCATCAGGTGGCCAAAGTATTGGAGTTTCAGCTTCAACATCAGTCCTTCCAATGAATACCCAGGACTGAGCTCCTTTAGGATGGACTGGTTGGATCTCCTTGCAGTCCGAGGGACTCTCAAGAGTCTTCTCCAACACCACAGTTCAAAAGCATCAATTCTTTGGCACTCTTCACAGTCCAACTCTCACATCCATACATAACCACTGGAAAAACCATAGCCTTGACTAGACG
>SJYQ01005329.1:0-13468 GCA_006410935.1 Redunca redunca
TTCTAATGATTTTGCCCCTCCTACCATTTTGCTTGGGCTTCTCTCTTGCTGGGGCAGTAATCAAGACTATCCCCAAGAAAAAGAAATGCAAAAAGGCAAAATGGTTGTCTGAGGAGGCCTTACAAACAGCTATGAAAAGAAGAGAAGCAGAAGGCAAAGGAGAAAAGCAAAGATATATCCATTTGAATGTAGAGTTCCAAAGAATAGCAAGGAAAGAAAAGAAAGCCTTCCTCAGTGATCAATGCAAAGAAATAGAGGAAAACAATAGAGTGGGAAAGACTAGAGGTCTCTTCAAGAAGATTAGAGATACCAAAGGAACTTTTCATGCTAAGATGGGCACAATAAAGGACAGAAATGGTATTGACCTAACAGAAGCAGAAGAGATTAAGAAGAGGTTGTAAGAATACACAGAACTATACAAAAAAGATCTTCATGACCCAGATAATCATGATGGTGTGGTTACTTACCATGAGCCAGACATCCTGGAATGTGAAGTGAAGGGGGCCTCAGGAAACATCACTACAAACAAAGTTCATGGAGGTAATGAAATTCCAGTTGAGTTATTTCAAATCCTGAAAGATGATGCTGTGAAAGTGTTGCACTCAATATGCCAGCAAATTTGGAAAACTCACCAGTGGCTACAGGACTGGAAAACATCATTTTTTATTCCAATCCCAAAGAAAGGCAATGCCAAAGAATGCTCAAACTACTGCAGAACTGCACTCATCTCACACATTAGTAAAGTAATGCTGAAAATTCTCCAAGTCAGGCTTTAGCAATACGTGAACTAGGAACTTCCAGATGATCAAGCTGGTTTTAGAAAAGGCAGAGGAACCAGAAATCAAATTGCCAACATCTGCTGGATCATTGAAAAAGCAAGAGTTCCAGAAAAACATCTATTTCTGCTTTATTGACTATGCCAAAGCCTTTGACTGTGTGGATCACAACAAACTGGAAAATTCTTCGAGACGGGAATACCAGACTACTTGACCTGCCTCCTAAAAAATCTGTAAGCAGGTCAAGAAGCAACAGTGAGAACTGGACATGAAAAAACAGGCTGGTTCCAAATCTGGAAAGGAGTACATCAAGGCTGTATATTGTCACCCTGTTTATTTAACTTATATGCAGAATACATCATGATAAACGCTGGGCTGGAGGAAGCACAAGCTGGAATCAAGATTGCTGGGAGAAATATCAATAACCTCAGATATGCAAATGACACCATCCTTATGGCAGAAATTGAAGAAGAACCAGAGGGCCTCTTGATAAAAGTGAAAGAGGAGAGTCAAAAAGTTGGCTTAAAACTCAACATTCAGAAAACTAAAGATCATGGCATCAGTTCTCATCACTTCATGGCAAATAGATGGGTGGAAACAGTGAGAGATTTTATTTTAGGGGGACTCCAAAATCACTGCAGATTGTGACTGAAGCCATGAAATTAAAAGACGCTTGCTTCTTAGGAGAAAAGCTATGATCAACCTGGACAGCATATTAAAAGGCGGTGACATTACTTTGCCAACAAAGATCCATCTTGTCAAAGCTATGGTTTTTCCAGTAGTCACGTATGGATGTGAGAGTTGTATTATAATGAAAGCTGAGCTCTGAAGAGTTGACGCTTTTGAACTGTGGTGTTGGAGAAGACTCTTGAGAGTCCCATGGACTGCAAGGAGATCCAACCAGTCCATCCTAAAGGAAATCAGTCTTGAATATTCTTTGGAAGGACTGATGCTGAAGATGAAACTCCGTAACTTTGGCCTCCTGATGTGAAGAACTGACTCTTTTGAAAAGACCCTGATGTTGGCAAAGATTGAAGGCAGGTGGAGAAGGGGATGACAGAGGATGAGATGGTTGGATGGCATCACTGACTCTATGGATATGAGTTTGAGTAAGCTCTGGGAGTTGGTGATGGACAGGGAGGCCTGGTGTGCAGCAGTCAGTCCATGGGGATAGCAAAGAGTCAGACACAACCGAGCAACTGAACTGAATTAAACTGAGTCTGAGGTATTTTATGGCAACCTGAGCTAGTACAAGTTATATGCTCTATAAAACAATACATAATATGTGAAATTTGATTTAAACACAATGACCAGGTTAATCAGTCATATAATGTGGGCAATCTTTTAGCATTATAACAAGATTTATGTGTATATATTTATAGCACAAATGTATAAACCCTAAAAATTTTGTTAAAATTCATATGGCAAAATTTCCCTAAAGAAATTTATAGTGATTTACTTCATTACACATTGTCCATAAGGGGTATACAAATATTTCAGAATATTTCTATAATGGAAAATTGGAGTTTTAAATGGTTAAAGGTTTCACTTAAATATATTTAAAATGCCTGTTGAATAGCTGAGTGTCCCTGAGATTCTCACACTCAACAACTTATTTTAGGAATGTAAGTATTATGAGATGAGATGACAGTACACTATTAACTAGTTTACTGAAAATATATAGCCAAAAATTACTGAAAAATTGGTGAGAAGCAGTAAGATGCTCTCATAGTTGTTGTTCCGTCATAATTCAGTGTAGAAAATATAAAGCAGGTTTTTCATGTTTTAGGGGAAGTGGGCTGGTAGTTTTAATTATTTCACTTATTTTACTGAAGTCAAAGTTTGCAAACTGAATTAAGCATGGTTAAGAAGAAAAATAATTAAATGGGACACAGCAGGTGGTAAATAAGATGCTAAAAAGAAAGACTGTATGTTTTGGGGGATGATAGTGAATTGAAAGAGATATGATGTTAGTAGGTATTTCACAGTGATTAAATGTGGTATTCTGGGGTGAGACTGCTTGGGTTTGAAGTTTTCCTCTGCCAGTTACAAGTTATATAACCTTGGTTAATTTATTCCCCCTAAGCCTCAAACTTATCATTGGTAAAGCGAAAAATAACTATCTTTTAATAGTGTTTATTAGTGGTATAAAAATACTGTTTAGTGCAGTATCTATAGCAAAATCAATGTAATAAATGATCATAATGATATGAATTATTACTGCTTCTTTTCAAAAATGACACCACTAATGTAACTCCAATCTAAGTGAATATGGGTTATTTTGAAATAGACTAATAAGTATTCCAAAAATAGAGAAGAAAAGGGAAGAGTCAAATTATCTTTATATTTGCTTATTCCAAAGGCCCTCTTCAGACTCTGACATGCCTTCTCAGGCTTTTCTTGGGCTCAAAGTCTGCTTCAGAATTCACCACCTAGGGAGTCCAGTCTGTGGGAGAGAGCTGTTTTCCTGATATCCATTATTTGAGGTTATATACATCAGTGAATTCTCTATCTTGCCTACTTGCAGTTTTCTGCACTTTGGTCTGCTATAATCATAGCTGCCAGCCTGTCCCACTGTCCCACCTTTACAGGGCTCCTCAGATGCTTGTGATAAAACCATCGCTCCAGGGTAAGCACAATACACAGACTCCATTCTCACAGGGAAGAAGTGTGTGCTGGCATGTCCTTATAAGCTTTCCAAAGTTTTGCTTCTCATTTTAAGGAACTCTGCTTTAAATAATCAGACAAAGGCATCTGCTAAAAACATTTGGCTCTGCAAATAGCAAGTAGATTTGTTCCTCCTGCTGAGGTTGGCAGATGATAGCTTAGGAATTAGAATCAGGAAAAGTAAAATGTCTGGTTACTGAGAACTCTGATAAAGATAGGAATCAAAGGAATTTTAGAAAACTCCTAAGCCAAAGAAACACAAATAGGGAACAAATGTCCAGAAAAAATGTGTAGGGCCTAGCACATACTAGGTCCTTAGTAAATGTCATATGAATTAAAAATCATGGTACAACTTCTGTCATAGAGAACGTTAAATTACCATTTCTTTTCAGCCTTTACCTGCAATCCCAGAGTATTATGTGATGTATAAGTTGATGAAATCAGAAAACGATATTTCATCCTGTGGCACTTGCTGGTTTTCAGAGTTTTTACATGCAAACATTTCCTGTTCATTTTTGAACTATGTTGGATTTCTTTATATTAATAATTGGAATTCTATTAAGGTTCCTGAAGAAGACAACACAGACTTGCAAGCGAAAAAAAGACTTTCAGAGTTTGTTTTTTTTTAGGTCATTCACATGTGATAACACTTGGGTTACAGATAAGAGGAAATTCTGTCTCTATTTTCAAATTTCAGTAGAGAATTAAAAAAATATTTTAAAGATCTTTTATACAAATGTTTAAATTGCTCTAAAAAAGCATACAAATTCCAAATGCAAGCTCCCATTTCATTTTCAATGACTTTATTGAGAACATTTTGCAAATTAGATTTTACAGTTTAACATTTTATAATTAGAAATTTCATCTGCTACTACATAAGTTGCAAACTTCTCAAAACACTACAGAAAATCCTTTATTTCTTTGAATTTTTCTGTTCCACGCTGAGCTCCTGAGATATATTTTTCCTTTCAGCTTCATTTTCATCTTCCTGTGAAATAAATTTGAGAAAACATCAAAATACAAACCTTAGAGCATTTAATCACCTATACTTCATATACTTTAACTTCATTTCTCTGAAGAATTAACTAGCATGATTTCAGTAATGCTAGGGAAAAGGCTATAAACAAAATGGCACAATTATATAACATTTAAATATTTACAGTGGGTGCTGTTTTATACTACATGTTGACTAAATTTTTCTATATATTTTTAAAAGCAACTTATTTTTATCAATGACCTAAAAATTACTTTTGGAAACACTTGCCACTAAAAAGTATCTTTTTTAGGGGTCAATCAGATATTTTTACTTCACTATTTGATTAAAAAAATAGTAAATGTAACTTCTGAGACACTTTATGCACACTGGCATTTTTGTCTCATCCAGCAGACTTTCTTGACAGGTCTGCCAATGTCCCAATTACTTGGACCACCATATGTTATCTGAAAATCAGTCAGCTCTAAAATAGGAAACTCTAAAATGGGCACGTCAGGCAATAGAATGCTTACATCTTCTACAGTTTCGATTCTGAGTGGTGGCTTCATAATTCATAGCAGGCTCCTGTGGAACATGGTGAATAAATAAAGTGATATCATAATGTCTGCTTCCATAGGAATGAAATACATCTTGTGTTCAACATTAGATGGTGACCTCCAAAGTATAAATGAATGAGAATCTGGAAAAATACGTCACCTTACATTTTATAATCCATCTCATTATCTATGTTCTTTAACACCCAAGTACAAAGCAGTCTTTCTTTCCTATTATTCCTGAAAGGCCTTTCATTTTTATTAACTGAAGTAAAAAGCATTGTCTAACTCTTTACGAGTTAAAGTATGAGTATCTTAATTTCTTAAGCATCTCTGGAAAACAGTAATTATATCAGTATCACCAAACACATAACCCTGTATCTCTTTATCTTCTTATAAAACCAAATTCAATTAAATTAAATAATTACTGAGCTTTGGTTAGTAAACTGACTTTATTAAGTAAATGCAAATCAAGGTGTGTGTATATATATCTACGTTTTCCATGAAAAACCACATCCTTGCCCATAAATATTAAGGTGGAGAAAGCTTCCTTTATAGACACTGTCTCTAAACTTCAACAGCAACTGTGATTTAACTTTTCTACGACTATCAATATTATCAGTCAGCCTGAATAATTATAGATATGTTGGATACAGAGTATGGCATTTTGAATATCAATTTAGGTGATGTAATTTTAATATATTTTTCTATGTATAACAACCACTGAGTGTTTTGTTTTGTTTTTTCAAATTTTTTCTACTGAATAGAGATATAATGTTGAATTGACTACTGAAAATCTGTTAATGAACAGGTAGTTTTGGAGTTTCCCTGGTGGCTGGCTTCCCAGTAGTAGAGAATCTGCCTGCAATGCAGGAGCTGCAGGAACTGTGGGTTTGGTCCCTGGGTCGGGAAGATCCCCTGGAGGAGGACATGGCAACCCACTCCAGTGTTCTTGCCTGGAGAATCCCATCGAGTGAAGGGCCTGGCAGACTACAGTCCATAGGGTCACAAAGTCCAAACACGATTGAAGCAACTTAGCACACACGCAGAGTTTCCACTTTAACTCAAACAGAGATTACATTTTAATTATAACCTAATAAAACCCAAATCCTATCCCATATTTCCCACTGTTGTCTTCTGGTGAAACACTGTCAGAAAGTGTTACATCAGCAGGTAAAGGTGGCAAGATTTTATTAGGTAGGACTGAATGTGTCTATATGTTGCTCAAGGCAAGGTTTTATCTCTTTTATCTTATATTCCTACCATCTATCAGGGCATATTTAGGATCTAGGTGGAGCTCAATAAATGTTTCCTGAACTATTTTAAATACTGGGATAAAGAATGAATAAGAGGTGTGTGCTTTGGAAAAGCAAAATATCCTTCCTTATCCAGTGGTTACACTTCTGAGTTTACTAAAACAGTGCTGAAAACAGGAATAAGCAAAAATGTTTGAAGCAACATTAGACAAAATTGCCTTTACCAAATTCATAGTCTTTAAGTTTTGAAAAAAAAAATGGAGCTTTTATCATGTGAACGGTCTAGGAAGTCCTCACAGCAATATGACTTACTGGTTTAACAAGTGTGGTTACCTAGTTTTTCCCTGAGAACTCAGAATTATCTATAATATTTACTTCCATAAATGGCAACCCACTCCAGTACTCTTGCCTGGAAAATCCCATGAATGGAGGAGTGTGGTAGGCTACAGTCCATGGGGTCGCAAAGAGTCTGACAGGACCGAGTGACGTCACTTTCACTTTCACTATATAATGTCAGTCTTTTTGTTGAATTTTTCTTAATAATAAAGTATAGCTAATAAATGCATGTTTATTCTAACAGTACCTCCTGTTCAGGACAGGTACAAAAGTTTCTTATGATGAGAGGATGTCTTAAAATATCTTGCCTTTCTATGCCTTTAAACTATTTATGTAAGTTAGCAAGATACAATCTCTTCTTCCTCTGCATAAAAATAGCTGTGATCTGGATATAGAAAAGGATTATGGAAGTGTAGAGAAGGCATTTAGTCCCACTGATAAGAGTCCCACATACATAATTGCTGTGGTATAATATCACCAAAATAATAAAACTAACAGCAATAGATTTTACCACTATAAATAAAACATCAGAATTAGATATAATAAAACTCCAGAAATGATTTTAGAAATTGTCTTGGTTTTTTTTTTTCCAGAAGTGCTAACTTGTATTTCTAACGTTACATTGTCAATTTTTATAAGAACTTTATAAACAGTTCAAAATTAATAAAATCATTAAAATAGTTCAGGCAGCAAATCAAATATCATTCATAAATGACTGTGTAATGAATGAAACTGCAAAGAAAGGAAGCTTTTTTACTGAAGTATTTCTTCGCTACTGGATTAATAAAGGCGGCAAAAATTTCTTCTGATAGATGGCAGGTTTTGTCACTCTTTTCTAAGATAAGACATCTGTTTGTTTCCCAGTGAAAGACGCTTGCTACAAGGATCATTTTCTTAGTGACAGCCCTGACAAGTTTGACATTTGTTTCATGAAGTATTCTGAAGCAGCCAACAAGAAAATGTGCCCTTTGGGGCTACTGGAAAGTAGACAGGTTTACCTCTTAATGTTTAAGCCTGTTAATTTATACTCCAGAAAACATGTGATTATAGCAACCTTGCAGCTCTGCTGCTACATGCGCAATTTCAGGAATACACACACGTAACAGTAACACTCGTAATGCCAAATCATTACACTGATTCCTTAGCCTCCCTGCTCTTTGTACACTGACGGCATTGTTGGAGTGAGGAGAATGATAATTTCTAGGCATACAAGGACCATGTAATTATGGACTCATGCTCCAGGTGGCAACATGAGACTGAGTCATTCAAATAGAAAATAAGTAAAAACAGTGCCATTTTCTGTCTAAACTAGATCCCATAAAACCCAAAAGAGTCTGTTTAAACACTACTCAGCTTGCAGCATCAATTTGGAAGAGGTGGCTTTCTATTTCCCTTTATTTACAAATTTGACTTTGTTCTCAAAATAGTTGAAAGAATTAATATCAACAAAACCTATCCATCCCACTTTTCCTTTCTCTTGAGGTAACCAATTCTAAACAAAGAGCAATTATTTTAGCAGATGGACTTCTTAATGCTCAGGTAGTATCTAGACTCTTATGAATAAAGATGACTCTGTATTTACTGCTACAGACTGTCAAGTTTTAAATGATTTCTTTTAAAGGTTGGATTATACAAAGGGACAAACTTTCCCCATTATTTCATTTTATTTTTAAAGACGACTTAATGAGTACCTTTAGAGTAGAGAAATCTGTCAAACACTACCTTAACCAAATGATTAGGGTTAACATTGCCAGTAATGCATATTAACATCAACCCTTTGGTAAGATGCTTTACAAAGGGCATGTTAATTCTGATTTGTGGTATCCTTCCGAGCAATGCATGAACCTCAATCTAATAAGAAAACATCAGATAAACGCTCTATAAAAGAATTGAACAGTAGAAGATAATAATACTATAGGAAGCTGGATAAAGGGCAAATGGAGTTATCTGTGCTATTTCTGCAACTTTTGAAAGTGAAAGTGAAGTCACTCAGACGTGTCTGACTCTTTGCGACCCCGTGGACTGTAGCCTACCAGGCTCCTCTGTCCATGGGATTCTCCAGGCAAAAATACTGGAGTGGGTTGCCATTTTCTTCTCCAAGGGATCTTCCCAGCCCAGGGATCGAACCCAGGTCTCCTGCATTGTGGGCAGATGTTTTACCCTCTGAGCCACCAGGGAAACCCCTAAGTTTTGAAAAATCTAAAATTATTTTAAAATAGAAAAAAGATTTAAAAAATAAAATAGAAATGAATACTTGAAAGTTTTCTAAATTCAAAGTAAGGGTGATTTATGCACAAAGATTTTATGTAAAAGAAAATTCAAGGTTACTTTAGCCTCTACCTTGAAAATATACAGTTAAAATAAATTGTTTCTGCTTTCCATTTTTGTACTTAAAATTCCTTTCTTAAGTACCTCAACTGTTTATGATGATGATGCTATTAATTTTTTATTTTCTCGTTTGTGCTTCCAGGCATTTTTCTTACATTTGTACTCTGAGTACAGATTACTTTCACAGTCAGAAAATATAAGCTTTATTTCCAGAAATAAGGAAGCATAATGGGAGATTGTTTTCAAAGAGAATGATGTCAGCTGTTTTCATTTTATAGCAGCAGACAAAGACATATGGTGGGAACAGTAAAATAAAGTGAGAAAGTACAACTAAGCACTAAAATATTTCTATTTTCTTATGATATTTTCTTTAGATTTTAAATATTCCTTTAGTCAGAAGTTTCTATAATCAGATTCAAATTAATAGTTGAAATTATCTGTATGCTTTGATCCTTTTAAAACTGCAGTATATATGCAGCTTCCAGTAAAAAATATGAAGACACACTTAACCTGTTAATATAGAAAAGCAATATATAATATACTCTAATCTGTGGTCAAAAATTACTCTTTTACTCATTTAAAACATACCAGATCTAACTCTCAACAGCATTTAAGATTGTGCTTTTAATACTGAAAATAAGCTAGTGCTGCACAATGGGAAAAATTTATCTTAATAACTGAAAAACTACTGATGATAATGAAAATGTTTTAGGCAAAAATGAGCATGCTGCATGCTTCAGACTAAAATTAATTAGAGTTTTTAACGTTTTACAATTCCACCATAATTCTTTAAATGGTGCATTTACCTCATGGCAATAAACACTTGGATCATTAAGTAAAGTGCAAAATGTGTGTGATGTGCTACATTTAATAACCTTTGGCCCTTTTTTCTGTACTTCTGGCATTCAGTTTTCCAACGCACTGAATAAGCAATTGAAGACCACAATTACATTTCCTGACATTGCATATTTGAGATTCTTATTTCATTTAATACAAAAGGCAATTAGTTTACCGTTTTATAACTGAATCCCAACTTTAGTGGGCCGTGATAAAGATACTGAAATGAACTTACAAGAAATGCTTAATTAAATTTACAGTAAAAAGCAAAAGAGGTTTTTTCTTATGACAGAAGTTGTATATTTAATTAGAAAGTCTAGGGCTACACTGTGAAATTACAGTAACCTGGGAAGTTCTTATTGAACCAAGCTCAAACATATAATGCTGCTAAATAAGATGGAGCTATTTTATAAATTTCTATCTTTTCTTTCTACTTAGTGATTCAACAAAAGATAGTTAAATATTGTCTAATATTGTAATATTATCTAATATTACAAAGTCACGGGCTTTATGTTAGTAGCAAGTATAACACATCATAAAAGGACAATGAATGCTCAGTCATGTCCGACTCTTTGCGACCCCATGGACTGTAGCTCTCCAGGCTCTGTCCATGGAATTTTCCAGGTAAGAATACTGGAGAGGTTTGCCATTTGCTACTCCAGGGGACCTTCTTGACCCAGGGATTGAACCTGTGTCTCCTGCATTGGCAGGTGAATTCTTTAACCCTGTGCCACCTGGGAAGCCCCAAAGGGATGGTAATAAATTTCTAATTTCATGTATGAATATATATGAATTTCATATCTCATTTATATTTCATTTACTAGCAATCATATCTCTCCATTTGTGATTCTGGAGATCTAGTTGAGTAAGTTTGCCCTTCTAAATCTTTAGTTGAGTAGCTTTGCCCTTCTAAATGTTTAGTTTCTCTTGTTACCTTTAACTTCCTTGTGTTGCTTTTTGATGGCATGGAAATGGGATAGTTAAAAATGAGGCTTTGGATTTCCCATGTATGGTTTGAGATTGAGAGAATTTCTGTGATCTGGGAAGAAAGACCCTGATCTGGGAAGAAAGACCCTAAGGATTGGTCAGCCATCTGGGGAGGGCATATTAAAAGGGAATGGAAAACAGTAAGTGCAAGATAAGAGTCTGGCAAAATTGAATTAAAAAGAGGAAAATGAATGATGGATGATAAGTGTGAGTTAGGGCAGACACTTAATGAGCATAAACCTAATTCTATAAGCTTGTATCTTCCCATAAAAATGAAAAAAAAAAAGCACAACTTTGAATTTTTAGGTATTTAGCAGGTTGCTAACCTGCTGGGCCCAGAAATTTTAATCATATTCTTTTCTCCTCTGACAGATGAGTTCTTGTATAAGGCATATGTTTGATAACCCCTGCAGAACTTATGATCTTAAAGATAATAAATTTTCCTTCTCTAGTAGGCTTCTAATATCTAGGAAATAAGCTTAGAAGTATACACTAGAAATCAAATTCTATAATGGGGCAATATATTTTCAAATGAGAACAGCATAAATCCAATGTATATCAATTAAAAGCTTATGTTATATTAAGATATAACATTTTAAGAGGCTCTTCAGAAAGTATTTTTTGCATAAATCATCTATTATTCACTAAATGTAACATTACAAAAATCCTAAATGTGCTAATATTTAAAGATAATATATATGAGTGTTTACTTTTCCCACAGGTATTCAACTAGAAGAGACATTTCTAAATTTATGTTGTTTGATTTTTTCTGTCCTAAACATACACATACAAGATTAAATTTCATCAACCAAAAATGAGGCAAAAATAATGTCTAAAAATGTTTGAGGTAAAAAAGCTCACCAGTAAAGTTATAGTTCCACAGCTAAGAAATTTCTAGGTTGTATAAAAATCAGTGACTGACTCATTAAAACTTCCAGTCATACATGCACTGTTTTATGACTGGAAATTATTCAGCAATAAATGAGTTCCTTATACAAGCTGGAAAATACTTATATGTAGCATATTTATTAATATAAGCAATAACCATTGATATTGGAATTGGCCATTGTGGAAGAAGTGACCTCTTCAGTAATATGTGACAACATTTTGTTTATCCTTTACAATATGATGAGAAGTTTAATGCAACATAGATTTAAAAGGCACTTTACTATAATATTAAAAGGATTTTGGTGGAGGAGATCAAGATGGCAGAGTAGAGGGATGTGGAGCTCATCTGTTCTGTGTGTGTGTGTGTGTGTGAGTCACTCAGTTGTGTCTGACTCTTTGTGATCCCATGGACTGTAGCCCACCAGCATTGTGTCCATCGGGATTCTCCAGGCAAGAACACTGAAGTGGTTTGCCATGTCCTCCTCCAGGGGATCTTCCCAACCCATGGATCAAACCTAGGTCTCCTGCACTGCAGGTGGATTATTTACTGTCTGAGCCACCAGGGAAACCCTGACCTGCTCTAACAAATACATAAAAATATATTCTTTTAGTTTTTGCTTATCTGAGAAATTCTTATTTTTAAATTTACTTATTATTGTTGTATTAGATGCTTAGTCATGTCTGACTCTTTGTGACTCCATGGAGCCCACCAGGCTCTTCTGTCTGTGGAATTCTCCAAGCAAGAATACTGAAGTAGGTTGCTATGCCCTTTTCCAGGGGATCTTCTCAACCCAAGGACTGAACCTGAGTTCCCTCACAGCTCAGTCGTTAAAGAATTTGCCTGTAATGCAGGGGACCTGGCTTCGATTCCTGGGTTGGGAAGATCCCCTGGAGAAGGAAATGGCAATCCACTCCAGTATTCTTGCTTGGAAAATCCCAGACAGAGGAACCTGACAGGCTATAGTCTATGGAGTTGTAAGAGTCGGACATGACCTAGAAACCAAACCACTAACCACCACCACCTCCCGTACTGCAGGCAGATTCTTTACCATTTGAGCTACCCTAGAGGTTAGTTAGCTAACCTTTGTGAATACTAAACCAATCCTAAAAGAAATATCTAAAGGTCTTCACTAAACGGAAAAGAAGCAAGAATCTATATGAAAGGCAAATAAATAAAAGGATGAAGATTACTTAAATAAGCCAGTACAAATTTTAACAATAAAAAACAATGAAAAAAATTCTGTGAAAGCAATTATAACTACAGTGAACAGCAAAAGGATAAAAATTAAGATGTAAAATAGGACATCATAAAATGTAGGGAGGGAAGTAAGAAAAATGTAGATCTTTTAGAATATATATGAGTTTATATGACTACCAGTTGAAAGCAAGTAGGTAAACTATGGGTTAATATACTTGAAAACCAGGATAATCACAAATCAAAAACATGCAGTAACTTCACAAAAATCAAAAAGAAAGGAACTATAGCATAATATAAAAGAAAACCATCAAACCACAAGAGAAAAACAAAAAGAAGACAGGGATAAAGAAGGAATACAAAGGAATCAACCAGAAAACAAGGTTTAAAATGGCAATAAATAATTATCAATAAATATGTTAAAGGTAAATGGACTAAATTCTCCAATCAAGACACAGAGTGGCAGACTAGATAATAAAACAAAAACCTTCAATATGCTGCCTACAAGAGATTCTCTTTAGGGAAGAAAATGTATACATTGAAAGTGAGGGGATAGAAAAAGGTGTTTCATGCAAATGGAAATGACAAAGCAAAAGTAGCAATATTCATATCAGACAAAGCAGACTTTAAAACAAAGGCCATAAAGAAAGACAAAGGAGACTACATAATGA
>SJYQ01005329.1:29728-65854 GCA_006410935.1 Redunca redunca
CTTATGGCAGAAAGTGAAGAGGAACTAAAAAGCCTCTTGATGAAAGTGAAAGAGGAGAGTGAGAAAGTTGGCTTAAAGCTCAACAGTCAGAAAATGAAGATCATGGCATCTGGTCCCATCACTTCATGGGAAATAGATGGGGAAACAGTGGAAACAGTGTCAGACTTTATTTTTGGGGGCTCCAAAATCACTGCAGATGGTGACTGTGGCCATGAAATTAAAGGACGCTTACTCCTTGGAAGGAAAGTTATGAGCAACCTAGATAGCATATTCAAAAGCAGAGACATTACTTTGCCAACAAAGGTCAAGGCTATGATTTTTCCTGTGGTCATGTATGGATGTGAGACCTGGACTGTGAAGAAAGCTAAGTGCTGAAGAATTGATGCTTTTGAACTGTGGTGTTGGAGAAGACTCTTGAGTGTCCCTTGGACTGCAAGGAGATCCAACCAGTCCATTCTAAAGGAGATCAGCCCTGGGATTTCTTTGGAGGGAAAGATGCTGAAGCTGAAACTCCAGTACTTTGGCCACCTCATGAGAAGAGTTGACTCACTGGAAAAGACTCTGATGCTGGGAGGGATTGGGGGCAGGAGGAGAAGGGGACGATAGAGGATGAGATGGCTGGATGGCATCACCGACCTAATGGACGTGAGTTTGAGTGAGCTCCGGGAGTTGCTGATGGACACGGAGGCCTGGCGTGTTGCAGTTCATGGGGTCGCAGAGTTGGACACGACTGAGCGACTGAACTGCACTGATCTGACACTTTACAACAGCGTCAATAAATATTTGTAAAATGAAAGCAAGAAAAACTCTAGAAAGGAATACTCAACATGCCAACAATGATAATTCCTGGTAAATATGGTATGACTTTTGTTTTCTTTATCAATTTCTCTGAAATTTTCAAATTATCTATAATGAACATATATTACTTGCATGATGGGATCAAAATAATTAATATACTTAAAACGCAGCTCGTAAAGTAATCGGTCACTTAATTCCTTACACAACAGGTACGTAACAATATGAAAAATGTAGTAGTTAAAATAAATTGATGTTACATAGTTGCTTATAGAATACGTTTATGCTAAATGAACTGATATATTTAATTTATAAATACTGTAGCACATCATCTTCAAAACATTATCTAAGGATGTATTTTAGTATATAGGCCATAGTTCAATAAAACTCTGTTTTTCATTAGAAAAAGGCAATATCAAGTCAAAGTCAAGAAATTGCTGAACTCACAAAGGATGTCAAATATTTCTAACACCCTTTAATTTTTGATTTTTAGAATGCAGATCAAGAGTTATTTAGCTTGTTCCTCTCCTAGAAAAAGATTTAATTACAAAATTATGTATATAGTACAAAATTACAGGGCTACATCGTGTGCATGAGCTGAAAAGGAAATTCTAGATTTTTCAAACTGATAACTTTTTTGACATTAGTCAACTAGCCAATAAGTTATTAATACTGTGTTATCACTGTATATTTATGTAGGATAATAATTTGGCTTTGAGAACTACAAATAGAAAAATATGAACTATTAACATAAGAACTATTTTTTCACTTTTATTTATTCACTTTTTTGTTGCTGCTGTTTTTGAATTTTAGGAGTTTTTTGATGATCTTGTATAGTGAGCATGTGACTAAAACAAAATCTTACTATTATTTTTTCCCCTATTATAACAGCATCTTCTTTAAGGTTTGTGATGATAGGTTGAGCTTCTGATACTATTTTTAATAAAATATTGCTTCCTTACTTTAATATATAGAAGCTACATTTTCAAGAAGGAAAATGCTGATGTTATCTTGGTTATAAGCTTGCTGCTGAAATGATTGAGATGGTTTTCTCTCCCATACGATATCAGTTTAAGGCCTTTCTTTTCAAGAATGAATTATAGCTGATACTTCACACCTATTTTATCTGTATCTCTTAGTTGAGAAAAATGAGAAAACGTAAATATTTATTCTATATAAATGGAACAGACACAAGATGTAGATAAAAATGATTCATTATGGAGCAGTGAATAATTGCTATTTGTATCACTATTTGAACAGAAAGGGGCATTATGTACTTCTACCAGCTTTAAATCTGAGGATACCTAAAGTTACTGAGAAAATAAAAAATCTACAGTTTTGTATGTTTGGGATATTGTGTTTGTGGTTCATGATTTTGTATTGATAAGAAATTTAGCACTGTTCTCTGTAGCATACTTTGGAGAAAATTCAATAAAACCTTGCTTTACTTGAGCATCCGTGTATGCAAGACATTCCCCACCCACATCAAAATAAAAAAAGTTTAAGAAACCCTAATGTAAAAATAAACAGTGAAGCTATAAGTAAAAATTATTACTTTTTAAAATTTATTTACTTTGCCATTTCTGATATCTCGATATTCAAAAGATAACCACCAAAAATTGTACAGACAAGTAATTCTCATAGTCTGATAATTTGAAGAAAATATGTTGAGTATTTTTTTTCTTTCATGAAGCAGTAGTTTTAACTTTGAGGAGACTACATTGAAAGGAGAAGGAAGTATCACATAGAAACAGAATATCATTGATAAAGGGATATAAGTATAAAAACTTTATGTTTATGTTTGGGTGCTATGCCATGTTTGAGTCTTTGGATTAACCCATCAGGCTCCTCTGTCCACAGGATTCTGCAGGCTAGAATACTGAAGTGGGTTGCTATTCCTCCTCCAGGGGATCATGGCAACCCAGAAATTGAAACCAAGTCTCTTGCATCTCCTAAACTGGCAGGCGGGTTCTTTACCACTAATGCCACCTGGGAGTGCTAGAAATAATTTCAAACTAACCTTTAAAAAAAAGGTAACAAAAAATAACTACAATCAGAGATTCACATACTACACTGATACAAAAGCTGATAATTCTGAAGGATAAAATCTGTACCTAGATTAAATTTACTGGGAGAATCATGTATCAGATTATGCTCTTGATAAAATTCAGACTATTATATAACACAATGCATGGGAAATTTTTACATAACTTACTTTATTTTAAAATGGTAAGAAAATATTTTTATTTTATGTACATATTCCAAACAATAAGCCCAATTAGATAATCATGGAAATTATATAACACTTGGGAATTACAAAAGCACCGTAGGACATTTATCATGAATGTATGTAAACAAACACTGGACACTGGCACTATAGATGAGAAAACCGAAAGATCTGAAGACAGAAAGTCAAAGTCCTTATTGATACTTATCATAAGCCTTCTACAATTCATTCACAAACCTCTTGGAACTCCAGATTTCTTAACTAGTGATAGCCTTAAGGGAAAAGAGATCTAAGAGAATTTACCAGTTGACCTATAACTTTATAAGTCACTTCTAGATTTAAATTCTAAGATTCCATTATTTTAAATGAATGAGAAGCAAACTATTAGGAATAACATCTCAAGGGAAAACTGGTGTTTTCCTCAAGTAACCTTGGGAAATCAATTCTCTCCCTGGGTAAATAATTTATAATTTTAACAAACTAAATTTTAAAGGCAGTTATTACTTGTTTAGGTAAGTATGAACACATTTCAGTATTTACTGACTTCTTTTATTAGCAATAATTCTATATCATATGAAATTCAACACTAAGAGCCTGAGTTAAAAATTGACACACTAAAAAATACAGTATTCATAAAAACCTCTGTTGAAAAACTGTGAAATACTATTTCCATATATGATTCCATATAAATCTAGAAACCATAGGCTGCAAACCTATAACCAAATTAATACAATTCTATTTTTCCCAATATTTTTTGACAACTATCATATTAAGACCTACTCAAAGTTGTTTGATATCTCTTATCCTCTGGGTTATGAAAAATCAAACATGTATGCAACAGGATAATTTTGTTTTGCTCACAAAACTGTAAAAAAATGAGATTAAGAATGGTATTAATAGCTATAGTAATAATCATGAAGGTATGTGTTACCATTTATATGTAATGGGCCAGTAATTATGTTAGGCAGGCTTCACTGGTGACTCAGCGGTAAAAAATCCACCTGACAATGCAGGAGATGTGGGTTTGATCCCTGGGTCAGTAAGATCCCCCCAAGAGAAAAGGGAAACCCACTCCAGTATTCTCGCCTGGGAAATTCCACAGACAGAGGAGCCTGGCAGGCTACAGTCCAGGGGGCTGCAAAGAGTCAGACACAACTTGGCGACTAAATAACAACAACAATTATGGTAGGCATTCTACACACCTATATTAATACTATTCTCTGATCTTCAGAACTTGCCTACACAGTATTACCTTTACTGAAGAGGAAATACAAACACAGAAGGCTTAAGGAATTTGTCCCAGAGTACCAAAGCTACTAAATGGAGAAGTAAATATTCAAATCCACGTCTGACTATAAACCGATGCTTCAGAGGCATATTTTACTCAATTCCAATTTTACAGAAATTGACATATAAAAAAAGAGGTTGACTCCCAGATAATAAATGTAAGAGAAACAGTTATTGGGTTCTTGACATTTATATGACAAGACTGACTGTATACTAGAGATGTTTCCCAGGAATTACACATTTCTCAGGGTCAGTAAGTAGTTGGAACAACTTCAGATAATGACAAAATTAGTAACCAATTGTTATTCTACTAGCACAAAGTCCATCATTTTATCATAAAGAGATACCAATTTTATTGTATGAACCTCTTTCAAATCCTTATCATTTAAACCTCTTTGATTGAACTTCTAGTTTCTTTAAAAACTTCTACATAGAATATTTTATAGTTTCTCCATTGCATGGTAAAGAAAAAAGGGAAATTAATATATATAGCTCATCATTGCTGAACAATGAAAGATCACAACACAAAAGCTTGAAAAATATATACACAAAATTATGAATGTAAGCCAGTGCTACTTCCTCTTAGGTTAAATATGTTTTCTTCTGCATCTGTATTTACATACATAGACACCTAGCAAAAATATAGGCTGATAGAGAAGTCAGGATCTACTCTAACAGCAAGCATGCAATAGTCTAGATGACATGTGACTTTAGTGAGTTATTTTAAAGGTGAAATCTAATAGAAAAAAATAAAATAGGGTATATCACACATAGAAAGGATAAGAAAATAAATTTTGTTTTAGTTAGAGTGTGTATGCATACACACAGGAGGCATGAGTGACACAGTCTTGTAAAGGGCTATGCAGGCAGTGTGTGTAGGGCTATGTGTAGAGCTGTGTATGGGAATATCTGTAGGAATGTATGTGGGGGTATGAGAAGGTGATGTACGTTTAGAATCAAGTATTCCTTACGATTATACAGTGGAAGTGATAAATAGATTTAAGGGACTAGATCTTATAGACAAGAGTGCCTGATGAACTATGGAATGAGGTTCAAGATATTGTACAGGAGACAGGGATCAAGACCATCCCCAAGAAAAAGAAATCCAAAAAGGAAAAATGGCTGTCTGAGGAGGCCTTTCAAATAGCTGTGAAAAGAAGAGAAGCAAAGGAGATATACCCATTTGAATATAGAGTTCCAAAGAATAGCAAGGAGAGATAAGAAAGCCTTCCTCAGCTATCAGTGCAAAGAAATAGAGCAAAACAATAGAATGGGAAAGACTAGAAATCTCTTCAAGAAAATTAGAGATACCAAGGGAATATTTCATGCAAAGATGGGCTCAATAAAGGACAGAAACGATATGGACCTGACAGAAGCAGAAGATATTAAGAGGTGGCAAGAATACACAGAAGAACGGTACAAAAAAGATCTTCACAACCCAGATAATCACAATCATGTGATCACTCACCTAGAGCCAGACATCCTGGAATGTGAAGTCAAGTGGGCCTTAGGAAGCATCACTACGAACAAAGCTAGTGGAGGTGATGGAATTCCAGTTGAGCTCTTTCAAATCCTGAAAGATGATGCTGTGAAAGTGCTGCACTCAATATGCCAGCAAATTTGGAAAACTCAGCAGTAGCCACAGGACTGGAAAAGGTCAGTTTTCATTCCAATCCCAAAGAAAGGCAATGCCAAAGAATGTTCAAACTACCGCACAATTGCACTCATCTCATATGCTAGTAGGAGAAGGCAATGGCACCCCACTCCAGTACTCTTGCCTGGAAAATCCCATGGGCGGAGGAGCCTGGTAGGGTGCAGTCCATGGGGTCGCTAGGAGTTGGACACGACTGAGGGACTTCACTTTCACGCACTGGAGAAGGAAATGGCAACCCACTCCAGTGTTCTTGCCTGGAGAATCCCAGGGACAGGGGAGCCTGGTGGGCTGCCATCTATGGGGTAGCACAGAGTCAGACATGACTTAGCAGCAGCAGCAGCAGCAGCATACACTAGTAAAATACTGCTCAAAAGTCTACAAGCCAGGCTTCAGCAATACATGAACCGTGAACTTCTAGATGTTCAAGCTGGTTTTAGAAAAGGCAGAGGAACCAGAGATCAAATTGCCAACATCCACTGGATCATCGAAAAAGCAATAGAGTTCCAGAAAAAACATCTATTTCTCTTTTATTGACTATGCCAAAACCTTTGACTGTGTGGATCACAACAAACTGTGGAAAATTCTGAAAGAGATGGGAATACCAGATCACCTGACCTGCCTCTTGAGAAACCTACATGCAGGTCAGGAAGCAACAGTTAGAAATGGACATGGAACAACAGACTGGTTCCAAATAGGAAAAGGAGTACGTCAAGGCTGTATATTGTCACCCTGCTTATTTAACTTACATGCAGAGTACATCATGAGAAACACTGGGAAGAAGCATAAGCTGGAATCAAGATTGCTGGGAGAAATATCAATAACCTCAGATATGCAGATGACACCACCCTTATGGCAGAAAGTGAAGAGGAACTAAAAAGCCTCTTGATGAAAGTGAAAGAGCAGAGTGAAAAAGTTGGCTTAAAACTCAACATCAGAAAACTAAAGATCGTGGCATCTGGTCCTATCACTTCATGGGAAATAGATGGGGAAACAGTGGGAACAGTGTCAGACTTTAGTTTTTTGGGCTCCAAAATCACTGCAGATGGTGACTGCAGCCATGAAATTAAAAGATGCTTACTCCTTGGAAGGAAAGTTATGAGCAACCTAGATAGCATATTGAAAAGCAGAGACATTACTTTGCCAACAAAGGTCCATCTAGTCAAGGCTATGGTTTTTCCTGTGGTCATGTATGGATGTGAGAGTTGGACTGTGAAGAAAGCTGAGCACCGAAGAATTGATGGTTTTGAACTGTGGTGTTGGAGAAGACTCTTGAGAGTCCCTTGGACTGCAAGGAGATCCAACCAGTCCTGGGAGATCAGTCCTGGGTGTTCATTGGAAGGACTGATGCTGAAGCTGAAACTCCAATACTTTGGCCACCTCATGGAAAGAGATGACTCATTGGAAAAGTCCCTGATGCTGGGAGGGATTGGGGGCAGGAGAAGGGGACGACAGAGGATGAGATGGCTGGATGGTATGACCGACTCAATGGATATGAGTTTGGGTAAACTCTGGGAGTTGGTGATAGACAGAGAGGCCTGGCGTGATGTGATTCACGGGGTCACAAAGAGATATGACTGAGCAGCTGAACTGAACTGAAAAGATTTAAACATTAAAAAGGAAAATGTAATTCGTTTTTCACTTGTGAATGCTGACATGAAATTTCTGGAAACATGGCTTTATTCGTAGTACAGAATACTTTCAAAACTATCGTAGTTGTATCTGTGGGTGGAAAGTGAATAAATATGCTAGAATAAATGGACAAAAACAGCCCATAAAGGCAAAGGCCTAATCCGGAATTTTCAGCTCAAATAAAAATGAAGAGCACTAACTCCTTTCAGTTTGCCCTTTGAAAAAGATGATCTGTAATTAAAATGCTGACAGACAAAACTATTTAGCAGCAGCACTGCCACGTGCACACAGTAGATCTGACACTGGAAGCTACAACAGCTGCTACCTGTACTCACTCTCACACTGACCTTAACATGGGAAGAACAATGAAGGACTTTAAGAAATGCAGACAGAACTGATTCTACAAAAAAGGACAAACTAGGTTTAAAATAACATGATCGGAAATTTAAACTGTTGTCAACAATGTTACTTACGTAAAGCAAAAGATTACCAATGATTTTTTTCCCACCATCCTCCCCTGTCCCCCACTACCTGTGTTTTTGAATACCGGTTGACTTTAACAAGACAGCTCTGAATGTATTGTAAGTTAATTCTTTATCAGTTTTCATATATCATCCTTTACCTTGGTCGGCCAGCTGAAAATTATGCAAGCTATAAATTAGCTTTAAACAAGCTCTGAATCAGGCTAGAACTGGTTTTCGAATTAAAGAGCCTTCAGTATATTACAATGTGCTGTCATTTTATTACCTCAATCAATTCTGTGTGGCCTGAGGTGGAAGGAAATGAATGCTGCTTTCATTTGCAATGGGTTTATCTCTTACAGCAGGCTCTGGAAACATAACTGCAGCAATGAATTGAAAACTAAAGTTACGTTTAACATTACCAATGCAGGAAATTGTTGCTCCTTAACAAAGCTGGAGATTCAAAGGCGGGGAAAAAAAGATGTGTCTATACTGTGAAAAATATACAAAATTTAACATCTGGTTAAAATTAAATTTTATAGAATACTAAAGGAATACAGTTAAACCTTGCATTCTATTAAAATAACTTGAAATGGTTCACAGATTAAGAAAAAGAAAAAAACCTACAATGGATGTGCTATTCTCAGTATTTCAGAAGTACTGGACATAAATGTATATATTTCATCTTTATCTTAGTGAAAAACCATTTCATTTCTTTTTCCTGTGCAACTAAATAGACAAGTGAATTAGGTTTTAGATTAGGCTCACTGTCATTGTTACATGATTGAAAACTACCAACAAAAGAGCTTCAAAAAGAAACAACAAAAAGCCTCAACGAGTAGGTATTATTTTTTGTTGTCTCCATTTTAAAGTGAGGAAATGAGGTACAGAGACATTAAGTCACTCACCCAAGTTTACATAGTTACCTGGACAATTTGATTTCAAGTCTATTCTTTTTTTTTTAATTTAAATTCATTTTAATTGAAGGCTAATTACTTTACAATATTGTATTGGTTTTGCCATACATCAACATGAATCCACCATAGGTGTACATGTATTCCCAATCTTGAACCCCCCTCCCACCTCCCTCCCCATACCATCCCTCTGGGTCATCCAGTGCACCAGCCCCCAGCATCCTGTATCCTGCATTGAACCTAGACTGGTGATTCGTTTCTTGTATGATATTATACATGTTTCAATGCCATTCTCCCAAATCATCCCACCCTCTCCCTCTCCCACAGAGTCCAAAAGACTGTTCTATACATCTGTGTCTCTTTTGCTGTCTCGCATAGAGGGTTATTGTTACTATCTTTCTAAATTCTATATATATGCGTTAGTATACTGTATTGGTGTTTTTCTTTCTGGCTTACTTCACTCTGTATTCAAGTCTCTTCTTAAGGGAGACTTCGACTAAGAGTACAGGGACATCCAGTACATGTAAGAGACTAATTTTTCAGAAACTGTTTGTTTCAGAGGAAATAATGAGGAATTACCAGCATGGGAAGGAATAAAATCAAGTTCAAAGGCTTACAAGAGTATGTCAAGTGAAGACAGAGGTAGATTCCTGTGACAATACACAAACCAGCACGCTCACGTGCAAGTACTCATATAACACAAGAATGTGTTCAGTCACTGACAAAGTCTACTCTGAGGACTATGTGTTGCTATTGCTAATCAATCACTGTGGACCCTTCCATAGTTTGAGTTTACTCATGATTCTGCAAAATGAGTTTAGACATTTATATTTTAGTACTAAACTTGTTTTTAATCACTAAGCAGATTTAATGACAATATAAAATTATTTCCGAAGTGCTCAGTGGTAGATTATAAATGACTGGAGAAAGTACTAACTGGAACTAACCTGGTCATAGCTCTGCCATTAACTAGCTGAATAACCCTGAGATTCACAGGAGATTACTTTTCTCAGTCTCACTTCCCTTAACTGTAAAATAAAGCACTTTAACCAGATCAATATTTTTCAAATTATTTAACAAGTGGTAGTAAAATCAATTTAGTGGAAACTGATCAGCATTTTAGTGGAAAATGAAAAGAACAAAAATTATCAGTATGCTTTTTGTAAAATCTTTAGGTTATATGTAACAAACTATATACAATACTATATACAATAAATAACTGACAAAAAAGCTTGTGAATCATTGGTCTAAATGATATCTCCTCTTCTGATCCTTAACATCCCCTAAAGGACACCAAATAGAACTTCAGTGGTTACAAATTCATGATAAGATATTTATAAACTTTTATGTTATGGATCCATCTAAACTCCCAACCACTTGCTTTGTATTAAAAATATATCAGCTAAAAAGACTACATTTTCTCCATTAAACTGCTTTTATTCCTTTGCCAAAGATTGGTTGATTATATATGAGGTGGTGGTGGTTTAGTCACTTAGTTGTGTTCAACGCTTGCAATCCCATGCACTATAGCCTGCCAGGCTCCTCTGTCCATGGTATTTCCCAGGCACGAATACTGGAATGGGTTGCTATTTCGTTCTTCATGGAATGAAATCCTGACACTTGTGAAAATATCGACATATATTGAAGGTATTATGCTAAGTGAAACAAATCATATTGAGAAAAACAAATACTCATATCATTTCATTCATATATGTAATCTGAAAAAAATGAACAAACAAAATAAACTCAGAGACACAGATTTGTATCAAATCTGATAAAGGACAAGAATCTAGAATATACAAAGAACTCTAAAACTCAGCAATAAAAACAAAACTAAATTAAGATTCAGGCAAAAGATCTGAAGAGACAGCTCACCCAAAAAGATATATAGATAGAAAATAAGCATATGAAAGATATGTCACAAGGGAACTGCAAATCAAAACAATAATGAGATATCACTACATATTTATTAGAATTGCTAAAAGCTGAAACACTGACAATACTAAATGCTAACAAACATGTGGATCAATAAGAATTCTTATTTATTACTGGTGGGAATGCAGGATGGTATAGTTACTTTATAAGACAGTTTGGCAAAGCTTCTTACAAAACTAAATATGCTTTTATCACATGATCCAATAACCATGCTCCTTGGTTCTTCCCAAATGAGTTTATGTCCACATAGAAATCCATACATGTATGTCTATAGCAGCTTTACTCCATAAATTGCAACACTTGGAAGCAACCAAGACTGCTGTATATACAACAAACTAATTGTACTCATACATTTTCTCACCTTCAATAGGTGAGTGCATAAATCAACTGTGGTACATCCAAACATATTATGTGATTCTGACTATATCACATTCTGGAAAAGGCAAAACTATGGAAATAGTAAAAAGATGTGTGGTTGCCCAAGATTTGGAAAAGGGAGGGAGGAGTAAATAGGTGGAGCATAATGGATTTTTCGGGTAAGAAAACTATTCTGCATGATACTGTGATGATGGATATAATTCATTATACATATGTCAAAATGTACAGAATGTATAAAATCAAGAGTGAACACTAATGTAAACTATGGACTTGGGGTAGTACTGATGTGTCGATGTAGGTTCATCGATGGTAACAAATGTACCACTAGATGCAGGATGTCACAAGCGGGGGAGGATGGTTGTACATCTGTGGAAACAGGGAGTATACAGAAACTCTTTGTACTCCACTCAATTTTGCTGTGAACCTAAAATGTAAAGGATAAAGAAGAAGAAAGAAAGAAAGACGCTATCAAGCACTGAAAAAACATGGAGAAAACTTAAATATATATTACTAAGTGAAAGAAGTCAATGTGAAAAGCTATGTGCTATGTAATTCCAACTATATGACATTCTGGAAAAGGCAAAAGTAGGGTGACAGTATAAAGATCTGTGGTTACCAGGATTTTAGGGGGAGGGCAGGAAGGGCAGATAGGTGGAACACAGGGCATTTGCAGGGAAGTGAAACTATCCTCTATGATACTGTAATGGTAGATATAGCCTATCATACATTTTCTAAAACCCATAGGATATACAACATAAAGAGTGAATCCTAATGTAAACTATGGACTTTAGTTAGTAATGATGTATCAATACTGGCTCATTAATTGTAACAAATGTACCACCCTAATACAAAATGTTAACAACAGGGGGAACTATTACGACAGTTTTACATATTACAGGTGTAGTGGCAGGAATAAGGGGCATATAGGGAACTCTGTACTTTTCACTCGATTTTTCTGTAACCCGAAAACAGCTCCAAAAAAGTCTATTTAAAAAAAAAAAAGAAAAAAGAAAAAAAAATTAAACATATTAGCATTTATTATTAGTACAATTACTGCTTCTCAAACTATTACGCAGTTTCCCTGTACAAGCGGTTATATATACTCTTTATTTCCCTGGATTCTCCCTATGCTGCTTCAAATACCAAAAAGCCCTTTGAAGTATGTTAGCACATGGTAGCATCTGGCCTCTTAACATTAGGTTTAACTTGAGGAATTTGTGTACGATAAGATGGAGTTCACCGTGTCAATTTCCAGATAAGATTTTAAAGGTCATTCTATATTTGCTCTATTTCCTTCTACAGTGCCGTGAAGCACATATGTTGAAATAAACTACCATCAGCTTGGGTCCTCAAGTGACTATGATATACAGAGTTGCTCTGTCAAACTGTATTGACATGTTACTTCCATGAGAAATCAACTTGTGTTAGGTCAATAAAAATTTTGTATTTTTTTTGGTGTGTGCTGCATAACCTTGTCTATCCTGATTTACATTCCTACCTTGGTTTGGTTTAGTCCTGCCAGGCTCCTTTGTCCATGGGATTCTCCAGGCAAGAATACTGGAGTGGGTTGCCATTTCCTTCTAGGGGATCTTCCCAACCCAGGAATCAAATCCAGGTCTCCTGCATTGCAGGCAGATTCTTTATTGACTGAGCTACAATGGAAGCCCACATCCAACCTAATTTTTGTAATTCCATTCAGATGACACATTATTCATAATCTTTTTTACTGTGAATCTTAAAAAAATTTGTTTTTGGAAGCAATGTTTCCAGTCTTCTAATTCCCAGTAGTTTATCTGTAACTTCTAAAGACATTTAATACTTTAAATCTTATATTTATACACGTGTTATCTATCCTACTAGAACATAACTTTTTAAGGGCCACATTTATGTCTGATTATTTTAGTATGTCTCAAGTACCTAGGAGAGCATGTGGCATACCTTCTGAATATTATACAGATTTTTATTCAACAAAATGAGGTTCCTATTGCAGACTTATTCGTAGGTCCATCAAGGCAAAGAACATACCTATATAAATAAAAGAGTTACTGTTTCTTATCAAATGTTACACTTCTTATCAAATATTTATACAAAATATTGAAATGGACATTTTCTTTCAGATTGTCTTTAAAATCTCAGAGAACTCTGGTGTTTTTCATTCTGGAGGAGACAGTTTCAACTAAAAACTGTTATCTCTATTTCAAGGCAATTTACCATAATCAATAGACACTTTAAAATGTTAACAGAAATGTTGACTGACTTAGACAGAAACAATTCTAAGAAAGGACAGTATTTTAAACTTGTTGAAGAGACATTCTTTTATGTCTCTTATTCTAGGTCTTTTCTGCAATATTTGGGTCATCATTGGAAGAAATTTATGTTTCAGACATCCATTTATTGCTCAAAAAATAGGCTTGGGCATCTAAGGCAAAACCTAGAATCTGTACCACTTCTGTTGCCACTCAGTAAAATGAAAATTTAAAAAATAATTTCAATAACAACAAACAGGAAACGAGCTAGCAGTGAAGCACCGCCAGGAGTGCTTTTAAATCTTTCTTTGAAAAAATCATGTGCAACATTCAGGTTCCTGTCTTGAAAAAATTATGAAAAAAAATATTCTGTAAGAGTTTGCAGTGTAGCTGGTAAGGAGAGCCAAGACATAAAAAGATGAATAACAATACAAAGAAACATCTACCAAATGTCAAAAGAACAGTCTAGCAAAATGCAAAAGAATTTTAGTTTAGTCCTAAAGACTACTTGGAAAATTAGGATTTAGCTGAATATTTCACTAAACAAACAAACAAACATGACACTCTGATGATCTCTGTAAAAGGGAGAGGGGAGGGAGTGGCGAGTGGGGAGAGAGACAGTGAGACAGGAGAAGATATATCTAGAATATTAGCATGAGGCCAGATTATAGACAGCCTTGAAAGCCCAGGATAAAACTCTGATGTCTATCAGTTTTCATTGTCTATGAAAGTACTCCACTATGGAGTAGTGGGCAATGAAGAGCTTCTTTGAGTTTTGTAACTTGGAAGGATAGGTGAAAAGTGATCTTTCAAAAAACTGATTGGAAAAACCTTGTAGGGTGACTTGATGAAAACACAAACTTACATTTTGAAGAGAAAGATTTTTGGAATAAAGAACAAAAGTGACATTTGTTTTTTTCTTCTGAAAAGAAAAGAAATAAGAGATTGAGGTATTTCGAAAGTAACAAATTTGAAGTAGAAAAAGTAACAAAAGACTTTCTCCAGTTGGGATGTGATAAGATAAGGTTATGGCTCCTTTTTTCCTCAGTAAAGTAAGAGACAGAGTTATCTAGAAAAAAACGAGGGTGCTGTAAATAAAACTGAGACTTGACAAATGTGGCAAATATCGGAAATAACTGCTAAAAGAAATCTGATAAGGAACTCACAAAAACCAGCAATGAGGCTTGGTTTAACTTAGGAACCATAAAATTTGTAGTGAATCTAAGTCTACAAATTCCTCCAGTTATTTTTAGTCAGAAGAGAGAAGAAAACAACACATTTAAGATGAAACAATACAGTGAATGCAGAGAAAGTTAATGAATTATAACAGAGGACTCTAATGTTTTTTAAAAGTATTAAAATGCCAAATCATAGCTTCAAAAAGGAGAGGTAGATAAAATCAGAAAGAAGATGATGTTCTGGGGGTCTTGAGAAGAAAAAACTGGCAGAAAGTGAAGAAGTGGACAAATTAAGAAAAAAGAATGATGGTTTTGAGCCCTGATGATTTGAGAATGATTTGACCTTCTCACACAAAAGGACTAAATAAAGGGTAGGTGACATTTTATTTCGTGGTCTCTCATAAAAAGTCTAAAATTTCATTTTTAAAAAATATTCACTGATAATATACTTTAGAAAGTATTGTCTTCAAAGACTCACACGTACAAAGATTCATCAAAGGAGAATGAGCAAAAGTGAGATTGGAGAGTAAGGACTTCTTTAAAAGATGTACTCTATAGGAAGGCCCTATATGAGACAGTCTTTCTGAAAAGTATTCAGACCGTTTGTTCCTTGGGAGTTCCAAGGACGCTAAGATTGGTGGGAGATGCTTTTGAAGTGGATTCAAAGAACCTGTCCCCTCAGAGTTTTGAGGGACACTCAGATGAGCTGGTCATGCACCTATCTAGTTGTAAAGGCAGAGCAGCAAAGATGCAGTGCTGCAGGGGGAAAGACTGCTCTTATTAGCTTACAGAACAAATGAGAAAGACCCACGAGAGAGAGCAAGACTGTTGCTTAGAAAGGGATCTAGCCAAAGAGGAATGGCCTAGTGGCAGTGAGCCTATGCCAATCAGGGAGGAGCCAAAGACTAAAGACTTAAGAAATGAGTTCTGTGTAACCCACTGAAGAACACCTCTCTCACTTCAAGGAAACAGCAGTAGGGAGGCCTTAAGCAGTGAGGAACCACTAAAACCTCACTAAAGGAAGGAGGCACAGGAGTCAAAATTCAAGATGTGCCCTTTTCAAACTGTAGACTTCCCAGCTTGAAGCAGGCCTGGAGCTGGTGAGAGGAGAAGCTCTGAACTGGTTGAGGGTCTGAAACCTTCACATTAAATTGGACTAGAGTTTCTATATTAAAAAAGAGAACTATTATTAATAATACCTCAGAAGACTGGAAAAGCCATAAGTCACCCCCCCCCCCAAAAAAAAAATTCATCAGAGCTTGTTTAAAGGTACTGGAATGAAAAAAAAATAAGTTGCTTTCTATGAGCATCTTGTTGAATTCAGGGACAAAATTTATTTCAGCTCAGTTCAGTCGCTCAGTCGTGTCCGACTCTNTTTCACTTCATCAAGAGGCTTTTTAGTTCCTCTTCACTTTCTGCAATAAGGGTGGTGTCATCTGCATATCTGAGGTTATTGATATTTCTTCCAGCAATCTTGATTCCAGTTTGTGCTTCTTCCAGCCAGCTTTTCTCATGATGTACTCTGTATATAAGTTAAATAAGCAGGGTGACAATATACAGCCTTGACGTACTCCTTTTCCTATTTGGAATCAGTCTGTTGTTCCATGTCCAGTTTTAACTGTTGCTTGGATTGCACTAAAAAGGAAAATCAGCCTTTTAAAAATAGTAGTCTGGATAGTCCTTCACACATTTAAGATAGAGAACAGATATGACCATTTCTATTGTCTCCTTTTACATTTATTTAATGTTGTTTAAAGGTGTCTGTTTCAGACTGCAGGATTTCCATATCACAACTCCTCAAATTGCCATGGTGCATTATTTAAAAAAAAAAAAAGCAATTAACTCTATTTGGCCTTATTAGGGAGGTTCCCGCTGAGTTTTCCAGATTTGCCGGCATGTTGAGTGCAACACTTTCACAGCAAAATCTTTTAGGTTTTGAAATAGCTCAACTGGAATTCTACCACTTTCACTAGTTTTGTTCATAGTGATGCTTTCTAAGGCCCACTTGATTTCGCATTCCAGGGTGTCTGGCTCTGGGTGAGTAATCACACCATTGTGCTTATCTGGGTCATGAAGTTCTTTTCTGTACAGTTCTTCTGCGTATTCTTGTGACCTCTTCTTAGTATCTTCTGCTTCTGTTAGGTCCATACCATTTCTGTTCTTTATTGTGCCCATCTTTATATGAAAAGATCCCTTGGTATCTCTATTTTTCTTGAAGAGATCTCTAGTCTTTCCCATTCTATTGTTTTCCTCTATTTCCTTGCATTGATCACTGAGGAAGGCTTTCTTACCTCTCCTTGCTATTCTTTGGAACTCTACATTCAAATGGGTATATCTTTCCATTTCTCTCTTCTTTTCTCAGCTATTTTTAAGGCCTCCTAGACAGCTATTTGCCTTTTTGCATTTCTTTTTCTTGGGGATGGTCTTGATCACTGCCTGTTGTACAATGTCACGAACCTCCATCCATAGTTCTTCAGGCACTCTATCAGATCTAATTCCATGAATCTATTTGTCACTTGAACTGTATAATCATAAGGGATTTGATTTAGGTCATACCTGAATGGTCTAGTGGTTTTCCTTACTTTCTTCAATTTCAGTCTGAATTTGGCAATAAGGAGTTCATGATCTGAGCCAGTCAGCTCCCGGTCTTCTTTTCATTGACTATATAGAGCTTCTCCATCTTTGGCTGCAAAGAATATAATCAATCTGATTTTGGTGTTGACCATCTGGTCATGTCCATGTGTCGGGTGTTCTCTTGTGTTGTTGGAAGAGGGTGTTTGTTATGAGCAGTGTGTTCTCTTGGCAAAACTCTGTTAAACTTTGCCTTGCTTCATTCTGTACTCCAAGGTCTAATTTGTCTGTTACTCCAGTTATCTCTTGACTTCCTACTTTTGCATTCCAGTCCCCTATAATGAAAAGGACATCTTTTTGGGGTGTTTGTTCTAGTAGGTCTTCTAGGACTTCATAGAATCATTCAACTTCAGCTTCTTCAGCATTACTCGTTGGAGCATTAACTTGGATTACTGTGATATTGAAAGATTTGCCTTGGAAACGAACAGAGGAAAACTCAGCAGTGGCCACAGGACTGGAAAAGGTCAGTTTTCATTCTAATCCCAAAGAAAGGCAATGCCAAAGAATGTTCAAACTACTGCACAATAGCACTCATATCACAAACTAGCAAGGTAATGCTCAAAATTCATCAACTCAGGTCTCAACAGTACATGAACAGTGAACTTCCAGATGTTCAAGTTGGATTTAGGAAAGGCAGAGGAACCAGAGATCAAATTGCCAAAATCTGCTAGATCATGAAAAAAGCAAGAGAGTTCCAGAAAAACATCTACTTCTGCTTTATTGACTATGCCAAAGCCTTTGACTGTGTGGATCACATCAAACTGTGGAAAATTCTGAAAGAGATGGGAATACCAGATCACTTGACTTGTCTCCTGAGAACTTGTATGCAGGTCAAGAAGCAACAGTTAGAACTGGACATGGAACAATAGACTGGTTCCAAATTGGAAAAGGAGTAGTCAAGACTGTATATTATCACCCTGCTTATTTAACTTCTATGCAGATTACATCATGAGAAATGCTGGGCTAGATGAACCACAAGCTGGAATCAAGATTGTTGGGAGAAATATCAATAACCTCAGATATATAGATGACACCACCCTTATGGCAGAAAGCGAAGAACTAAAGAGCCTCTTGATGAAAGTTAAAGGGAAGAGTGAAAAAGTTGGCTTAAAGCTCAACATTCAGAAAACTAAGATCACAGCATCTGGTCCCATCACTTCATGGCAAATATATGGGTAAACAATGGAAACAGTGAGACACTTTATTTTGGGGGGGCCTCCAAAATCACTGCGGATGGTGACTGCAGCCATGAAATTAAAAGACGCTTGCTCATTAGGAGAAAAGCTATGATCAACCTAAACAGCATATTAAAAACCAGAGATGTTACTTTGCTGACAAAGCTCCATCTAGTCACAGCTATTGTTTTTCCAGTAGTCATATACAGATGTGAGAACTGGACTATAAAGAAAGCTGAGCACTGAAGAATTGATGCTTTTGAACTATGGTGTTGGAGAAGACTCTCTTGAGAGTCCCTTGGATACAAGGAGATGAAACCAGTCAATCCTAAAGGAAATCCTGAAGTCATTGGAAGGACTGATGCTGAAGCTGAAGCGCCAATACTTTGGCCACCTGATGCAAAGAACAGGCTCATTGGGAAAGACCCTGATGCTGGGAAAGACTGAAGGCAGGAGGAGGAGTGGACGACAGAGGATGAGATGGTGGGATGGCATCACTGATTCTATGGACATGAGCTTGAGCAAGCTCTGGGAGTTGGCGATGGACAGGGAAGCCAGGTGTGCTGCAGTCCTTAGGGTTTGCAATAGTTGGACACAACTGAGCGACTAAACTGACTGAGGGAGGTTTCTATCTTAGGGAAACTTTTTACTGATGAAGGAACATAATACAGTTGATAAATATATAGAATGTCATGTTTCCAAATGCTGCTCTCACTAAGTCTGGGAAAAACAAGAAGAGGTGAAAGACAATGAAAAAAGAGAAAACTGGAGGATTTGGGAACCGCAGTCATGAATAAACAAAGTTTATCTCATAGCAAAAATTAGATCACGAGTAGCAGAACTCAAAAGAAGCAGCCAAAGAGAAATGGAGAATAAGATTATACTTTATATAATATTTATGGTGTAAACAGGGTAAAGTTTCCACATCGTCACTAAATGTCACAGGGAAAGGGTTGGAAGATGTCTAAATTATATATCACTTGTTTTCTTTAAAAGAGAAAAGAAAACTTTCTAAAAATATCTACTTCATTCATAATCCTAAAATGGTATGAAGTGGAGATAAATTGACCAATGGTAAGTAAACTAATGACTGGATCCTGGAATAAAGTTTGAATTGAGTTATTTAAGTAACAATTTTTTTCTTGAAACTGTTGCATTAAAATAAGAAAATAATGCTGAAACATCTCATGTTCATGATTTGCTTTAGACTATATGATATTATATTTATTACTATATATCCTCTTATAATCTATGTATCTTATTGGCTTCCCTGGTGGGTCATATGGTAAAGTATCTGCCTGCAATGCAGGAAACTCAGGTCCAATCCCTGGGTTGGGAAAACCCTCTGGAGAAGGAAATGGCAACCCTCTCCAATATTCTTGCCTCGAGAATTCCATGGACAGAGAAGCCTGGCAGGCTGTACAGTCCGTAGGGTCACGAAGAGTCAGACACCACTGAGCGACTAATGTACACACACACACACACACACACACACACACATCCTATATATCTATGCTTTGGAAACCAGATCACAAATATCTGCTAAACTATATTTTAAAAACAGAATTTTAGAATACTATTTTTGTCTTTAGAAGTTGAAAAAATAGTCGAGTCCCTCAGGAACACAAAAGTGAACTGAAAGAAATGCTCTGATGCATTTTGAACTTTTCAAAGTGATTCTTAAAATTTTTTAACCTCTATAGGCATGCCTTAAAGAGTTTTCAAACCAGCGAAGCAGATAATCATTTGTAGCCATTATCGAAGGTACATTTAACAAAAAACCAACTTAACCTCAATGACAATATAACACTGCAACATAAACCTTTAAGAAACCTTCAGAGAAAACATTAAAATAGATTGCATCTTAGGTGACCAGAGTTTAAATTTAGCATATAAATATGGTCCAAAGGAAAAAAGAGAACAATTTATTAAAGCTAGCTAAAATAACCTATAGAAGTCTGAAATCACAAAAGAAGGTAGATGGCTGAGCTAGATCAGAGGTCAAGATACAGTGGAATAAAAAGCTACCTAGATGGATCTTTATCTGTCAAGAAGAAATGAAACATTTTTAAACATTTTATAGATGAGGTAACAATTTCATACTCTTTGGTTAAAGAACAATAAAAGAATTAACAAAAGAACTAATCCATATGAGTTTAAACTGCAAAATAAATAGTTTTGATCCACCGACAAACAAGGTATTTGTTTTTGAATAAGATCTTTTGCTGTAAAATTACGCTAACATTGAACAAATATACAAAATCTTCCAGTTTATACATAAAGTGGCTGACATGGTGCAAATCCAAATATTCTTAAACTATCTTTGCAAAAAGATTGCATGTGGTTGATTTTAGTTTGTCTTTACAGTACAGACTTTTAGACTTTTACAACTCATGACAAACATTAGGCAGTAATATTTGACTCAGCTAAAACACAGCGCTTAGTGCCTAATAAATTTTTTTTTTCACTTTTAGATCCCTTCCCTTACTTCTCTCCAATTACAATAGATTAGATTCTGCCAGGGCCACATAAATCATCTATGTTGTCAAGCGGATGCTCCCTAAACATAGACACCTATTTCACTGAATTTTATAAAGAAATGGCCTTGAAGAATTACAGTCTATCTTTTAATACCTTATAGGGGAAACATCCTTAATTGATTTATTTAATAATTACCTTTAGTTTCCTATACATTAAAAAGATCAGAACAGATCCCATTTAACTAACACTGTTCCTTTTCCTATTACTAGCAGTGTTTATTTGTAAAAGAAAAATTAACTGAGTTTCTATATGATGAAAATCTAAAGTGGCTTCAGGACAAAATCTAATTTGAGAACCTCTTGCAACAAGGAATAGAGAATCAAATTTCTAAAACAAGGCTTTGAATCAGGCAGATCTGGGTTTGAATCATTGTTATACCACATATAACAAAACATAAGATTATACATTTTAAGTGCTTACATAATGCTAGGCACACATTTTTTGCTGTGTAAAACTTAACTTTTTTGAACCTCATCTTTTTTAATCTACAAAAAGGGGATGAAAAATAGTAGCTACCATAAAACCAGTAATATATAGTGAGGATTAAATGAGATTATTTATCAAGATTGCCAGGAGAAATATCAATAACCTCAGATACGCAGATGACACCACCCTTATGGCAGAAAGTGAAGAGGAACTAAAAAGCCTCTTGATGAAAGTGAAAGAGGAGAGTGAAAAAGTTGGCTTAAAGCTCAACATTCAGAAAACTAAGATCATGGCATTGGTCCCATCACTTCATGGGAAATAGATGGGGAAACAGGAGAAACAGTGTCAGACTTTATTTTTTGGACTCCAAAATCACTGCAGATGGTGACTGCAGCCATGAAATTAAAAGATACTTACTCCTTGGAAGAAAAGTTATGACCAACCTAGATAGTATATTCAAAAGCAGAGACATTACTTTGCCGACTAAGGTCCGTCTCGTCAAGGCTATGATTTTTCCTGTGGTCATGTATGGATGTGAGACTTGGACTGTGAAGAAGGCTGAGCACTGAAGAATTGATGCTTTTGAACTATGGTGTTGGAGAAGACTCTTGAGGGTCCTTTGGACTGCAAGGAGATCCAACCAGTCCATTCTGAAGGAGATCAACCCTGGGATATCTTTGGAAGGAATGATGCTAAAGTTGAAGCTCCAATACTTTGGCCACCTCATGAGAAGAGTTGACTCATTGGAAAAGACTCTGATGCTGGGAGAGATTGGGGGCAGGAGGAGAAGGGGACGACAGAGGATGAGATGGCTGGATGGCATCACGGACTCTATGGACGTGAGTCTGAGTGAACTCCAGGAGTTGGTGATGGACAGGGAGGCCTGGTGTGCTGCGATTCATGGGGTCGCAAAGAGTCGGACACGACTGAGCGACTGAACTGAACTGTACTGAATTGAAATGAGATTATACATTTTAAGTGCTTACATAATGCTAGGCACACAGAGGTACTCAATGCATGTTAATTACTAATATTATTACTAGTAGAGTGTTCTTTTTTATTTTTAAAATATTCATTTTTTTGACCCAGAAACTACACCGAGAGTCTATCTGAGCAAAAAAATGTTGTACAGTACTTTAAAAATCTCATTAGAAAAGAGTATTTAACACTATGGGAAATTGTCATATAATGCAGTTACATGAAGCAAAAAGTATATAATAGAATGTATAGTGTAATTGTAATTTTTAGGGGGTAGGTTGAGATAGAATATACCACAGAGACATGAGCAGAAATGGAATTACACTTAGGTACTATAAATTGCAGGTAATTTTTGATATTTTTCTTTGTTTTTAAAATTTTCCAAATATTCTATAATAACCATGCATACATCTCTAAAAAATTTTTTAAAACACACATAAAATATGTAATTCTTTTTTCTGACTTCAAATTTCTCCAGAAAAGTAGAGTCAGAGAATAAAAAAGAGAAAAAAAGAGTAAGAAGCATGAATTTTTTAAAGCAAGATTTATATAAAGGATATTAGTTTTATTACACTAAAAATTTGTTATTTTGAATTACTACTCTCTAGCTTTAAAGTTAAAACTCAAATAGAAGCTGACACCTCAATTATATTTAATCATATCTTCACACTAATATTTCACCTAGAGATCAAATTGTTGTGTATTCCTAGTTAAGCATATTCTATTCAAGCTTTATAGTAAATGGAGACTATAAGATAATGAAAATGGCCAAATAACACTTATTTTTTGTAAATGTAATGTAAATTTATCATTATATTATGTCTTAACTATTAGATTGAAAGATAATATTTTAAAAGATAGAAACTTTCTCTGTCTTGATTAACATTAACTCAGAGAAAGTAAATAGATGGATCATTAATCTTAAGTTCCAGGTATTCCTGTAGCAAAACTGGTATGGTAGTGACCCTTAGGTATGGATGCTGTCACCTGCAGAGTGAGAAAAGACAGTGAGAACAGGCAAAAGAAGCTTGTCAAAAGGCAAAAAAAGAAAAAAAAAGTCTGATAAAAGGGAGAGAAAACCAGAAGAAAACAGGTTCACTGAAGGCAAAGATGTGTGTGCTCAGTCGCTCAGTCATGTCCGACTTTGCGATCCCATGGACTGTAGCCCACCAGGTTCTTCTGTCCATGGTGATTCTCTAAGGCAAGAATACTGGAGTGGGTTTGCCATGCCTTCCTCCAGGGGATCTTCCCAACCCAGGGATCAAACCCAGGGCTCCCACATTGCAGGTGGATTTTTTACTATCTGAGCTACCAGGGAAACCTGAAGGCAAGGAAGGAGTTTGTAAAAAAGAAGTACAACAGTACATAAAAGTAGAAAAGTATATAAAAGTAGAAAATAGCTATATAAAAGTAGAAAAAAATATGAAGGTGAGTAACAGAAGATTGAGGACAAAGAGAATCTATAGTTCAGAGAATATCCTTGAGATATTCCAGAATGAGGAAAGAAGAAAGGGAATATTAGCAAACCAGAGATACTAGAGTACTAAACCTGACTCAGTCTACCCTGACCCTGCTTGTTGGGTTGAAAGAAAGTTCCATTAGAGAAGAATAAAGTCTGAGAATGAATGATAGTCTGTAGGTACAATAAGTGAATACTTCAGAGACAAAACTGTGTGTAAGGAATTTAAAAGGAATTAGGGTCAAAGAAGGTTCTTTGACCCGAGGTTCTTAAATGTTAGTAAGTACAATTATTACCTTTGGTGCTTATAATAATGCTGATTACTGAGTGTCATTCCAGGATATTGATTTAGCAGATCTGCATGGGCCCTCCACACTGCCTATTTAATAGTACTTTAAAAGTGAAAGTCACTCAGTCCTGTCTGACTCTTTGTGACCCCATGCAGTCCACAGAATTCTTCAGGCCAGAAGACTGGAGTGGGTAGCCTGTTCCCTTCTTCAGGGGATCTTCCCAACCCAGGGATCCAACCCAGGTCTCCCAACTTGCAGGTGGATTCTTTATCAGCTGAGTCACAGGAGAAGCCCAAGAATACTGGAGTGGGTAGCCTATCTCTTCTCCAGCAGATTTCCCTGACCCAGGAATCAAACCAGGGTCTCCTGTATTGCAGGCAGATTCTTTACCAACTGAGCTATCAGGGTAGACCTAATAGTGCTTTAGATGACCCTAATGCAGGTGTTTGTAGGCTAAACTTTGAAGACAAATCACTGAAATTTGGGCTAGGTAGATTGACAAGTGATGAAAATCTCAAATTATAATATCAAAATCAGAAGTTCAAGAATTTTTTTTAAGAATAGCATATTTGATATTCCCAGAAGAGAAATTCTACTTTTAAAGTTATATGAAGATAAACAAATATAGAAATTTATATACTATTAAGGATGTATATTATTAATGGTTTCTCCACTGAGAATCAGGGGAGAAGGTGGCAGAGAGAGAAAGTTATGAAGTGTCAAGACAGGGTTCTTAGGAATTTACATGTATAAATCACTGCCCTTTAACTTAAACATATAAAGCATGTATTAAATTCTACCTTTTTGAGAGAAAGGCATTAGTAGCATCTGAGAATGAGTACAAATTTACTTATTTACTTCATGGGAAGCTTTCTTTTGGCACAAATGTTTGTGAGACATATTGTAGGCACTTAATCATTTTATGGAATTCTAAATATATTTACACAGTTGCCCTAAAAGTTAATAACCTTAATTTCTAGGTATCACAAGGAATGTAAAAATGCTGGCCCAGAACTCCCCACATTTCCATCTTTAAAAGTATTCCAACATTTATATGAAAAAAGGGTATGTTGCTGATATATGCCTGTCCCTGATGCTTCAGATGGTAAAGAATTTCCCTGCAATTTGAGAGATACAGGTTTGATCCCTTGGTCAGGAAGATCCAGTGGAGAAGGAAATGGCAACCCACTCCCGTATGCTTGACTGGATAATCCCATGGACAGAGGAGCCTGGTGAGCCACAGTGCATAGGATTGCAAAGAGTCAGACATGACTGAGCGACTAACATTTTCACTTTCTTTATTTCTCTAAAAGCTATTTGTTAGGCTTGATGAGTCTTGTAGACCTTGATAAAGTAAATTCATAAGTTACCTTACAACTATCTTCAGTAGTTTGCTACTTTTAAATTTTATTTATTTTTTACTTTCATCTCAGTTTCAAGTTTATAGGTTTCATGACCTTGACATGGAAATAATATTCCTCCAGTCTATGGGAAATCTCTTTGATATTTCACCTATTAACAAAACATGTCTTTGGTTAAAAACACTTTTCCCTAAAAGGGAACTCTTGCCTGTATCAGTTATGTCTTCAGTTCAGTTCAGTCGCTCAGTCATGTCCAACTCTTTGCGACTCCATGAATCACAGCACGCCAGGCCTCCCTGTCCATCACCAACTCCCGGAGTTCACTCAGACTCACGTCCATAGAGTCCCTGATGCCATCCAGCCATCTCATCCTCTGTCGTCCCCTTCTCCTCCTGCCCCCAATCCCTCCCACCATCAGAGTCTTTTCCAATGAGTCAACTCTTCGCATCAGGTGGCAAAAGTACTTGAGTTTCAGCTTTAGCATCATTCCTTCCAAAGAAATCCCAGGGTTGATCTCCTTCAGAATGGACTGGTTGGATCTCCTTGCAGTCCAAGGGACTCTCAAGAGTCTTCTCCAACACCACAGTTCAAAAGCATCAATTCTTCAGCGCTCAGCCTTCTTCACAGTCCAAGTCTCACATCCATACATGACCACAGGAAAAACCATAGCCTTGACTAGGACATGACCTTACTCTATTTAGTATAGAACTCTGAGAAAAGAAATATTTTTAACTTGGAATGTGTAAAGATAAAATATAAAACACAGCAAACTGCTCTTCAGATTACTTAAAAAAAAAATTTTTACATTTGAAAAATCAGAACATTATCGCTGATTTTGAACCCTTCTCTCCACAGCTAAAATGATTGCTTATTTTTAAGAATGAGAAGATGTGTTATTTACTGACCACATACACCTTGATAAAGTAAATTTTAAATATTGCCATTAAACTTTTCACAAATGAGCAACCTGAAACTCACATTAAGTGAAGCAACTTGCTGAAGGTCACAAACATTGTAAATAGTTATTAATAATCCAACCATTCCATTCTGAAGGAGATCAGCCCTGGGATTTCTTTGGAAGGAATGACGCTAAAGCTGAAACTCCAGTACTTTGGCCACCTCATACGAAGAGTTGACTCATTGGAAAAGACTCTGATGCTGGAAGGGATTGGGGGCAGGAGGAGAAGGGGACGACAGAGGATGAGATGGCTGGATGGCATCACTGACTCGATGGACATGAGTCTGAGTGAACTCCGGGAGTTGGTGATGGACAGGGAGGCCTGGCGTGCTGCGACTCATGGGGTCGCAAAGAGTCAGACACGACTGAGCGACTGAACTGAACTGAACTCAGTTTGCTTCTTTTCAAAGCTTATAAAGCTCTTACCTCTATATCATGCTGCATACTTCAACTTTCTGTACATTTTAAATTACTCTACTTTCTTATTCAACAATGACTCAGTTTATAACTCTAAACCTCATGGCAAATTTTTATGGAAAAAAGAAATATTATCACTTAAAGAAACAAACTACCTATAGATAAACATTCTAATTTCAGCGATGTCAAAAGTGAGTGTGTTAATTTTGGTTTCCTCCGGGTATGTGCCTAGTGCATACATATAGAATCTAGAAAGACAGTACTGATATTTTCAGGGCAGCAATAGAGATTCAGACATAGACAACAGACTTATGGACACGGGGTCGTGGGGAGGAAAGAGACAGTGGGACGCAGGGAGAGAGTAACATGGAAACTTATATACTACCATATGTAAAACAGACAGCCAATGGGAATTTGCTGTATGACTCAAGGAACTCAAACCAGGTATCTGTAACAACCTAGATGTGTGGGATGGGGAGGAAGGTGGGAGGGAAGTTCAAGAGGGAGGAGACATAGGTATGCCTATGGCTGATTCATGCTGACGGTCCACAGAAACCATAAAATATTGTAAAGCAATTATCCTTCAATTAAAAATAAATAAATTTAATTAAAAAAAATGAGTGTTAAAATGTAATACAGAAAATGTAACATAGGACACTAACCCCTAAGTTTTAGTTTCTTTTTAATCTTGATAGGATTCTAAAGGAAAATCAAGATTAGAATGCTTGAATCTATTTGATATCAGAACTCAATTTCATTAGCTATCAGAGTTCATACATTTAATTCTTTCCAGTCAGTTCAGTCGCTCAGTCATGTCTGACTCTTTGTGACCCCATGGACTTCAGCATTCCAGGCTTCCCTTAATTCTTTAGCTTAAATTTAAAGAAGTCTAAGTTTTAGACAACATATTAAAAAGCGGAAACATTACTTTGCCAACAAAGGTCCATCTAGTCAAGGCTATGGTTTTTCCAGTAGTCATGTATGGATGTGACAGTTGGACTGTGAAGAAAGCTGAGTGCCAAAGAACTGACACTTTTGAACTGTGGTGTTGGAGAAGACTCTTGAGAGTCCCTTGGACTGCAAGGAGATCTAACCAGTCCATCCTAAAGGAGATCAGTCCTGGGTATTCATTGGAAGGACTGATACTAAAGCTGAAACTCCAATACTTTGGCCACCTCATGCTAAAGAGTTTACTCATTGGAAAAGACTTTGATGCTGGAAGGGATTGGGGGCAGGAAGAGAAGGGGATGACAGAGGATGAGATGGCTGGATGGCATCACTGACTCGATGCACATGAGTCTGAGTAAACTCCGAGAGTTGGTGATGGACAGGGAGGCCTGGTGTGCTACAATTCATGGGGTCGCAAAGAGTTGGACATGACTGAGCAACTGAACTGAACTGAAGTATGCAAAAGGTTACTTCTGAAACCACAATACATAGGTTAGAGAGACAATTTTTCAAGAAATAAGTAACTCTATAAAATGATGAAATGGTAAAACTAAAGTTTAAATTAGAAGAAAGTAACTATATAAATATAACTATACATACATCTAGAATACATGATCTCTCTGCTTTTTGAAGCTAGAATGTAAGCCTTTCCTATTATTCAGGTGTTCCTTTCACAACTCTGAGAATGGGCTAGCTTAATTCAATTAAGAGCATCAGTTTGCAGTGAACAATGTCTTTCACACTCACATTACATATGAATACTAGAATAATAATTTGCATAATTAATATATTCTGCATTCTTCCTTGCTATATTATATAATGCCAAATTAATGTTTCAAATGCTGGGCTAGTAAGCTAAAAATTTTCTAACTTTTTAAAAGTTGTAATGAAATATCCTTCAGCTTAGCCACCAGATTTTTAGTAGGTAACTTTTCCTCCAAAATAAAACTTTTTGAAACCAAAGGATAGAATGAAGTTAGTGATCTCTAAATGATATTCCTATATATGGCACCCTACTGTACTTTATTTATCTTGATTGATTCAGTTTCTCATCATACAGTATTCCATAGCAGGGTTCACGGCATGTTATTTAAACATATTAAACACACATACCATCTGAATTAGAAAATGGCTTGGTTTTCCAAGTTTGCAGAATGCATAACTTAAAAGGTGATTTAGTTTTTCCAATTTTTTAAAATATTGAGAGAAAATGTTTGTGTATTTTAGAGGTTCCAATCATTTTCTTTCTCTATAAATATGATGCTGAGATATATAAAAATATATGTCACAAAAAACTAACAAACTTTTTCAGAGGAAAGAAATCCTATTTTTGAAAAGGTTCTTAAGGAACACCTGACCATAACTTATTGGGATATGCCAATGTGACTCATGTGTACTGCAAAGTTCACATGAAAATTATCCTAGATTACAGAATTAACAGATCAGTGTAGATTCCAATTCTGTTATAAAGAATAACCATAAATAATCTGTTTTGGTGCAAATTGTTACTTGATAAAAATATTATCTGGAGACAGGGTTCAGAAACATGTCTAAGACAGTCAAGTAAACAACTTTTTTGAGAAGGCAATAATGACCAATAAAATGTTCAGTTCAGTACATAAATGTTCAATTTCAACAAACAAAGCACACTACTATAGTTGGTTTTGTGCTTAAAAAAAAGTAGTGTGTTTTATTTGTTTAAACTGAATGTTTACATAATAAACTGAACTTTTTATTGACTATGCCAAAGCCTTTGACTGTGTGGATCACAATAAACCGTGGAAGATTCTGAAAGAGATGGGAATACCATCCACCTGACCTGCCTCTTGAGAAACCTACGTGCAGGCCAGGAAGCAACAGTTAGAACTGGACATGGAACAACAGACTGGTTCCAAACAGGAAAAGGAGTATGTCAAGACTGTATATTGTCACCCTGCTTATTTAACTTATATGCAGAGTACATCATGAGAAACGCTGGGCTGGAAGAAGCACAAGCTGGAATCAAGATTGCTGGGAGAAATATCAATAACCTCAGATATGCAGATGACACCACCCTTATGGCAGAAAGTGAAGAGGAACTAAAAAGCCTCTTGATGAAAGTGAAAAAGGAAAGTGAAAAAAGTTGGCTTAAAGCTCAACATTCAGAAAACGAAGATCATGGCATCTGGTCCCATCACTTCATGGGAAATAGATGGGGAAACAGTGGAAACAGTGGCAGAGTTTATTTTTTTGGTCTCCAAAATCACTGCAGATGGTGATTGCAGCCATGAAATTAAAAGATGCTTACCCTTGGAAGAAAAGTTATGACCAACCTAGATAGCATATTAAAAAGCAGAGACATTACTTTGCCAACAAAGGTCCATCTAGTCAAGGCTATGCTTTTTCCAGTGGTCATGTACAGATGTGAGAGTTGGACTGTGAAGAAAGCCGAGTACCGAAGAATTGATGCTTTTGAACTGTGGTGTTGGAGAAGACTCTTGAGAGTCCCTTGGACTGCAAGGACATCCAACCAATCCGTTCTGAAGATCAACCCTGGGATTTCTTTGGAAGGAATGATGCTAAAGCTGAAACTCCAGTACTTTGGCCACCTGATGCGAAGAGTTGACTCATTGGAAAAGACTCTGATGGTGGGAGGGATTGGGGGCAGGAGGAGAAGGGGACGACCGAGGATGAGATGGCTGGATGGCATCACGGACTCAATGGACGTGAGTCTGAGTGAACTCCGGGAGTTGGTGATGGACAGGGAGGCCTGGCCTGCTGTGATTCATGGGGTCGCAAAGAGTCGGACATAACTGAGCGACTGAACTGAACTGAACTGAACTTTTTATTGATCATTATTGCCGGCTCAAAAAGCAGTTTACTTGATTGCCCCAGACATGCTTATGTACCCTTTCTTCAGGTAATATTTTTACCAAGGAACAGTTTTCAGCAAAACAAAGATTGTTAATGCCCTGGTGGCTCAGATGGTAAAGAATTTGCCTGTAATTCAGGAGACCCGGGTTTGATCCCTGATCTAGAAGATCCCCTGGAGAAGGGACTGGCTACCCATTTCAGTATTCTTGCCTGGAAAATTCCATGGACAGAGGAATCTGGCAGGCTAAAGTTCAAGGGCTAGTAAATAGTCAGAGATGACTGACTGAACAACTTTCACTTTCACCAACTATAGTTAGAGTTGTTAATGGTTATTACTTTTTATCGAAATCACAAAACACTGCTACTAGTCTCAAAGTACTTGCTAAAAATATTATCTGGTGCACTCTATACAAATAAGACTTAAAAGACATTTATACAATTATGCCTGCCAGGGAAAATTCTAGAGTAACCAGCAACTGCCTGAATTTAGCCTAGGTTAAGGTACAAGATCTACTGGAAATGTGTGGAAATCTAGCAAAGAGGAAATCTGAAGTTTAAATATTTAACTCTAGCTATCATGAAGGATAACCACACCAGTTTTAATTCTCAGACTTTTAGTAAGGCTACAAACTACCAGATTTGTTCTATGGGATTCTAATTTAGGATACTATGTAAACAACTTTTCTCTAGACTTTACATAAATATATCAGTAAAAAGGAAAATAAAAACTCAGGAAAGTTTGATAAAACATATTGTTATAACCACTAACATCATACAAATTCTAGAAGAATACTGAATTAAGATGATAAGTTTTACCCGAAAATGACTTCTCTGTCAACCATGCTAAATTTAGAAACTTAAAAATCTAACCTAATGCCAAATAAAATCCCAGAGGTCAAATGAATAGCAAAAATATTAAAAAGTCCTCTTTTATGGGTCAGTTATACAGTTCAAATTTAGAAGAACCTTAAAGGATAACTCATTTTAATTTTATATTTTTCATAAATCTTCATAATACATAAAGCTCAGACATTCAATTTCCAATATCACCAGGTTCAATTAAATGTGCTTGTTTAATGTATTGTGGCAAGATACTCCTTGGAGAGATTGTTCTGTGCAGTTCTTAAAGAATCAAAATTCTCAATGACTATTTTATTTGCTAATAAATATTCAATATGTCATTCTGACACAAGAATTTCAGTTATAGAATTCTACCTGCTCAATGCAAAAAAAAAAAAAAAAAAGAAANAAAAAAAAAAAAAAAAAAAAAAAGGAAAATGAAACAAAAACTGAAAAAAAGGCATATTTCCCTACTCAGGGATTTCTAACACAAATGATTATCAAAAAGTACCGCACTTGCCTGAGCTAGTGTGTCATGAATTTGCAGTTCCAGAAAATCTTCCATATGGATTTAGATGAGATTTTCATGCATATGAATTCAACTTATTACCACTAAAAAGAGTATTAGAAAGATGAAATAAGAGTGAACCAAATGGAGGTCTCAAGCTAAGACAGCTCATTTTGTAGTATTCAGGTAATGATCTGTCATGTATACCCTTTGGCTTTTCACAAAACACAGCATGAACAGGGATGAAAAGCTAGCATCATAACTGGCACAGTCACTGTAAAATATATGATGTGTATTTAAATCCTCAGTGGCACTTGTGAATATATATCACTTCTATAAATATTCTTTCAAAAGGATTTTATTCATGTTCATTTAACCATATACAAATATCCTCATTTGGGGTGTTTTAGTACAAAGCAGTTGTTGAGATCTATATCAAGTATACCCTAAAAAAGAGAGACTAGTGAATTGTGCCCTATATTAACGTGGAATAAGAGGGAGAGGGCTCAAATAAATACAATTAGAAATGAAAAAGGAGAAGTTACAATGGACATCACTGAAATACAAAGGATCGCAAGAGATTACAGTAAGCAACTATATGCTAATAAAATGGACAACCTAGCAGAAATGGACAAATTCTCATAAAGGTACAATCTCTAAGACTAAACCAGGAAGAAATAGAAAATAAAAATATGAACAGGCCCATCATCAATACTGATATTGAAACTGCCATTAAAAAACTCCCAACAGACAAAGTCATAGACCCGATAGCTTCACAGATGAATTCTATCAAACATTTAAAGAAGAATTAACCTATCCTTCTGAAACTCTTTCAGAAAATTGCAGAGGAAGGAACACTCTCAAATTCATTCTAGGAGGCCATCATTACCCTGATACCAAAATTAGACGGAGATATCACAAAAAAATAAAATTATAGACCAATATCACTGATGAACATAGATGCAAAACTCAACAAAATACTAGCAAACCAAATGCAACAATACATTAAAAGGATCGTACACCATGATCAAGTAGGATTTATCCCGGGGATGCAAGGATTTTTCAATATCCGCAAATCAATCCATGTGAATACCACATCAACAAATTTAAGAATAAAAGCAATAACAGTAGAGAAAAGGAGCAAAGAAAAACTGGAGATATATTTAAGGAAACACCTGTACAAGATTCTGTGACTAGCAAATGTACAAGCTAGTCCTTGTACAAGCAAGTGACTGACTATATGGGACAGGATGAAGAAAACCTGAGATGAATCCAGGTATTTGGCTAGGGAGAATGGATGAAAGTAAGGATGGAAGGAAAAATAAAAGATGGGTGAGGTAGAGGAGTAAGAACAAAATGCATTGATTTTCCAGGCATACAGCATTCAATGGCAACAGTATTTTCAAAACATAGCAAAGCACAAGGGGAAAAACCTAATGCTGGTGATAGGTAGGAATGAACTAGCCCCACTGAATACAAACGTCACATTGTCTTGGATAGCTACTGCCTTACTTAGTTAAGTATCTTTGAAGCATAGTCTGTAGAAGAAAATGTTTTGTGCATGCATTTGTATATATGTGTATAGATTTGTCTCTCCACGTGTGTTACATGTAACGTTTATATCTGAGCCCATGTAGCTGGTCATTTTTCATGAAACCTAGTGATTACCTATGGGCTTCCCTGGTGGCACAGACAGTAAGGAATCTGCCTGCAATGAGGGAAACCCGGGTTTGATCCCTGGGTCGGGAAGATCCCTTGGAGAAGGAAATGGCAACCCACTCCAGTATTCTTGCCTGGAGAATCCCATGGACAGAGGAGCCTGGCAGGTTATAGTCCATGGGATCGCAAAGAGTCGGACCTGACTGAAGCCACTTAGCGGCAACAGTAACCTAGATATGAAGGATTGATAAGGCAGAGACAGTCTTATACTTTGTGGGTTTGGATAGAATAAAAGTAATTTTATATACAAATATTGAACCATTATGTTGTATATCTGAAACTAACATAATGTAAGTCAATTATATCTCAGTTAAAAAGTCATTCTGTTAGGTAAATTGTTATTAAATCAATATCATTAATTATATATTATTATTAATTTAATATACTTAGGTATATTTTATCTTTCATGAGCTAGAACTTTATATCATGGATTGAAATATGTTGAATCTTGTTAGACTTTTGTGTTTACAAAATTTCATTTCTGTGAAAGTGAAATTAAAAGCAATAGGCAGGATTAGTGACAGAAGATTTTTGCTCTCACAAAGCTTATGGAAAAAGAAAACCCATTATTTCAAAGACAAAGTCATATATGAATACATTATGCTGCTCAGAGTATGAATGGTAGTATTTTAGAGCTTCCACTAGTACGCAAAATTTAGAGACAATGTTTTAACAGTTAAATAATGCTTAAAGCGCAATGCATTTTCAAGCACATTTCCAACTACACATCCATACCTTATACAATAATTTATTACACTGGAGTCAAATGCTGATAATAAAGTTAAGACTTCTTGGATTAATAATCCTGACTATCATATATATGTATTTATGGCTATTAACAATTTTATATTCACTTGCCCTCACCTAAATTTATTGCAACTGATTCCTTTCTCTTGGCAATAACTATTTCTACCTTAGCTTTTAATATCATTATAATATACAAACATGGCAAATATACCTAGTATTACCTAAAAAATATCATTCCACCAAAGCTAACAGAGGAGAATAAAGGACAAGCAAAATGTATTAACTTTTATTCTGGATTTCTTTTAGGCTCCCAAATGATACTAATTTCTTGACAGATATTAATATACTGCTTTCTTAATTTGAGAATTTCTGCAGCAATTTACTGAATTGTAAACCTGACATTATCAATGTTTTCTTCTTGGAACCCAATAATAGTCAACACTTTACAAGAGAAAATGTAAACAGAAATTTACTACCTGCTGGTCAGGAATGAAAGTTTTCAAAGTGAGCAAAAGAGTTGATTTAACATAAGTATCCAAAGGAATGAATTAAGCTTCCCTGGAGGTGCTAGTGGTAAAGAACCCTCCTGCCAGTGCAGGAGACTTGAAAGATGCTGGTTCCATCCCTGGGTTGGGTAGATCCCCTGGAGAAGGGTATGGCAACCCACACCAGTATTCTTGGCAAGAGAATTCCATGGACAGAGGCTAAAGTCCATGAGATTCCCCTAGAGTTGGACATGACTGAGCAACTAACACTAACACAACTTTCAGCTTAACTATTATATTGCTTACTTTTTCATAGGAAAAAAGTAGAGTATATAATATTCATCTTGATATGATAAAAATATAAATCCATTTCACTGCTGTAATTCTTATAGTAAACTGCTGTGACATTCAGCAGTGAGATACCATATTTAGATGAAAGTTTGAAAATGCTGGCTGTTTACATCTGGTATTCATTCAATCATAGGTCAGAGTACAGCAAGTACAATGCAACTTTTCTAACAATGTATCTTACTAAGAGATTTCCATTCAGAGTTCAAAGATCTTATTCTCTCAAACAGAGGGAAAAACAAAATATGGGAACAACTCAATGGCTACTGGCATGCGCCTACTGCATTGACAAAATATTTGTTTTATATGTGAAATACATCCCCTTGCATTTTCAATGTTCATTAATGAAGTTACTACATAACAAAGGCACTCTGAATTTAATACAATGCTACATAATTAGAGTAGTATAAAACATTTTTAAAAGAATGTATACAAAAAATTTATTTATAAAACACAATAATGTTTTTTCAAAAATTGCTTTCCTAACTGCTTTTTGAGGGTAGAAGAAAATCCCAAATAAAAAACACACTTAGAAAAATTACATCACAAAGAGTCCCAGTCCCATAAGATGATTATTTAAAATCTACAGTACACTATTATTTTTTCATTTAAATATAATTTCTAAAAAGCATTTTTAAATTATGTAATAAAATATTTTGATATTAAATATGCTCCATCTTAAATATGGGTCTTAATAGCTGGACAATTATTCTTGATATCATATAGCTTAAAATCTTG
>SJYQ01005329.1:93282-127974 GCA_006410935.1 Redunca redunca
AAAAGCTCAATCTATAATATTTTATTTTATAGAATTAAGAAAATAAAAAACTTTTCAAATTGAAAGAAAACAGTTTCTACTATAAACTATTTCTACATCTCAATTAGTGAAAAATGAAAAGAGGCTGCCTTAAAATTAACTCATATGCTTCTGGTAAGCTATGACCTATAAAATGTATAATTGACAACAAAATTAGAAAAATAATATGGATTAATACAATAAAAAACAGCACTGTTGGTGGGAGGTTTGTGCTGTAAATTGTTCAAAATCCCAGACTGCTGGTTATTTTTCATTTCTGAATTTCCTTCTCTTCTCCTTTAGTCTATGATATAATGAAATCACAGAATGTGAAAATTGAAAGGTATCTTCAAATATATCTAATACACTGCTTAATTTATGAATGAAACAGATGGTTTCCAGAAAAGTTGTCTGCATCCTCAAGGTGACACAGTCTTCAAACTCTCAGTTTTAGTCCTATAACCTCCACCATCATTTTGCCTGGTTAGTTATCTAATGAAGTTTTCAAGTGAGGTTAGTTTTTTGAGCCTATTAAGATAAACATTCAATGCACTATCACTGCCAAAGAGAGACTGTCCTTAATAAGCAAGAAAATTATATTCCTGGTTTTCCTAATTAACAATTTCTTCATATATGTTAACAGCATTATGTGGAAAGTTAGAGCTGTAATAATGACATATACCACATCTAAATAATAAGTGAATAGGGTGAAATTAAGAGAAAAGTGAGGTTTGATAACTTACTTTTATCCTTATTCAAAAAATAGAGATAGAAATATGAAAACATTTGTTCATATACAACAATGTTATATCTAATACACACACATTCACACATGCACATTTTGAAATCTGAACAAGATCACCCTAAGGTTAAAGAATTCTGAGGTTATGTATTTCTGAGATTTAAGTCTCAGGTTTATGTATGCTAAAGAATCAACTAAAGGATGCAAACCTTCCCAAGTGGGGAACATATTAACATTTATTTTATGAAGATTCTGAAATGACAATGTTCTTATTTGCTCACTGAATTTCAAAGGACTGCAATTCTTTGTCTACTAACTTGTATTGTTCTACTCATTTAAATAACTCTCTTCTCAAAAACAAAACCTTCAGGTCTGACTACAAAACCCTCAGGCTGACTACAACAGAGGTAAATCTGTTTTTCAAATTTAATCTACCAAATGCAAATACACTGCACTTGTGATCTTCCCCCCCACCCCCACAACTGGTGGTTAATACAAATACTCACCTCTCTAAAAATTCACATCACTGTGCCTATAAACTCAAGATTTCTTCAGTCTATTATTAGAAAGATACTATTTTATTCTTCAAGACAACACAGAGGGACTACAAAAGCATTTAGTAAACAGAGGACCATAATTAAAATGATGAGTGACCAAAAAGGTAAAGATAAGATGCATCATACATTTTCACAAACAGCAACTTCAATTAATATATGCATTATGTGATTTAAGTATGTACATATATGACATTTTAATGTGTATACATATAACATAAATACAATGTAAATATATTCATATAGCTTTCAACCTGAAAGTTATTTGTAAAAGATGTAACTTGCCCATGGAAAAAGGATAGAGTATATTTCCTTAAAAACAAAAGTCCCAGAGATAAACAACTACAAAGGTCACATTTATTGAGTTCTATGCCTCTCATTTAATATAAAATACAAATGAAGAATAATGACATCTATAGTTAAAAACAAAAAGTAATTTTAATAAATCCTTTTAATATCAAAGAAAATCAAATAGTATAGTGGGAAGAATAAAGATTACAGCACTAGAGTCTCAAAGAACATCAAATTTAATTAAAAAAAAAAACACCAAAATTCGAAACATCAGATATGATCCCAAAAGGGATATCATCATTTAGCCTGAAACAAATACATTTATCAAAGGCAAGTTTTATTCTACCAGGGAGCTGAAATGTAGATTTATGTTGAGTCTGTATGAGCTAAGAGCACAGACTGTTTGAATCTGAGTATCAGTTTTACTACTTTCTTTTGGGAAGTTATTTATGCCTCAGTTGCCCCATCAATTCAATGGAAGCGATACTATTGCTCACCTTATAGGGTAGCTGTAAGGACTGAATGATTCAATATGTACATATATATATATATGGTATCTGGTCCATATAAGCATTATATAAATAGTTTATTACAGTTGTTTGCATATATATTTACAATTCCAGACGCTTTAACATCTGAGCCACCAGGGAAGCCTGAATTACTATGCCAAGCCATTTACTTCTATTTATCTCACTTAATCCTCCAACAACCTCTGGGTTAGGTACTATTGACTATGGTTATTTTACAGATAAAGAAACCAAACCACAGAGAACATAAAGGCAGAATTCCCAAATAACAGAAACAAGTTTTAAATCAGGCAGCTGGCTATAAATACCCATTTTTAATTGTTCATTATATAAAACTGTTTCCCAAAATGTAGAAAGACTCTGAAATTTAATAACATCTATGCTTTTCACATAAATTTAGCAGGTTTGCTTTAAAAATATCCAATGTAAAATATCATGCTGAAGAAGGAATAAAATGTGATAAGTTTTTCACATACAAGATTCACTTGAATTAGAAGTATCTATTTCATTAAATTATTTTGTTAAAGAAGAAACATATTCAATGACAGGTGTTCAAGATGGTATGGCATCTTGGCTTTATTTAGGACCATCATGATAGATTTAGGAACCACTGCATTGGGACTTTATACTGGGGCAGAAAGACTGGGCCAAACTCTGAATACAGTATGGCCAAGAGGGAATTTATAGAAAAAGTGCATGGTGGCGATTAATGAATAGAAAATTAGTAAGCAGAAATATCAGTGCTAAGGGGGTTTTGGCTAAACTGACCTGAAAGAATTTTTTCTTAAGATATGCCCAGGTGATCAGAATGGTAGAGACTGAGGAACTGTATCAGATACCTAGGGGGATCAGACATCAAGGGTGAGAAGTTATGCTTAAACTGACTGAGCAAGGGTTCCTGTTAAAACTGGACATTATAAGGAAACATACAGATGAACTTCGGAGAAAGTTCAGTAACCTGACTAAAGTTTGGTCCAGCAAAGAATCTTTATTGCCTTTAGCACATTAAAAAAAAATTTTTTTTGGAAGAAAAAAACAACAAAAACTAATTTTATTTAATCAAACACGTGTAAAAATAATATTAAGATTAAAAAAATGGATTAGGAAAGGAATAGGCTATGAGGAAAAAGTGACAAGAGAATATTTGCAGTGGTTTTCTGAGGGTGAGGGTGAGCGTGGGATATAGGATACATGGCATATGGAATCTTCCCCCAACCAGGGATCAAACCCATGACACCTGCATTTGGAGTGTAGAGTCTTAACCACTGGACCACTGGGGAAGCCCATAAGAGTAATATGAAGATTAAAAAAAATGAATCAGGAAAGTAACAGGCTATGAAGAACCAGTGACAAGAGAATATTTGCAGTGGTTGTCTGAGGGTAGGTACTGGAAAATTCTCTAAAATGGGACTCTATTGATAGCTGAACAGTTCTATAAATTTATTAAAAATTGTAACAGTCTACATATAAAATGGCTAAATTTGTACAGTATGAAAATTAAATCTTAATATAGTTTAAAAAAAAATTTGCTCTTTATCAAAGGAAGTAGGCTGTACCAAGGGAACTGACTTATTTTCCAGTCTCTCTAGCTAAATGAGAGAAAAGGCAATAAGAATGACTTCCACTCTAAGAGACTTAATCAAAATATATATATATTCTACATAGTTACAGGATAGTCTAGAAAGAGATTCTGAAAGTATGTGTTTACAGGAGAGCCTGTGAGGGAATGTAATTTAGTATAGATTTGGGAACTTGTAACATCACATGTGGAGAAAGCAATGGCACCCCACTCCAGTACTCTTGCCTGGAAAATCCCATGGACAGAGGAGCCTGGAAGGCTGAAGTCCATGGGGTCACTGAGGGTCGGACAGGACTGAGCGATTTCATTTTCACTTTTCACTTTCACGCACTGGAGAAGGAAATGGCAACCTACTCCAGTGTTCTTGCTTGGGGAATCCCTGGGACGGGGGAGCCTGGTGGGCTGCCGTCTATGGGGTTGCACGGAGTCGGACACGACTGAAGTGACTTATCAGCAGCAACATCACATGACTTCCCTGGTGGCTCAGACGGTAAGGCGCTTACCTACAATGCGGGAGACCTGGGTTCAGTCCCTGGGTCGGGAAGATCTTCTCCAGAAGGAACTGGCAACCCACTCCAGTATTCTTGCCTGGAAAATCCCATGGATGGAGGAGCCTGGTAGGCTACAGTCCGTGGGGTTACAAAGAGTCAGACATGACTGAGCGACTTCACTTACTCACTCAATCAACATCACATAGGATTATGAGAGGTAGTCTGTTAGAGCTCAGAGATGATATAGCCTGACATATTTTCTATTCAAATAAAAAAACAGAGACCCTCTGAGATTCAGCAGCTTGCTAGAATTGGTAAGAGACAAGTGTGGACTAACTGAGGTCTTTCTAATTCTCAGTGAAGTAATCACAGTCAATCAGAAACCCTTATTCACCTACCCTTTTTGTTGTTGTTTGCTACAAGAATATACTATTTTAAAGTTTGTTTTTAATAAGTAAAAATGAAAAAACAAATCAATTAAGACCTAAAGAAAAGTCTTTGCTCTCCAACAGATGACACTATTTCAGTGTATAAGACTGAAACGCGTACAGACTTAGCAGTGCATCAGTAAATAATTTAACAAAAATTTACTCTGATTAACTTCCTGTGCCATATTGTAGAAGACTATGAGAATCATCATGAATAAATGGAAGGCCTCACTTAATCTAGTGAAAAAAGTAATTCATAGATAATTTCCAAGGAATTGGATAATAGCATGATGTGGGATTTTATGTGGATCCCAAGATCAAAGTTAGAAAAACATCATTATGGGATCATATAAGTCTGGAAGGATACATGAAAGAAGTAAATACCGACCTAGTCTTAGAAGAAGAGAATATGATCTGAAATAGTATAGGAAGCAGGAAAGTCTCAAGCAAACAGTTGTAGTACCCATCCAAAAGATAAGCATACTCAAGAAAAGAAGCAACTGACAACTGAAATAAAATCAATAAACTGCTTGAAAAACACAGCTTACCATAACTAAGGTAAGACAAAAGAAAAAGTTTTCAATAGCTCTATTATCTAAATATTTTAAAAATCAAGGGACTTCCCTGGTGGTCTAGTTGTTAAGACCCTGTCCTTCCAATGGAGTGGGTGTGGGTTCAATCTCTAGTTGGTTTACTAGGACCCCCACATGCTGCATGGGGAAGTCAAGAAATAAAAAGTAATAATAAATAAGTAAAGATTTTAAAATATGAAATTAATTACCAAAAACCTCCCAACAAAGAAAATTCTAGTCCAGAATGGGAGAAAATAATAGCAAATGAAACAACTGACAGAGGATTAATCTCCAAAATACACAAGCAGCTCATTCAGCTCAATACCAGAAAAACCAACAACCCAATTAAAAAGTGGGCAGAAGACCTAACCAGACATTTCTTCAAGGAAGATATACAGATGGCCAATAAACACATGAAAAGATACTTAATGCTGCTCATTATTATAGAAATGCAAATCAATATACAGTTAGGTATATCACCTCCTACCAATCAGGATGGCCACCATCAAAAAAATCTGCAAACAATAAATGCTAGAGAGGGTGTAGAGAAAATGGAAACTTCTTGTACTGTTGGTGGGAATGTAAATTGATACAGCCATGAATACAGTATAGACATTCCCTAAAGAACTAGGAATAAACTATCATATGGCCCAACAATCACACTACTGGGCATATACCCTGAGGAAACCATAATTGGAAAAGGCACACACACTCCAATGTTCACTGCAGCACTATTTACAATAACTAGGACATGGAAGCAAACTAGATGGCCATCAACAGATGAATGGATAAGTAAGCTGTAGTATATATATTCAATAGAGTATTAGTCATAAGAAGGAACACATCAGTTCTAAAGAAAAGGATGAACCTAGAGCCTATTATAAAGAGTGAAATAAATCAGAAAAACAAATATTATATATTAACATATATTTATGGAATCTAGAAAGACAGTACTGATGAAGGTGAAGGTGAAGTCACTCAGTCGTGTCCAACTCTTGCGACCCCATGGACTGTAGCCTACCAGGCTTCTCCATCCATAGGATTCTCCAGGCAAGAATACTGGAGTGGGTTACCATTTCCTTCTCCAGGGGATCTTCCCGACCCAGGGATCGAACCCGGGTCTACTTGCATTGGAGGCAGACGCTTTAACCTCTGAGCCACCAGGGAAGCCCAGATAGTACTGATGAACCTATCTGCAACTCAGCAATGGAGGCACAGACCTAGAGAAGAGACTTGTGGCCACAGTTGAGGAAGGAGGAGGGGGATGAACTGAGAGAGCAGCACCGAAATATGTACCTTACCATATGCAAAACAGATAGCCAGTGGGAATTTGCTGCATGACACAGAGCACTCAAACCCAGGGTTCTGTGACAATGAAGCGGGTGAGATGGGATGGAAGGTGGGAGGGAGGTTCAAGAAGGAGGGGACATGGGACACATGTACACCTATCGTTGATTCATGTTGACGTATGGCAGAAACCAACACAATACTGTAAAAGCAATTATTCTCAAATTAAAATTAAATTAAAAAAAAGAAAAAAAGCAAGCAAACTCTGGTCCAGATGGTTACATTTGAAGAATTCAATGAAAATTCAATGAAGAAATAAAATCAATCAATAAATACTTAAAAAAAAAAAAAAGAATATTTTCTAACATCTTCTATAAGGCCAGTGTAACCTGAAAAACAAAATCTGATAAAGACTTAAGAAAAGAAATTGTAAGAATAATATTTACATGAATAGAGACACAAAACCCTTATCAAAATACTAAGTGCAAATAAAATCCAAATATATAGCCCAGGAGGGCCTTATCCCAGGATTGTAAACTTGATACAGATTTTGAGGTCTCCATCTGTGAAGGATGGAAAAGCTAGACTGAAACACTGCTTGTGCACCTACTCGTGCCAAGATCTCCTTATTGAGAGGTCTTAACACTTCTCGCCCAGAGAAGGCAATGGCACCCCACTCCAGTACTCTTGCCTGGAAAATCCCATGGACAGAGGAGCCTGGTGGGCTGCAGTCCATGGGGTCGCTAAGAGTCGGACACGACTTCACTTTCACTTTTCACTTTCATGCACTGGAGAAGGAAATGGCAACCGATTCCAGTGTTCTCGTCTGGAGGATCCCAGGGACGGGGGAGCCTGGTGGGCTGCCATCTATGGGGTCGCACAGAGTCGGGACATGACTGAAGGGACTTGTAGCAGCAGCAGCAGCAGCAGCAGCACCACTTCTCGCCACTGACTGTATTTTTCAATTTCCTAGCCCTTTCCCTTCTTCTTCACTCCAGTCCCTGGGTCCATTAAACAACAAAAGCCTTCTGATTTTAACCATAATGTTCAGCTTGGCTTCTGATCCTAACTGATTACCTCAACACCTGGCAGCTCTCAACACCTGCATAAACAGGTTTTTTCTGGTGCAAGGAGAGGACCCAGAGGGATGGTATGGGGTGGGAGATGGGAGGGGATTCGTGTTTGGGAACGCATATACACTCATGGTGAATTAATGTCAATGTTTGGCAAAACCAATACAGTAATGTAAAGTAAACTAAAGTAAAAATAAAAATTATAAAAATAAATAAATAAATAAAAATANTCCATGGGGTCGCTAAGAGTCGGACACGACTTCACTTTCACTTTTCACTTTCATGCACTGGAGAAGGAAATGGCAACCGATTCCAGTGTTCTCGTCTGGAGGATCCCAGGGACGGGGGAGCCTGGTGGGCTGCCATCTATGGGGTCGCACAGAGTCGGGACATGACTGAAGGGACTTGTAGCAGCAGCAGCAGCAGCAGCAGCACTTCTCGCCACTGACTGTATTTTTCAATTTCCTAGCCCTTTCCCTTCTTCTTCACTCCAGTCCCTGGGTCCATTAAACAACAAAAGCCTTCTGATTTTAACCATAATGTTCAGCTTGGCTTCTGATCCTAACTGATTACCTCAACACCTGGCAGCTCTCAACACCTGCATAAACAGGTTTTTTTTCTTTTTAATCTTATTTAAAAATTTCTTATACAATAGCATCAAAAACATTAAATACTTGGGAATACATTTAATAATAAACATGTAAGACTTCTACAATGCAAACTATAAAAACATGGATGAAAAAATAATGGATATCTGAAAATCTGAACAAATGTAAAGATATACCTAGTTCATACATCAGGAAAGAATTCTGTTAATGCTTCCCAATATTAATGCTCCCCAAATTCATCCACATATTCAACACAAAACTTATCAAAATCCCAGTAGGCTTCTATTGAAACACTGTGATTAAATATATGTAAGATTTACCATTTTAGCCATTTTTAAGTGTACATTTCAGACACATTAAGTATATTTACACTGTTGTGCAAGCATCACCACCATTTATCATTTTACACAACTTAAACTCAGTACCTATTCAAACACTAACTCCCCAGTCACCCTGCTCCTGGCAACCACGATCCCACTTTCTGTCTCTATGAATTTGACTACTCTTAAATATCCTGTATTAAATAGAATCATATAACATTTGTCCTTTTTTGACTGGCTTATTTCAGTCAGCATTAAAGTCTTCAGTGTTCATTCATGTTATAGCAGGTATCAGAATTTCCTTCCTTTTTATTGTTGGAATATATCCTGAGGGCTTCCCTGGTGGCTCAGTGGTAAAGAATCCACCAGCCAATGCAGGAGACGTAGGTTCGATCCCTGGATCAGGAAGATCCCCTGGAGAAGGAAATGGCAACCCACTTCAGTATTCTTGCCTGGGAAACACCATGAACAGAGAAGTCTGGTGGGCTAGAGTCCGTGGCGTTGCAAAAAGTGGCATAAGACTTAGTGACTAAACAACAACAACATGTATATATCATATTTTGTTTATCCATTCATCTATTAATGGACACTTGGTTTGTTTCCACCATTTGACTACTACTAATAATGCTGCCAGGCTTCCCTGGTAGCTCAGCTGGTGAAGAAGCTGCCTGCAATGCAGGAGACTCTTGTTCAATTTCCCCCTAGAGAACCCCTAGAGAAGGATAGACTACCCACTCCAGTATTCCTGGGCTTCGCTGGTGGCTCAGTCGGTAAAGAATCCACCTGCAACGCGGGAGACCTGGGTTGGGAAGATCCCCTGGAGGAGGCATGGCAACCCACTCCAGTATTCTTGCCTTGAGAATCCCCATGGACAGAGGAGCCTGCTGGGCTGCAGTCCATGGGGTCACAAAGAGTCAGACACGACTGAGAGACCAAGCACACGGCAATAATGCTGCCATGAATATGAATGTACAATATCTCTTTAAGCTCCTGCTTTCAATTCTTTGGGGTACATACTCTCTAGAAGTGAAATTTCTTTTTCTCCACATCCTCCTCTAAACTTGTTATTTTATATTTTTGTTTGTTTAATAATAGTCATTCTAACGGGTTTGAAGCAGTATTTCATTGTGGTTTTGCTTTGAATTTCACTAATGATTAATGTATAGCATCTTTTCATATGCTTAATAACTGTAGAATTTCTTTGGAGAAATGTCTGTTCAAGCCTTTTGCTCATTTTTAATCAGTTTTTCTCATTGCTGTAAATGCTTTGCTGTTCTTTTTATACTCTTGGTATCAATCTCTCACTGGATGCATGATTCGCAAACATTTTCTCACACTTCGTTGGTTGCCTTTTCACTCTGTTGGTAGTTTCCTTTGACACAGATATTTCTAATTTTGAATGAAGTCTAACTTATATATTTTTGTTGTTGTTGCTGGCCTGTGCTTTTTTTGGTATCATATCCATGCCTTCTTCCTTTTAATAGAAATGTAAAGCTCTTTCTGACACTCAAATAAAAATGCAAAGGATCCCAAATAACAAATGAGCTTACGATAAGACCTCAATAATCCAGACAATAGTACTGGCCTAGAAATATGTACATAGCTTGATGGAACAGAATAAAAAGTCTAGAAACTGACCCTCGTTTAAAAAGTCAATTAATATTTAACAATGAAACCAAAGCAACTTAATGTAGAAAGGAAATGCTTGCTAGAAATTTGTTAGAAAACTGGTGCTAGAAAACTAGAAATCCACATGGGATAATAAACAAACCTTCCTTAACTATACCTGAAGTTAAACAAAAATTAACTTCGGATGAACCATACAAATCTCAGTATAAAAGATAATTCATAAAGCTTTTAGAAGAACACAAAGATAATTTTTGTGACCTGGACCTAAGCAAAGACTTCTCAGATAGGACACAAAGGCATTAATCATAAAATAAAAAGTTGCTAAACTGAACTTAGTAAAATTAGTAATTTGTGCTCCCTAATACCATTAAAAAATGAATAAGCAGGCCATAGATAAAGATTGTATGTTTGAAAAATATGTATTTGCAAAATAGAGTATATTAAAAACTCATATAAACTCAATACTAAACATACTACCCAATTTTTTTTAATGAGCAAAAGAATTAGCTCACAAAGGAAGATCAAACAGCCAGTGAGCATATAAAAATGTGCTCAACATTATTATACATCAGAGTAATGTAAACTAAAACCACAGTGCCATTCCCTCACACATTCATTAAAACAGCTGAAATCAAATAAAAACTAAACATGCCATTTATATGTTCTACAAGAGGTAACTTCTAGGGGGAAAAAATACAGTGGTTGCCTTTGAGAAGAGGGAATGACTAGGAAAGGGCACAGCTCTTGAGAATGATAAAAACTGTTCTACGTCTTAATAGAAATGGGGGTTACATAAGCTCATCATAAAAAATTTTGTTACATGCTTTTCTTAAAATTCACCAATTTATTCATTTAACATTTATGCATTTACTGTTTGTAAGTTTAACCACACACACACACATACACAAGCAACTACTGAACTTAATAGATTTATTTTTTGCAGTGGTTGGGGCTGGCAATTCCGAAACTGCTTCCTATATATTCTAAGCTTGAGCAAACAGGAAAATATATTATCCTGAAACCTAAACTGGATAAGACAATTTATGAATACATTTTAATATTTCTATGAAATATTTCTGTGAAATATTTATATTTTATAGAAATGTTTCTATGAAACTTTCGTTCCATCATTAATTCAGAATTTACAACCTTTGGGAAGCTTAATTATTGTTTCTCTAAGTAGTTTACACAGTCTGGATTTAAAAACACTGAACAAAGCACATGTAACTAGACTTCTATACAGATACAGCCATTTTTCTTACTTGAATTTTAATGTTTGTTGTTTACAGCAAAATTATTAAGATCATATTTTGCCAAAATATCTATTTTAAAAAATAGATAGGGTGACACATAATGAAACTTTAAATAGTTGCAATGTTTGCATTTTTCCTACTTATCATTGATTAAAGTGAAAGTCGCCCAGTTGTGTCCGACTCTTTGCGACCCCATGGACTATAGCCTGCTAGGCTCCTCTGTCCATGGAATTTTCCAGGCAAGATTACTGCAGTGGGTTGCCATTTCCTTCTCCAATCTTTGATTAAAAATATAAAGAAAAATATCTTTGTTAATCAGTGCTCAGGCTGATTTATTTATACATTCTAGCATTATTCATATATTAAATGCTGGCATTCTTATAGAGTTTTAATTCTGGTATTAAGCTGATTGAATTAAGCTTTTTTTATTTTTTTAAGTTAATACAAATAAGTAACCAGGTCTTCAAAAATTATAATAAACTTTCAAAACTAAAGTAGACCTCACTAGGGTTTTTTTTNTTTTCAAATAATTTCCAGTGCTTCACTGGTTTGTATTTAGAACACTATACTTACCTTCCCTTTTGATGTGATTCTTATTAAAGAATTAGCACATTTCCTCAGGCTATGAGTTATAGGAAGTCTATATGTCTTTCAACATCTTGATATGCTACTTTATCTTTGCCTTTTATGTAAATTAGATTTTTATATCAGATTTTTGATAATATTTTTAAGCCTATTTTATATTAAAAATAAAAATTAGGAAGATTTAATATCTGGCCACTGATTCCATAACGCAACCTCCTATGAAGTGTGTAAGGCATTACCTACCACAGGGAGACGCTCTTTGCTCAGTGACTTGGAGTAAGAACAGCAGAGCTATAAGGACATGTAAAACAGAGACTGTGCCTTCTAGATGGCCATACTTGCAAGAGAGAAAAGTCAAGTAATATTACAACACTAATAGCAGTGAATGTCAAGAAGATATATATAACACAGGACATAAGGGTGACATGAGGGGATACATTTTACTACACATAATTGAAAGAAATATTAGACCTCCAAGCTTTGGAAACAATCCTTTAGAATACAGCAATTTGTACTACACTGATCACTAACTCAGGGTTATAAAACAGAACAAAACATTAAAACCTATCCTTGAAACTGTTGGTAAAACTAAGGAACAGAAACAGAAGATTAACCAGAAATGTCTTTGTGCAGGAAATGTTTTTACTAATTTGAAATTTATTAGAAGACAAATCATTTTAAAATTTCTATTTGTTTCTAATTTATGTATCCAAATAATATATATTTGCACCATCACTTGACATTCCTACATAAATATGCAAATTTTATCATTAAGACTGATTACTACATAAGAAATAATAAGTTGGAAAGTGTATAATCAAAATAAATCATGCTAAATATTTTAGTCAGTCAGTTCAGTCGCTCAGTAGTGTCCGACTCTGTGATCCTATGGACTGCAGCACACCAGGCTTCCCTCTCTATCACCAACTCCTAGAGATTCCTCAAACTCATGTCAACTGGGTCAGTGATGCCATCCAACCATCTCATCCTCTGTCGTCCCTTTCACCTCCCACCTTCAATCTTTCCCAGCATCAGGGTCTGTTCAAATGAGTCAGCTATTCACACCAGGTGGCCAAAGTACTGGAGTTTCAGCTTCAACATCAGTCCTTTCAGTGAATACTCAGGACTGACTTCCAATAGGATGAACTGGTTGGACCTCCTTGCAGTCCAAGGGCCTCTCAAGAGTTCAAAAGCATCAATTCTTCGGCACTCAGCTTTCCTTATAGTCCAACTCTTACATCAATACATGACTACTGGAAAAACCATAGCCTTGACTAGATGGACCTTTGTTGGCAAGGTAATGTCTCTGCTTTTTAATATGCTGTCTAGCTTGCTCATAACTTTTCTCCCAAGGAGTAAGCATCTTTTAATTTCATGGCTGTAGTCACCATCTGCAGTGATTTCGGAGCCCAAGAAAGTAAAGTCTGTCACTGTTTCCACTATTTCTCCATCTATTTGCCATGAAGTGATGGGGCCAGATGCCATGATGTTAGTTTTCTGAATGCTGAGTTTTAAGCCAACTTTTTCACTTTCCTCAAGAGGCTTTTTAGTTCCTCTTCACTTTTTGCCATAAGGGTGGTGTCATCTGCATATCTGAGATTATTGATATTTCTCCTGCCAATCTTGATTCCAGCACTTCATCCAGCCCAGCATTTCTCATGAGGTACTCTACATATAACTTAAATAAGCAGTGTGACAATATACAGCCTTGACATACTCCTTTTCCTATTTGGAACCAGTCTGTTGTTCCATGTCCAGTTCTAACTGTTGCTTCCTGACCTGCATACAGATTTCTCAAGAGACAGGTCAGGTGGTCTGGTTATTGCCATCTCTTTCAGAATTTTCCACAGTTTATTGTGACTCACACAGTCAAAGGCTTGGCATAGTCAATAAAGCAGAAATAGATAGGAGGAGATACTCCACGCCCAAGGTCAGGAGCGGTGGCTGCACTTGCTGGACCAGAAGTGAGGAGATACCCCATGTCCAAGGGCAAAGCAGAAGCCCCAGCAAGAAGGTAGGAGAGGCGAATTTGCATTTAGAATCAAACCCCATTCCTGCCAGAGACACTCAGAGGGCTCAAACAAACGTGTGCACACCAGGACCCAGGGACCCCACAGAGACTGAGACAGATCTGTGTCTGAGCATCTGCTGTGGAAGTAGGGGTCGGTGGTGGTCTGCCGCAGGGACAGAGGCCCTGGGTGCAGCAGACTTGGAGAATCCCACGGATGGAGAAGCCTGGTGGGCTACACCCCATGGGGTCGCAAAGAGTCAGACACGAGTGAGCGAATAGTCTAGTCTAGTCTAAGCTCTCTTGGAGGAGGTTGCTGTTAACTCCACCACAGAGCTGCCAGAACTTACATAGGACTGGGAAATAGACTCTCGGAGGGCACAACAGAAACCTGTGCACCAGGACCCAGAAGAAAGGAGCAGTGACTCCACAGGAGCCTGCCCGGACTTGCCCGTGGGTACCCGGCTGTCTCCGGCAGAGGCGTGGGTCAGTGGTGGCCTGCTGCGGGATGGGGAGCACTGAGTGCAGCAGTACCTGCTGGATCTTTTGAGGGAGGTCACCTCTACCTTCATTGCCTCCATCACAGTTTGGCCCCAGGTAAATAGCAGGGAGGGAACACAGTTCCACTCATCAACAGAAAATTGGATTAACGATTTACTGAGCACAGCCCTGCCAATCAGAACAAGACCCAGTTTCCCCCTCAGTCAGTCTCTCCCACCAGGAAGCTTCCATAAGCCTCTTATCTTTATTGATCAGAGGGCAGACAGACTGAAAACCACAATCACAGAACTCAATGAAACTATGAGCCAGGCCGTGCAGGGCCACTCGAGACAGACAGGTCATGGTGGGGAGTTCTGACAAAATGTGGTCCACTGGAGAAGGGAATGGCAAACCACTTCAGTATTCTTGCCTTGAGAACACCACAAACAGTATGAAATATTTTAGGCAATCTATCAAATGTAATCAATTATTCTTAAGAGAAATGAAACTATGTTTTATTTTTTCAAGTACTTTAAAACAGTCTATTAGTATTTAAAGTGATCTTACATTCTGTGAACATAGAGTTAACATAGAGTTACAAATAAGATCTGCTCTCTTAGTCTAACAGAATCTCTGGGGAATAAAACACCCCTTACTATGACCCAGGCAATCTATAAACCTCCAAAAAGCTAAAACAGGAAAGGTAATTATAAATTGAAAAATCTGAATTATCACAGAGACCAATATTTGAAATAACTGATAAATATGTATTTGTGTTTGTATTCCTAGTAACTTAAGATACCACCAAATTGTTTTGAGGAAGGCACTCAGAAGCTAGATGTTTAAAATGTCAAATAAATAAAAGTGCTAATAATAGTGTTAACAGGCCAAATAAACATCCTAACTCTGTAACCAAAATGGTTCAATACCTATATAATTTGCCATATACTCAAATAAGGAAGAGAATATAGTAAACATTTAATGGTATAGACTTAGCTATAAAAATAAAACAGCTGCACAGATCATTTCCTACCTTCTAAGTAATGGCCACAATACAAGGTAAAACTAAAGATGTTATTTAAGAGGACCAATGGATTTTAAGGATCTTAGTTTTAGGAGACCTTTCTCCTCTCATCTATCTCCCATTAAGTAATAAAATGTGTCCCACTGAGTTTACATAATTAAGATAAAATCTGAAGCCTAAAAGATGTGTAGAGAACAAAAGCCAACCTATGTCTAAAATCTATCTTTTGAAAATAAAATGTGTTCAAGAAGAATAATCACTTTATTTCTACTTGTACATTAATATATCAACAAACATTTCAAATTTGTGATTCCTAGTCCTTTACCTAAAACAGAGAAAAAAACCACTGCTCTTTAGCGACATGAAAGTAATCCTCCTTTATTAAGTCTTTTAAACATTTTATCATATACTGAGTGAACAATTTGTTCTAGGAATAAATTAGTCAATGTTTTTAAATTAATTCAGCAAAGAATAATCAGTCACTACTCATATGGCAAAGTCACTCACTTGCCACGCATTTACTGAGAATTAAATGTCCCAGGAACTGAGGAAGCAAAACCAAGTAAGATATCACTAAGAGCTCAAAAGTACCTCCAACAAGGAACATTCATAGCAAAAAGACAAATATCCCCAAAGACTTCATAATTTGAAGACAGTTTCAATTTGCCCTTTAGAATTTAACTGCACTAAATAACACAGAGGAATATATTTTCAGTTGGAAACTTTCCAGTTAAATTTTAATTAAGTTTAAAAAGTAGATGGCAAAAAAGGAAGCACTATTTTTTTAATGAATATAATAATGTAAACCATCTTTCATCCTTAAGACACTAATAACTTTCATATTTCCCATGTTTAGAAGAAATAGTTGGTCAAATCATTTTAGGGACCATGTTTCAACAAATTCATATTTTTTGTCTCCCTTATTGCAAGAATAATCATATACAAAAACAGGACAAGCACACTCTCTGAAAGGTAAAAAAATATGCATTAGTATTATTAATGTAATGTATTTACCATCTAGAACCCTTATTTCAGAGCACACATACATGTATTCTTTGAATTACTAAGTATTAATAATACCACTGCCCTACTATCTTATACAGAATAACTCACAAAGCTTATAATGGAGCACAGCATGATTGTGATCATGTACAAGAGAGGAAAAAACCAAGACTCAGAAATTCTAAATTACTTGTCAAAGACCTGAGAAAACTAAAGAGGCAAAACAGAAAATAACATTTGGAACCTACTATTAGAGGTAACTGACAAATTGAATGCAACTTTCTTGTGATATTAAAAAAATTATACATGTAAATTAACATATACACATTTACAAATAACTGAAAAAGCCAGGAACATCATAAGAATTTTTTATATAGCCTGAATTACATAGAGAAGTGTGGTTTCAAAATCAAAGCTGCTAAACAGCCAATTCTAGTGAGTCATGTACATTAGTTCAAAGGAACCTGAGAAAATACAGTATATTCAATATAATATTAGTAATTAAATTATGACCCAAGAAGTTTGATTTTATAAGAAGACTTAGTAAACATATATAATAAGTAATATGATCAAGCACTGAAATATATCTTCAGGGAAAAAAACGGTTAATTTAAAATGTCTTAAAAGTAAAGTTAAAAAAATAGCATGTGTACATAATATTTAAGATGCAACTTAATCATAAAAGTGTGGGTTTTGGGGAGAGGGGTTTTCAAACAACGATGGTACCATTACAAAATAAAAGAGATCTTAGGGGAAATGGTAGATATTGGCTTATAAGCGTACCTCTTGAAACACATGAAATTCTACATAAAATTCTTCTGTCCCAAAAGCAATGTGCTTAAACTAAATGTGTATGTGTGTGTGTGTATATAAAATATAGATAAAATATATATGTATTTTTAAAGAACAATCACATTATAACTATAAGACATTTTATGGCAAGGCTTTATATCCAGCTTATTTTGTTCTCAGAGCATTATTAGTATATAATGTTTATAAAACATTTAATTCCCTCTTCATTACCTCTAAAATCTTTGCAGAAAATCTGATATTATCTTCTTAACAAGGCAAAACTAAGGAAGAGATTTGTATATCCATCATTTCTAGAGTAACAAAAATATCTTTACCTTCCAGAAGACTTTCACAAAAATCCGACACTGGAATGTTATAATAATGCAAGTGAGGATGAAAATTTTATAATAGGAACTGATTAAATAAATGAGAGGAAAGGCTAATAATAGATTAAAAATGCTTATCAAGAATCAAAGAACGGTGATACCTATTTTTTCTTTTTTAAGACAACTATGAAACAATGTCCTGAAGATACTCTTGTTATAAAGTGGTTTTTAAGATGAAAATTGTATTTACTTCTTAGGTTCTTTCTTTCAAATATGACCAAATAAATAAAATAAAAACCTGACAAAAACATATAGAGTCTATAGCAAAAAGGCCTGCATCAGCCNTGCATCAGCCTACTATCTTAAGAAAATAAATAGGAGGTATATATTTACATAGATTTTAATAGTTATAAAAAGAATAACCAGTTTTCTTAACTATTGCTTCAAAATGATCATGCCCCACAATGCCATTCTCAATTCTAGACTGAATTTTTGTTCATTATGAAAGAGTGCTTTTATGTTTTTTCTTTTATTTGTTGTTTTATGCATTCCAGTATGTTATGCTTATGTTTGGGATTTCTTTTTTTATATAAGTTGGAAAATCATGTTATGATGAGAATTATTTATGGGTCTCTTCTGATATTAGAACTAATTTACCCTAAACTTAAATAAGCTTAATCTCCAGGAAAGTTTTCATGATATTCTACATAAACTATTTCAAAAAACAGTGGTCTAATATTACAGACTTTTTCAAGTTTGCTGAAGCACTCTGTATTTCTTCACTGGAATTTATACTTTTTCTACCTCAATGATGGCATAAAGTCGTGAAATTTAAAATGACATGCCTTTAAGAAATTAAAACAAGCAAATTATACTTCTAATGACAAATAAATGACATCATTTTGGAAGCAAATATTTAAAATCTTATAAAGGCATTAATACACATTAACTAATAATTTTTGAATCATTTAATTTCTATGCCATGAGTTAGTCAGGGGTTTATCAAAAGACAAAATTTTGAAGGAAGTCAGAAAGTGTTCCCATAACATACTAAAAAATTCTTTGTGTCACTGTTCTTTGAAAGAGGATACCTCTTTTTAGATGAGGTCTCCTTTTTCTCACCCACCCACTGCTTCATCTCACTGAAAGCTTTGCGCAATTTCATCATCTCAGCAAGAGAGGCAAATGGCTAAAGTTAGCAGTCTCTGGACCCTCAGGAATAGCCACTATGCCATATCACCTGAGATTCCTGATTAGAATTATGTCTGATTAAAAAAAAAAAAGTAACAAAACAAAACAAAGAAACAAAGAAGAAAACAAAACAGAAAACAAAAAATGTCTACCTAGGCCATCTTTTCACCTTTCTTTATTTCATAAGAGAGAAGCATTTAACACATTTTTTTGAAAAATGATAAAGTACTAACAAAGCTCGTATCAATAAAAAGTATTTATCATTACTGCTAAAAAACTTAACTTTTACATGCTAACAAAACTCAGTAATTTTATTGCTTTATGAGATAAAACATAATAACCTTAGCACAAAGAGTTTAGATCAAATTATTTTTGTGGCCTCTAGCTACAGAATACAGTCAACTTCTCATGTCAAGGGAAAATTAATTTTCTTTTGTTCAAAATCCAGATTATCACCCTTAACTATATCTAAATCCAGAGAATAACCATGTGTAGCACATTGGATGAAATTTGTTTGTGAAGTACTTTTTTCACTAAATAAGATTTTAAGAAAGGTCCTATACTGTGATTTTTCCCCCCATTATATCTGTGATGAGAAAATGATTAGGATGGAACCTTAATCCCCTAAAGATAAAGCCTCAGCATCCAGCTTACCTGACAAGATTTTCATTGTCTCCAGTTCCCTTGCAAGTTGCACATTCAGTTCGTAAATCTTCAGCCTTGGGCTTCTTTTGTAACACAGACTGCCTTTGTCTTCTCTCTCTAGGAACTCTTTCCTGTCATACAAGGAAGAAACAAAATATAAAATCCGGATATAAGGAAAACAGAAAAATTTTAAGCAAGGAAGTTTCTCAAAGTTTAGACTATGCAAAATATGCTTAACTTATTCCAACCTCATGTTTTTCTTCCTCAGGAATGAAGCTTCGTTTTCGTCCTCTGGTTCTCTAAAAAAGAAAGAAAGAAAGAAAGAAAAATCCACAAAAATATCCAATGTTTAATTAACGGTAAAAATAAATTTTCTCTGTTAAATGTTACTGCTTAGGTTAAGCACTTGGAAAGTTAGCAGCATTTCTAATTAATGCAGTACTGCTCTATTGCACTTTGTTACAATTTATATCATAGAAAATAAAAATATGACAAATTAAGTACAGTGTACAGTAATAGTGCTTTACTTTTTTTTGTGGTTTTATTTTATTTTAATTTTTATTTTTACTATCTTAAAGCTAATTTTGTAGCTTATTTTTCTTATCAGATATTTTGATATAAGAAAAATAAGCTACAAAATTAGCTTGAAGATTATGAACACCATAGATGTCATACTATGATGATTTATGAAGAACATTTAAACTTTTATAACTTATCATCATATATGACTGCTAGAGCTAAACCTGGACTCACAATACATCTGTTGTATGCCTCTGTGTGTATGTGTATGTTTGTGTGCTGCACAAACATGTCAGAGTAATAAGAATCAATTTTTAACAGCTATGAAACAAGTGGGAGGCAAAGGGCTCAGATGTCTCCCAATCCTGGTTAAAATAAAATCAACTAAAACATGGTACAGGTCACTTGAGCTTATTTACTTAAAACTTTTGAAATTTATATCCTGTTTTTCAGAACACATTTACCATGTGAAACACAACATTTGTATGTTTTAAAGTAATACAAGTACAATAGTATTTGCAGCCTGTATGTTAAAAATCTGGACCTATGTAGCACAGACTCTGGAGATCTACAATTCTCATGTGAAGATCACTGTTCTTAAGAGAGAATGAAGAGAAAGGAGGCACCACTTTCAAAAATTACTTTGTCTGACTGCTGAGATCAAGGAACATTATTCCCAAGTTACAGTAGGGACCAAACAATTCTACATTACTGTCATTTCAATTTTCCACAATACCAAGTCACTTGTTATTTATAACCCACATCCTGTTTAATCTGCCCCTCGAGGAGAAGCGGGCAACAGAGGATGAGATGGTTGAATGGTGTCACTGACTCAATGGGTATGAGTTTGAGCAAACTCAGGGACATAGTAAAGGACAGGGAAGCCTGGCCAGCTGCAGTCCATGGGATCACAAAGTCATCAGACACAACTGAGCAACTGAACACCAACAGACGACCAAGAGCTAACTGAATCAGTCATTCAAAGTAAGCAGATTTAAAGACAACATATTCATTCACATTTATACTCTCAATCAGTCTATTTTGATTATATTATAGAAGAAATTAGGAAGGAAAAGTAAGACTGTACCCAGGGAAAGGTTTCAAATGCAGTCCACACTGGACATGAATGAGTGACTGAGCAAACATATATATCTATTTTTAATTTCAAAGATTAGTACTAAGCCTTGCTTCTCAAATTATGAATCATGGTTCATAAGCACTGGCGTCCACTGGGAGTTAGAAATGAAGAATCTCATGCCCACAACAACATACAGAATTAGAACTTGTCTTTTCACAAGATCCTCAAGTAAGTCATATACACATTAAAGTTTGAAAACAGATTTTAATACTGACAACACTCACCCGAGTCCTAATTAAAACCTTATGGCTAGCTCTTTGTATAGTCATCTTTCCCCTCTATGACCTTCCTTCCTTTTATGCTTCAAATTCTGTCCCCCTACACAATTTCTCCCCAAACTGGCAAGGACCATGTCATATTCATCTTTTCAGACCCAATTAAACTTAATATAATGCATATTACATAGAAATTCAATAAATTTGTTTAAATAAAATAAATATAAGTCTCTGGATTGAAACTACAAATGAATACACCAGATAATACAAATGATAACAGTGACAAAAGGGTAAGTTATTATTCCCATCTGTAATAATCTATTTTCAACTTGCAAAAATTATGCATAGAACCATTTCAATAAGGTGATCAAAATTAATAACCACTATCAAAGGAAAAATATTCAAATTACTTATTTTAGTTCTATGAACATCTAAAGAATGTTCAAATGGCCTTCATACATTTCTATATTTCTCTTCAGTCAACCCATCTTTTGTTGAGTCATCTAGTTTTTGAATCATCTCCTTACTGAATTAATTTTTAAAATATATATGTCAATGCTCCAAGTTCATATTCTCAGTTCTTTTAAAAATATATATTTACCATTTCTGATTATACTTTAAATTTTTCAAACATCTGGTTTGATTCCACCAATTGGAAGCTTTACATACCCATGGAAGAGCTAATCTTTAGGTAGGTTGGTAAGGAGTCCAGGGGCCTCAATCAAGTAGGAAGGGGTTCAGAGCCCTCAAGGAGAAAGGGGTCTGGGGCTCTCAAGGAGGAGAAAAGGACAGTTTTTTTCCTACATAGCTTTGTCTTAGTCAATATAACAATCTATCTTGCTGAAGGACATATTTCTCCTTGACAAGAACATTCTGACTAATCTTGTTATCTTAAGACATATATTGTGGGAGTGGATCTGGTAAGACCTTTCTATTGTTAGTTCTAATCTTGCTAATTTAAGATGTATGTTGTGGGAGCAGGTCTAGTAAAAGTATATAAGGCCTTGATAAGACTAGTGAGTTTCTGGCACTATCCTTCCCCCTTCTGATGTCTATGTCAAAAACTTTCTCTCACGTTTTATACTTTAATAAAACTCTGCTACACAAAAGCTATTGAGTGATCAAGCCTGGTCCCTGGTCCTGAAGCTAAATCTTCTTTGGAGATAACAAGTCCGACATCATTCACTGTAAGCTATCACCCACACTGCAATTACCATCACACAGAATAATGCCACACTGATCCTATCTCATAACTACAGTTACATATCTCTACATTTATAAATTCTGTTTTATATCTTATGAAAGTAGTATTTTTAAATGACTAAACATTTATAATTATCTAAGTGATTTTAACTTAAGTGCACATATTACAAGAAGGTAATCATTTATGTATTCCTGCAGTAATTTTAAATAACTAAATACAAGAAACCAACATAAAACAATTTCTAGCCAGAAAATCAAGGTTGTTACTAGCAACATGAAATTATAGCATTTTTAGAGTTCTGAGAAATCAGGTCACAGAAGAAACTTGATCAGCTGTGATCACACAGCTGATAACTGACTGAAGGTGAACTTCAAACCCACGTCTCACAACTCTCAATTCAGTGATTTTTCTTGCATGATAAATCCAAGATTAATAATTTAATCCCACATAGAGATGAGTAAAACTATCAAAAGAAAGCAAATGTCTCATTCTCACTTGATAGTTAAATAAACTGTAACACTCTTATGTCTAAATGAAAAGTTCTTACATTTTGAAACAAGTAAATGAGACAAAGGAGACAAGTCTACCCAAAGGAGTGGAAACCTCAACACCTCAAGCTGACTCTATATTCTACTCAATTTGGTACCCTATACATACAATGACTAACATGATCCATTACCAAAGTGATTTATAGCAAGCTTCTTTAGCAAATATAACTAGCATTTCCAATGGAGAAGGAAATGGCACCCCACTCCAGTACTCTTGCCTTGAAAACCCCATGGACAGAGAAGCCTGGTAAGCTGCAGTCCATGGGGTCGCTAAGAATCGGACACGGCTAAGCAACTTCACTTTGACTTTTCACTTTTATGCATTGGAGAAGGAAATGGCAACCCACTCCAGTATTCTTGCCTAGAGAATCCCAGGGATGGGGGAGCCTGGTGGGCTGCCGTCTATGGGGTCACACAGAGTCAGACACAACTGAAGTGACTTAGCAGCAGCAGCAGCATATTTCCAAAAATTAAAAATAAGAGGATTTAATCCAAACAGAATGGGTCACAATATCAAGTCCCTCGAGCAAGAAAATACTGAGAGTAGTGGGGTTTTGCCCCCTAGTTTTAATGAAGTGCCAGCAACTGTTGTAATTCACACCAGTCTACAAAGAAAACAGACAAAATATGTTAAACATGGTATCTCTAGTGAATCAAAAGCATAACGGGAGAAGGAGAAACGACAGGAAAAAAAAGTCTGCCTCATCCAGCAAGTTTCAATAATCAAAGAGCTTGCCCCATCTTAGATGTACATAAGTATTCAGAACCAGGTGTTCATTTCATGGAATACATTGAGCCTGACACTACTTTAGAAACAAGATAAAGCAGAAGGGAGAACACAGTGCATGGAAGAAGGAAAAAACAATTACTTAATAAGCATGTGCTTTAGGACTTAACACAGATATATTATCTAGATGTTCCAAATGACTGAAAGTTTATTTCCAAATTGAGGTTCCTTTTCAATTATTACACTCTTAATAGTAAATGAAAGTTTGAAAATCATTCCAAACCTTAACACGTTCCTACTTTTTTCTTCTTTGTTATTTTTTAAGAACTTTATTTGCTCAGGGAACACTGTCAATCTGAGCTGCTTAGATCACCTAGCTCTGCCTGTCTTTGACTCATTTACTTGAAAACAGGAGGGGATAAAAACACCCACAAAGAGTGGCATAATATTAGAGACAATGTATCTAAGGAAAGAATAAAACATTTGTAACTATAGGCATCATTTTAAAAGCACATCCATCTGAAATAAAATATTTCAATAACTTCACTGGTTTGGACTAATAAACCTGTAACATATTTTAATTCTGGGTTATTTTAATTATAATTAAGTCAGATGTATGATTATTTCCCCAAGGTTAGAATAATTCATTTCACAAATGAACTAAATTTAAAACTAAAAGAGAGTATCTCAACATCTTTGATGGATTTCACATAGTCATTTGTGCACTGATTTCTCTAAGTCTGACACACTTTTTTGAGGACAAATCACCATTTATGCAAATGACAATAAATAAGCCACAGGTGATTAGACAAAACAAAGAATGCCTTCTGATGTAATTTATATATAAAAGATAAAATGCTTACTTATTAACAAAATTCAAAATTCAATGTTAATTAGGACAATTAAACCTTGAAAACCTCTGTCAGGCTAAAATAGCTTCAGATTTATGCTGAGGAATAAATGTCAGGGCTATCTTGCAGCTGTTCAAAATGCTTCAATGAAATATATATACAACATATATATTTTTTCCTTAAAAACAAGTATGTTTTCCAATTTAAAAAATACAGTAAAAACAGTCATATATTAAAACTCATAAAATATTCAAAAGAAAAACGTTATATACATAAACAATGTGTGAACAAAGCACCATCTGTTTCTGTTGGCTACAGGCATACAACAGATGGAATGGTGATCACCAAAAATGAATGCTTTCACTTCGTGTCAACTGACTAGAGTTTATTTTTACCTAATTAATATTAACTGGGTTTGGTAAACAGGTGAAAAATAAAAAGAATATCATGACCAGTTTCACTTAATACTATAAATTAAAATAACCACAAGCCTAAAAAGGTAAAATAAAAGCTACATTTTACATGACAAATGTTTCTGTAACACCCTTCTCATAGGTAATAGCATATTCAAAATAAGGAAAATCCTGAAGCTCCGCCTTGTTCTTGTTCTCTTTACTTAATACACCTGGAAATAAAAATGATGACTTTCCAAAAGGCAAAAAGCACAGTAGCAGCCTGTGGGTTCTGAATAAGATTACTTGACAGAAGGATACCCTCAGTGGCTCTCTTCCAAGTGAGTCAAGGTGAACTAACCAAAACATTTTTTGCTTAGGTTTCTTCTAAGGATCTGTGACAGACACACAGGTTATATAATCTGTTTAGTACTTCAGAGGTCCCCTTGAGTCTGATAATAAACTCAAAAATAACTCTGATATCTAAGACCCCCCTACATAATCCTTTCTTCCCAGAACTATATTAATTAATTAAAATCATTAGCAAAAAGATTACAAATAAACTAAGACTTGAGCAATGAATGCCTAGTTGCCTTTAGTCATTTCAATAGGGCTGAATCCAATGCTTCTATTATTTCTACTAAACTAGCACCTAAAAATTGTATGTATGAAAAACATATTCCAGATTTTAAAATTTTCTGTTAAATAGACTATACAACAGACATAAAGCATATGTGTATGTGTAAAACTATTTTAAAATCAATCGAAAGCAGACTCTCAGATATTTGATTATCTTTCAAATGAAGCTTACCACTTATAACAGACAACTGATTTATTAAGTAAAATGGAAAACAGATTAATAATGTGTTTAAGTCTATTTCTAGAATAATGATCTATAAGAAAAGGTGAATTCTGAAAAAAATATGGCTTAAGTCAAAGCTGATAAAAAGTACTTTGACATTTTACTGCATTTATCTTTCCAAAAAGGGAGATACATAAAACAATATAAAAATGTATGAGACAGAAAAAAAGATCTGACAACTTCAAAGAGAGTAGAAGATGATACATTGTGTATAAGAGTATGGAAAGATAGTCCCAACAAGTCCCTTTGGCACTTGTATAAAAGATGAAAAGTCACTAGATGACACAGAGTGTAAAGAAAATGAAAAATATGAAAGCTTTCAAGTTACATTAAAGTTATTAGAAAATATGCCAAAAAGTACAAACATCAATTTTAAAGTAACTTCAAAAGGAACATGGGTAAGCTAATTTATATTTTCTTCAAAAGTAATTTCCTTGCCTAAAAGCAAGTGAAAAGTTTCTACATTAAAAAAAATGCAGAGAAAATGTCTAAATAACAAGATACTTAAAGGGAAGGCTGCCTTTTGAGTACTTCTATAGTTTCACAATGAAATATGATTAATACACACAAGCAGAAACAAACTAATTCCCTTCCTAACAATAAAGGGCTAGGGAAAAGACTCTGTTTCACAGTATACTAAGCTTCTGAAACATAGCAACAGTGGAAAAGAACTCATTGGTGAAATATACTAAGTACCTACCATAGTAGGTAACAAACAACAGTGGTGAACAGGACAGCCTCTGCCCACTGGGTTCAGAACAAATAATTAAATGTATAATTATTTATAAATTTGGAAAGGGCAACTAAGGTGAAGCATAAAAATAAAGTCACATACTGCTCAAATCTTTAATCAAAACTGTTCTAAAATTCAAGTCAGTCATAATGTATACTCTTAATAATGATACAAAGTTGATATAAAATTACATTTACCTTAAAGATGGGTGTGGAGAAAATGCCTAACAAAACCAGAAAAAAAAATTCTCAAAGGAACACACTTACATGTGACACTGGTGACCCTCAGGAAGGAATGGAAAAGAAACAGTTCAGATAGGCAAGAAGATAAAAGGAGCAAGGACAGCAGCAGACACATTACTAAAATAACAAAGTAGGTAGGAGAGATACTGGAATTGTAAGGAAAGCATGATACCTAGACATCCAGGCTGCTAAGTAACTGTGAGAATAAAGATGGTAACTGGATTTGAAATGTAGAAAAGAAACTCACAACATACTGAGGGCACATGAATTTACTTTTAATCATGATTATTTCACACACTCGAATCTTAAAATTAAAATCAAATATTATTTCATATAATCTCTACTCAATGCAGAAAAGCCATGATTATTCCAGATAACAAGGCAGAATGTTCCATATAAGACAGTTCTAATTATCAGTTCCAGTTTTACTACCCAAACATCCTAGCATTCAGGTGATAGAAGTTTAAATATCTAAAGATAAATGAACAGGTCTTTAAGAGTCTCTGTTCATTCACTTGTTAAGCTAATAAACATACCAAAAAAAATAATTATAAAGTAACAAGGGCAGCAAAATCAAGTAACTATGTGAATATTCTTTCAGTTAATTACTCCTCAGAGTACTTTTCTAGAACTTCATCATACTATCACATTAGGTTTTATTTTCTTAGATCATAAGAGCTAAAATTGAGGGATGATGGCAATAATGACACAGATGAATAACGCTTTACAACAGATCTATAATCTGTCACTTTTTCTTTAAGAGTCCAACTACAACATCATTTTTACAATATGTAATAGAGAACAGATAACAGAAAGGAAGAAGGGGCTGCATCATTTCTTTTTCTTTTAAAATATCAACAGTGTCATTAGCCAACAAAGAAATGCGTATCAAAACCACAATGATATACCCTAAGTGTTCCTGGGCTAAAATCAAGGTGTTGACAGGCTGCATTCCTTTCTGGAGGTTCTAGGAAGAGAATCACTTTGCTTGCTTTTCCATCTCCTAGAGACTTGCCAGCATTCCTTGGACCCTTTCCTCCATCTACAAAGCTGCATAAATCACTTTGCTTGCTTTTCCATCTCCTAGAGACTTGCCAGCATTCCTTGGACCCTTTCCTCCATCTACAAAGCTGCATATCTCTGACTCATAATCTATAGTCACATCTCCCTCTTACTTTCAGTTCAGTTGTGTCCAACTCTTTACTACCCCATGGACTACAGCATACCAGGCTTCCCTGTCCATCACCAACTCCCAGACCTTGCTCAAACTGACATCCATCGAGTTGGTGATGCCTTCCAATCATCTCATCCTCTCTTGTCCCCTTCTCCTCCTGCCTTTAATCTCTCCTAGTAGCAGGGTCGTTTCCAATGAGTCAGTTCTTTGCATCAGATGGCCAAAGTATTGGAGTTTCAGCTTCAGCATCAGTCCTTCCAGTGAATATTCAGGATTTCCTTTAGGATTGACTGGTTTAATCTCCTTGCAGTCCAAGGGACTCTCAAGATTATCCTCCAACACCACAGTTCAAAAGCATCAATTCTTTGGCGCTCAGCTTTCTTTATAGTCCAACTCTCATATCCATACATGATTACTGGAAAAACTATAGATTTAACTAGATGGACCTTTGTTGGCTCTGCTTTTTAATATGCTGTCTAGGTTGGTCATAACTTTTCTTCCAAGGAACAAGTGTCTTTTAATTTCATGGCTACAGTCACCATCCACAGTGATTGTGGAGCCCAGGAAAATAAAAGTCTCTCACTGTTTTCATTGTTTTCCCGTCTATTTGCCATGAAGTGATGGGACCAGATGCCATGATCTCCCACAAGAGACTGACCCAGATTTACCTGTGAGTGTCCAGGATTCTCTGGCGGAGGCATGGGTCAATGGCCTGCTGCACTGCAGAAATGGGGTTACTGAGTGCAGCAGGATGTGCATGGGACCTTATGAAGGAGGTCACCATTATCTTCACTACCTCCACTATAGTTTGGCCTCAGGTCAAACAACAGGAAGGGAAAACAGCCCCACCCGCCCATCAGAACAAGACCCAGTTTCACCCTCAGTCAGTCTCTCCCATCAGGAAACTTCCATAAGCCACGTATCCTTCTCTATCAGTGGGTAGATAGAATGAAAACCACAATCACAGAAAACTAACCAAACTGATCACATGGACCACAGTCTTGTCTAACTCAATGAAACTATGAGCCATGCCATGTAGGGCCACCCAACATGGACGGGTCATGGGGGAGAGTTCTGACAAAATGTGGTCCACTGGAGGAGGGAATGGCAAACCACTTCAATACTCTTGCCTTGAGAACTTCATGAACAGTATGAAAAGGCAAAAGATAGGACACTGAAAGATGAACTCCCCAGATCAGTAGGTGCCCAATATGCCATAGGAGAACAGTGGAGAAATAGCTCCAGAAAGAATGAAGAGACAGAGCCAAACAGAAACCAACACCCAGTTGTGGGTGTGACTGGTGATGGAAGTCAAGTCCAATGCTACAAAGAGCAATACTGCACAGGAACCTGGACTGTTAGGTCCACGAAGCAAGACAAATTAGAAGTGATCAAACAGGAGATCGCAAGAGTGAACATCAACACTTGAGGAATCAGTGAATTAAAATGGACTGCATTAGGTGAATTTAACTCAGATGACCATTATGACTAGTACTGTGGGCAAGAACCCCTTAGAAGAAATGGAGTAGCCATCATAGTCAACAAAAAATTGAGCCCATATAATACTGTTTAATTTTCCCGTCTCATGGTCCGTAACTTTAATCCTATCTGCAAAGCCCCTTTTGCTAAGGTAACACATAAAAATGCTCTGGGGATTAGGACATGGACATCTTTGTGGGGATAGGGGTATTTATTCTTCCTACAACATTGTGGAAATCAAATGTACACACTTAATGAGCTTATTAAAACTATCATTCTACAGATGGAAATGGGGCACTTAACAGTAGTAACACTTGAAAAATAAAATCCCTGACTATATTACAATCACATAAACTCACATACTATTATTCTCAATGATGAAAAATAAAAGCATTTCCTCTAAGATCAGGAACAAGACAAGGATCCTCCCTCTCAACACTCTTACTCAACAAAGTTTTGGAAGTCCTAGCTAAGGCAATCAGAGAAGAAATAAAAGGAATCCAGATCAGAAATGAAGAAGTAAAACTCTATTTGCAGACAACATGATATTATACATAGAAAACCTGAAAGATACAATCAGGAAATTACTAGAGCTAATCAATGAACTTTAAGTAAAGTCACAGGATATAAAGTCAATACACAGAAATCACTTGCATTCCTACATACTAACAATGAAAAATCCGAAAGAGAAATTAAGGAATCAGTCCCATTTAATCACTGCAACAAAAAGAATAAAACGCTGAGGAATAAACCTACCTAAGAGACAGAAGAGCTTATATACAGAAACTATAAGACACTAACGAAGGAAATCAAAGATGACATAAACAGATGAAGAGATAGTCCATGTTCCTGGGTTGGAAGAATCAATACTGTGAAAATGACTATACTACCAAATGCAATCTTTGGATTCAATGCAATCCCTATCAAATAACCAATGGCATTTTTCACAATTAGAACAAAATATTTCACAATTCATATGGAAACACATAAGACCCCGAATAGCCAAAGCAATTTTGAGAAAGAACAATGTTACTGGAGGAATCAGCCTTCCTGACTTCAAACTATACTATAAAGCTAAAGTCATCAAGACAGTATGGTACTGGCACAAAAACAGAACTAAAGACCAATGGAATGAGATAAAAGTCTAGAGATAAACCCATGCACCTATGGGCACCTTATCTTTGACAAAGGAAGTAACAATATACAATGGGGAAAAGATTGTCTCTTCAATCAGTGGTGCTGGAAAAACCAGACAGCTACACTTAAAACAATGAAATTAGAACACTTCCTAATACCATATACAAAGATAAATTCAAAATGGATTAAAGATCTAAATGAAAGATCAGAAAGTATATAACTTAGAGAAAAACACAGGCAGAACACTCTATGACATAAATCACAGCAAGATCCCCTATGACTCACCTCTTAGAGTAATGGAAATAAAAACAAACAAGTGGGACCTCATTAAACTTAAAAAAGCTTTTGCACAGCAAACTATAAACAAGATGAAAAGACAACTCCCAGAATGGGAGAAAATAACAGCAAATGAAACAACTGAGAAAGGATTAATTTCCAAAATATACAAGCCGCTCATGCAACTCAATACCAGAAAAAGAAACAATCCAATCAAAAAGTGAGCAGAAGATCTAAACTGACATTTCTCCAAAGAAACTACATATGGCTAATAAACACATGAAAGGATGCTCAACATTGCTCATTATTAGAGAAACTACAGTAAGATATCATTTCACACCAATCACAATGGCCAAAAAATTTACAAACAATAAATGCTGGCGAGGGTGTAGGGAAAAGGGAACCCTCTTGCACTGCTGTGCTGGTGGGAACATAAATTGATATAGTCACTATGAAAGACAGTATGGAGATTCCTTAAAAAACTAGGAAAAAACTACCATATGACCCAACAGTCACACTACTGAGGAAACCATAATTTAAAAAGACAACTTTACCCCAGTGTTCACTGCAGCACTATTTACAATAGCCAGGACATGGAAGCAACCTAGCTGTCCATCAACAGATGAATGGATAAAGCTGTGATGAATACATACAATAGATACTACTCAGCCATAAAAAGGAACACATTTGAGGCAGTTCTAATAAGGTGGATGAACCTAGAGCCTATTATATAGAGTGAAGTTAGTCAGAAAAACAAATATTGTATATTAATGCATATATATGGAATCTAGAAAGATGGTACCAACGAACCCATTTGCAGGGCAGCAATGGAGATGCAGACACAGAGAACAGACCTGTGGACCCAGGGCAGGTAAGAGAGAGCGGCACGAATGGAGAGAGTAGCACAGAAACATACACACTACTATATGCACAATAGATGCCAGTGGGAATTTGCTGTATGAACAGGGAACTCAAACTGGGGTTCTGTGATAACCTAAAGGGGTGAAATGGGGTCAGAGGTGGGAGGAAAATTCAAGAGAGAGGGGACATACATATAACAATGGCTGATTCACACTGATGTATGGCAGAAATCAACACCACATTGTAAAGCAATTAACCTTCAATTAAAAATAAATACATTTTAAAAAAATATTAAGAAAATGCTACTTTGGATGAAACTTCAGTAACATGAAGATATAAGGGTTTCACTTCCTTTCTATGCAGTCAAGAGATTACCCCTCTCCCATAGGATACAGGAGGTGTATTCCCTGGAGAAAAAGAACCAGAGAGACTCTGTACAAGGGGTTTTCAGGCACAGAGAAGGAAGCAATGAGGTAGCAAACAGAAACCAGGAAGCATTAATGCAATCTGCTTTCTAAGCCATGAGACCCTTAGCCCCTTTCTCCTCACCTGTCCAGGATCCTGACAGTCAAAATTATACCTATCAATTAGGAGACAAAAGACTACTTCTACTGAATTAATGTTGAAAACACCTATAGATACTGACATTTAGGGAGTTTCCAAAGAAAAAGCCCTGTGATCATAAAATTAACCTTTGGGGGAAACACTGGGCTTACCAGCCTTACAGGAACTTTTAAAACAAAATATGAGTGGATGACTCCAAAGATTCCTAAGCATCTGAAAGCTTCAACATGAAAAAGATGAACATGAATAGAAATAAGGAAACCAAATGCAGAATACAGAAAAAAAATAAAAGTGATAATATTCATAAGGATATAAAAGAAGTTTTTATAATCACGATATAAGAATACTTGCTGTGTTTTAAAGAAATTTGCTATTATAAGAAACAATGAAACTACATGGTCATCCTAAATGAGAAAGAGAAAATCTTAAAAGAGTTTCAAGAGAAGGAAAAAAAGAAATGCAGAAAGCAATACTGGGAGCCGGGAATCAGTCAAGTAATACCTAAAAAATATGTAGTATTTTATACACAGCCAAATAAGTAATGACATTATAACATTGATTTTTAGACATATAAGATTTGAAAAAACTTACCTCTTATTAATCTTTACTCAATAAGTCATTGAAAGAGTTGCCCCATCAAGATAAGGGACTAAGTGGAAAAAAAAAAAAAACACAAAACTGAAATGCAAGCAACAGGAAATTCCATCTTTCAAAGGTTAAAAGGAATTCCCAGGATGACGATGAAACAGAGTTCAAGGTTAACATTTAAAAAGAAATTCACATTAGAACTGGAGGAGAGAGGTCTGAAAGAAAATATTTAAGAAATATGACATATGTGACTATATGTAAGACAGTGTATCGGAAATATTTTACAAGGTAGCTGAAGGTTGTGAGAAGACAGTCTTAGATTTAAAGATAAATTACAAATACAATGAAAGGCAAATAGTTTATTTTTAAAACTATTCATTCCTTTCTTTAAAAATAAACTGAATAAGAATCCTCAAAATTTAATTAGTGATAATCTGACTGTATTCTTTCCTTCAGCACCTGCCTCACTCTTGCCTACGCAACCTTAGACCAGTAACAGGGCAAAAAGTATGTCAATGTTTAAAAGTTCATAAAGTGTTTAGGGAGTTATTCTGTTGTTCTTCATATTTTATCTCTGGTAGGTTACTATCATGAAGAAGTCAATATAAACCTGGTTAAGTAAAACAATCAAATGTTACCTTGGAAACAAAAGGAGAACTTAAAAAAAATTTTTAAATAAAATCATGAAAATAAGTTATTGTACACATCTGGTGACCCACTTTCTTGGAATCATTCACACAATTTTTTCAGAAGCAGACAATGATTATAACAAAGTTATAATCCAGAAAGGGAAAAGATAAAGGTTACCAACAAATGTGATCTTTAAAAATAAAACAAAACTAAACACTCTAAAATATAATTACAAAATATTACCAAAATTTCCAGATTATTTGAATGTCAATGTGTATTTTTTTAATATAAATTTATTTATTTTAATTGGAGGCTAATTACTTTACAATATTGTATTGGTTTTGCCATACATCAACATGAATCCGCCACGGGTGTACACGTGTTCCCCATCCTGAACCTCCCTCCCACCTCCCTCCCCGTACCATTCCTCTGGGTCATCCCAATGCACCAGCCCTGAGCATCCGGTCTCATGCATTGAACTTGGACTGGTGATTCGTTTCACATATGATATTATACATGTTTCAATGCTATTCTCCCAAATCATCCCACCCTCGCCCTCTCCCACAGAGTCCATAAGACTGTTCTATACATCTGTGTCTCTTTTTCTGTCTCGCATATAGGGTTATTGTTACCATCGTTCAATGTGTATATTTTAACCCTCCCATAAACAGTCTTAGGGATAGAAAATAAATACAATTGTGAAATTTAGAAAGAGACTTTTGGTTCTAGAAAAGACTACAGATCATCTATTTTATAAATGAGGATACTGAGTGCAAACAAGATAAGTAAATTACTTATTCAAGGTCACACAAAGGGTTACTGGCAGAGTATGGACTAGAATTCTAATCTACCATGTGCTAGCCAAGGAACTTTCCACCACATACCATGCTATCTTATAGGTTTCGAGGCTATCTAAAACACTCAAGAATTTGATTTTGTACCATTTATCTTTTAAAGGAAATAATGTTACAAAGAAATTGTCCTAGAGTGGAAAATACCATTACAGTTACAATGGTTGGTTATTTTCTCAAGCATAATTAGAAGTCATATCTAAATATAAGATATTTTCAACTAAATAAATATAAGAAAGTTATTTAAGTTAAAAAAAAAACCCAAAAACCTCTTCA
>SJYQ01005329.1:138636-175250 GCA_006410935.1 Redunca redunca
TTTAGATCTATTATAAATTTAAATTTTGCTGGAGTCAAACTATTCAGAGAAGGGCACATGTTAGGTATTTATTCTAACATCATCTTAATTTTAATTATTACTTAAAAGCCCATGTAACATCAAACCAGATTTTCTCTAGGGACAAATTATTAAACAAAAATAGTTTTCAATTTTCTACCTCTCTAAAACTACAAAGAAGTTACTTTACAAACGAAATTCCGTTTATTTTCTACCTTTAACTGTAAATCTTTCAAAGAACTTTCAACATGTAAATAAGCTACATATGTAAGTCTTTTTACAGAATCAGACTTTGAGTCTTAAAAATATATCAATTGATATTTATTAAAAGAACTGGAAGTTTTATTATTATTGTTACTGTTGTTTTAGATTTTTGATTGTTCTTAAGAAATCTAACTTTTCTTGTGCAAAAGGTCAACTACTCCTGAGAGCACAAACACCATGATCTAGAATCCAGGGTGTACTTATATTAGGAATGTGAAGGGTGAGGAAAAAGTTGTTGAGAACCTAAAAAAGCCATATGTATACAGAAACAGCAATGATGTTTGAATTTTAAATAACCTTAGGAAAAAAATCAAATATACACATATAGAACAAAGACCAATCAATACTTGGTCTCAAAGTTGCTCAGAGAAAGTTGCTCTGAGAATGAAAGTTGCTCAGAGAATGAAAAATTACTAAACTATATCCTGAAACAAAAATGAGCCATAGTGATGAAAAGTCAAAGAATAAGTGATAAGCCTGACTGTTTCAAATGAAACCATTTTATCTGGAAATGCTAGACTGTGACAGTGCTCGTCTTCTTCAAGTACAGTATAGACACTAGCGAGCTTGTCCCACATTTCAAGGAAGTTAATTGCTATCACCTATGGAGAAAGCCTCCAAGCTAGAAGAGAAAGTAGTTATTGAGACTGATATTGTTGCTATTTCTGAAAAAGAAAGAGGTTGTGGGGAGAATATGTATACATTTACATAAGCATATTTACTTGTGTGTGTAAACAGATACATTTGTGTGTATATGGACACACACAAACATACTTGCATCTTCCAAACTTTTCTCAGTTTGTTTCATCAGCTACATGAAAAATAAGTAAGATCCAAACCTACTGGTATGGAAAGAAATCTTAATAACTATATAAAACTGTTACAATGGTGAACACTGTAAAATACTGAGCCAAAAAACAAAAGAACAAGAATATTTGGGGAAATGAAATTACTACCACTGAGCATAGAGAGAAAAAAAATTAGACAGATTCAAATCTAAAACTTATCTTCATCATCCACCACTACTGGTAAGTCGCTTCAGTCGTGTCTGACCCTGTGCGATCTCATAGATGGCAGCCCACCAGGCTCCCCGTCCCTGGGATGCTCCAGGCAAGAACACTGGAGCGGACTGCCATTTCCTTCTCCAATGCATGAAAGTGAAAAGTGAAAGGGAAGTCGCTCAGCCGTGTCCGACTCCTAGTGACCCCATGGACTGCAGCCTAGCAGTCTCCTCTGCCCGTGGGATTTTCCAGGCAAGAGTACTGGAGTGGGGTGCCATTGCCCACTATACAAAGGCAGTAATTCAAACTATAATATCCAACACTACCTAAAAACACATGTAAACCTCTAAAACTCACTCAAGCAGAATAAAATATAAATGTCCATTTATCTAACACACTGTTTTAACTATTTAAGAAAATAATCATGTACATTACTTAAAAGTCACTTTCCAATTCTCTAAAGAGGAGTTTCCATGGAGCTTGTGCACATATAACCCCAGTTACTTAAAGTATAGAAAAAGTGATTTATCATTAAAAGAGGAGCGACTCTATCCTATCATCACTCAGTCTGGAAAGTATTTTTGATGAAGGTATTAATAAAATGAACTTCAAACACATTTAACTTTAAATTCTGATATAAACATAATTCATTCACAAATATTTAAAGCATCTTGCTACTAAAAAGTATTCATTTAAAAATATACTATATTAATCTGTCAAAATTTCATTACTTGCCTATAAAGTACTGCAGGAAGAATAGATGCCTTTTGTGTGCCCCCTTCTTTTTTACTTGGTTTTCTCTCCTTGGGTGCTCGCAAAATTGCCGGTATGTTCAACTTCTATTGATTTGAACAAATGCAGTTTATTTTGTTTTCAAAGAAAAAATATAAAGCAACATTTTTCTTTATGCGCCGTTCAAGTCAACTAATATGCTAGGATCATGAGGGGGAAATGTTTTACAAGCTTTTACACTGGCAAAAAGGACTAAAATGAGTTTTTGTCTCATAGTCACTGCTGTGAGAAGCCTATAATTACATACTTTCATCAATTTTCTCTGGACCACTAAAACATTGTGAAAATTAAACTTCTACTTTAGCTTTAAAAGTGAAAGACAAGGACAAGAATTCAAGAACTTGAAAAAAAAAAAGAATACGACAAAAAGAATATTGAGGCCGTTTATTTTCTTAAACACCACAGCTACACTGATGCTCCAAAGGTTAATTAGAAAAATTATCTTATTGGACCAAACTCTTCACAAAGCGAATTAGATTCTCTTTGGGTTTCTACTAATCTGTAGTATACTGCTTTCTCAGACAGCAACCATCTATCAAAGTCATTTCTCAGTGGCCCAGTGGGCCAGCATCAATTCAACCAACTGGAAAAAAGTGTCCTGCAAGTGGTACAAACGAATTCTACTTCTCCTGTGTATTTTACATTTGCACACAGAAATGCATGTGCTTCTGTTTCAAGTGACTTAATAAATTAAATGCTCTTTCATAATTTATACTAGATTCTTATGAGACAAACTTGCAAATCAGGCCAAAAGATAATGCTAGCTTGCCAAATAAACTAGTAGGCTTGCATTCAATATAAATTTCACTGAATATAAAATACAAAACACTATAATCTTCCAAATATTCACCAACAGCCTATCGACAGAAATGAAGGTCAACCGTGCATATGTAACTACTCATTCTCACCTCTTATGTTATTCATTATACTATATGCCACATACACCCTGTTCACAAAAGAAGCATCTTCAAAGCTAGCATGGCACAATACATATCAGTATGTATTACTTTCTAAAATAATGTGTCTACACAAACTATATAATGAATTTGGCTCTTTATAAACCTTTAAAATAAGTAACACAAAAAATATCTGTTCTTTAAAAACCTTCCTTCACAAATAAAACTATTTCCATAGTGAAAAGACCACAGCGAGTCTCCATCATCCTTAAAGAAATAACTGAAATTATTCAAATGAATTATTAATTTAAGAATTAAATACACAGTACTAAAAAAAGCATTCAAAGAAATCCATTTGGCAATGATTGTTCTTTTCAATACCAAGAACTTTAATAGGCTCAATATGTTCAAGGATAAATAATTTCTTTCATAATTAAAATAAAACTAATGAAGGGAAAAACTATACTTTAACACCAAATTTCAAAAACCATTTCTTATAAGTTCAAAACCCGTCAACATGAAAATAAATCCAGTTTTCCTTTTATATTTCCCCCATTAAAAAAAAAAAAAAACAACTAATTATAGCACAAGAATAGGACAGAAGAAATGTGGCAAGGAATCTAAAACTGCTACGTAGAGGCAGAATATGGTAGGAGTAACTCATGCTTCAAATCTTAGCTTCATCACAAATGACAGGTCAATCAGTTAGAGCAAATGAAAAAATTTTACAAACAAGATAGCTGTTAAAACAACCGTATTAAGCTACAGGTTCTCAGTAGGCAGCTTGCAAAGCTCCAGATGCATTTCAGGCAGAAACCATTATCCCAGAGGATTAGCTGGCCCTGATTAAACAGAATTCTTCAGTTAGTGAAGCGACAGTTGTTATTAGAGATCCAATCTTTGAAATCATACAGAAAGCAAGAAGAGAAGGAGAGAACAATTGGAAAGAAACTAACCTGCCCTGTGATTCTGCCTAGTAAGGCCCATATTCCTTGTCCTTCACTTCGAAGTTTTCCATTCATGTTTTGTAGTTCTTCCAAAGATTCACAGAGCTATAATGTAAACAATTCAAATTAGTAATATTCAGTAACATATTTGAAAATATAAATAATTTATCAATGTCCAAAATATCTACATTTCTATTCAACATATATTTAATACATTCAAGTCACAATACACTGAAAAATGAAGTCTCCAACTATTTAAGAAGCACCAACAAAAAGTAAACATTTTATGTTAGCATTTTACTAATTAATGATACTCACATATTCTATTATAGCTTACTATATAATTTCACAGACCCACTAATTAACCCTTATGAGTGTATCAAGGTGCACTCCCACCATTTTTCCAATAAGAAAATGATATCTATCAATGTCAATACTGGGGACCTCCCTGTGGTCCAGTGGTTAAGAATCTGCCTTTCAGTGAAGGGGATGCAGATTTGATCTCTGGTTGGGGAATTAAGATCTTACATGCCTCAGGTCCAGTGACCCAGAGCTCTGCAACTAGAGAAGCCCGCAGGCCACATTACTGAGCCCTTGCACCGCAATGATGACCCCGCACGGCCAAAAGAAAAAAGTCAATCCAGATTTTGCTCATGGTACTTATTGTCTCACATTTAGTCACAACTTGTTTTTATACATTTCTTCATGAACTTCTTCATCTTTAGAATGAAGACATAGAAGAGAAATTTTAATCGAGAAATTTTTTATCAAAAGTAACAGAACAATTTAAGAAAAACAGTAACTCAAAAGTAAGTTTTAAAGTTTTCTATAACTTAGAAAGATAAATGGAGTCAGACTTGGGCCTCAAACCCCAACTCTATGCCTTGACTACCTTTGTGAACCTAGGCAAATTACTTCACCTGTTTAGGATTCAGTTTATGCTTCTGAAAAAGGGAGCAGTAATCATAAACCACATTATAAAGCTGAAGCGAGAATGAGATGAGTTAACATAAGTAAAAATGCTCAAAACTGTGCCTGGCACATAGAAAGTAGTCAGTGTTACTGACAGTAATGAAGATAACGAGGGGTAAGAACTACAGACAAGTCGTAGAAACTCTAGAGGAATTTCAAAATGAAACATAAATTAAAAATCACAAAAGAAATCATCAGTAAGATGTAATTACATTACGTTGTTTTACCTTATTATATTCCACATGAAGCTTTTCTTGTTCATTCTCTAATTTATCCTTTATATTCTTTTGTTCAGCCATATTCTCCTGAATTTGAATCATGCGCATATTTCTCTCTAGTTAAATTAAATATCCAATTTTAGTTTAGAAGAAAATAAAAGCTGATATACAAAATACACAAAGGAAGAAGCTAGCCATAGAGATGATCACATGGATAAACCTAGACACTTTTAACTCTACTCACAAATACATTAAATTAGCATTTTACAACAATTCACAACTTATTAGGAAAATAAACATATTTGATATATGTAGCAAGACTAGTAAATTTCTAAACATTGACAGTGTATCAAATATTTCTATTGGCAAACTGTTCTCAATGAAAATGTGCATGCATCAGGGCCTATACTGACCAAAATAATAATTCACAAAATCAGCAGTGAGAGCAGGTTGCTTATGCTTTCTCCTTCCATCCACACTAGAACTAGTATCTGAATTGTCCACTGGGAAAATATCTGTACTGATCCCCATTAGTTCTGCTTTCCGCATAAGTTTGCGAATGGCTGAAGCACTGCTAGTGAGTGGTCTGGGCAATTTTTCCCTCGGAACCCAGGCCTGGGGTCTGGTGGATCGAGCTAGCTCTGCTTTGGCACGATACTGCTGAAGCCGGGCATTGATCCTTGCCTATAAAAGAAACGTATACAAATTTTAAAAGATATTAAAATGGAACACACTTATGATTTTTATTTCCACACTTAGCAGGAGTAAGGATGATCAGAAGTTCTTCTATTGAGGCAAATTATATCTATCCACAGTCCTTAATATCCACAGCATAATTCTTGGGTTACAATAAATTAGGTCTACCCCTAGTTAACAACCACCCTAGCCTATGATTAGTTGTCAAAAACTAGTATAATTAAGCTGAAGTTTCTCTTCTCAACTAGCCTTATACGAGTTTTCATAAATTTACTTAATTTACATACAAATATATTTCATGACAGGCAAACTAATCAAAGTCTTTGCACATATGAATCTTAAAACAGACTGAAAAAAAGATGTGGTCAACATATTGCACATATAGAATAATTTCCTCTAAGCCACATTCTTTAATGTATTAGAAACATGTTTTATAAATGACTGCTTTGTTGAGACTAGATGATGAGTAATTATTCAACCATAAACTATACTCACCAGTTACCTTAATGACAGTCTACTTTCTAGGTAATTTCACAATTACACTAACCAAATTTCACAATTATACATCATATATCAAAGACGCATGAGATCTTAAATTTCTAACTTATTTTTTTTGGCCAGGCTGTACAGCTTGTGGGATCTTAGCTCTGTTACCAGGGATCAAACTGGAGCCCTCAGCAGTAAGAGCGCAGAGTCCTAACCACTGAACCACCAGGGAATTTCCTGAAATGTATACCCTTGAAAGAAAAAAAACACAAGTTTTGGAATGAATCTCATACCTGTGCTTCTGGTGATAACTGCTTCTCTCTCTCTTGTAAAGACATTTTACAATAGGATTGTAGAGCCAAGTAGTTTTTTCTCTTCCACTTTCTGTCTAACCTATCTGCATGTTGCTTACAATAAGCAAAAAATGGATCTGCTATATCCTATATAAAAAAAAACAGAGGAGGAAATGAACATTTTTACTCCAAAGGGCCATTTTTAAAAAAGCCATAAGAGATAATATTTCCTTTAAATACTGAAATCAAAACTTAGGTATTACATTAAGTTATATTGTTACCTAAAAAAAAAAAAAATCACTGTTTAAAACAAATAAGATATTAATAGGCATAGGTAGAAACCATCATTAAAGTTATTAATATATAGATTAATATTATAAAACAACAATATATCTAGAAAATATAGGACTAGTCAACAATAGGGCATTTCTAACTGACAAGGAAGGCACAGGCAAACTCTACCTGGGATAAAATTAGATTAAGAAGGCCAGGCCTTATGGAAGGAGAGTTCAGGGGAGAATGGATACACGTATATGTATGGCTGTGTCCCTTCACTGTTTACCAGAGACTATCACAGTATTGTTTGGTAATCAGCTATACCCTAATACAAAATAAGATTTTTTTTTTTAAAAAAGGCCAGGCCTTGTCAATAAAACACCTCAGATAAGCTCTTTAACTCTTTACAAAATTCTAAAACCTCAAATGGAAACACAGCTCTCTCACAGTCTTATTTTATGGTACTGCCTTAATGGGTACATATTGATAAATAGGATACAAAAACATAAAAGGAAATCTACTATCAAAAATAGGAAAAAAAATTATAAATATGTAGGCAAAAAAATGCATTCTGCAATGTGACTGCCAGCAAAGTAACAAGTAGTTCATTCTTCAGGTCTGTCCCAAAAAGAAAAACAGATAAGCTGCCCATATGTTTTTTATCGAAGTTACATTAGAGTCTCTTAGTAAGGTGGGGTTTTACAACCCAAAGAGAACTGATGATGCTAACAAAAGAAGAAACAAGAAAAATCATCATATAGTAAAACCAAAGTGTCCTTAACATTAAAAACAGCAAAGTATATAATGCAATTTTCTAGTATGATATCCACAGATGTTATAATATAGCACTGTGAATATTGTAATTAGAGAATCTGGACATATAAAAACCTGGACATAAAACCTGGCCCCACCAATTAAAGATTTTTGTGGCTTTAAACAAGTTGTTAATTATCTCTGGGTCTCTGTTAACTCATTAACAAAACAGGTTTAATAATAATTACTTCATATAGGTACAGAAATAAATTTAAAAAATGTAGACATGAGATTGGATTTTCTCTCTCTCTCTCTCTCATTCACACTCACACACAGCTGCTTTCTCACAATGTGTTCTACACATCCTGGCAATAGAAGAGAGTAAGTAGAAATAAAGAATATATTGAATTATAGTCAAAATGATCTCAAGAACCATTCTACTGTCTTAAAGTAGTAGGTAATGTTGAAACTGAGTTATCAGAGATAGGATTCATGCTTGCATAGATCAGTTAAGCATTAGAACCAAGACTCTGACTTGGTAAAAAGACCAGTCATCTCTGGTCAAAAAGATATATGAAAAGGACGAAGTAGTGCAAGTAATTTTTCTTTTTTTTTCGTGACTTGGGATTTTTAGTGACTTTGTGACTAAATCTAAGGCTGTCAAGACCAAGAGATTAATCTTGTTTAGAGAATGAAACAGATACACCAAGCAACCACTATCCATTAACATCTATCCTCCCCTCTTTCCCCTTAGTACTAGAATCTTCTGAGTTTCTACTGGATACATGATGACCTTGCTAGAAAATTTCTACTGAAGACCCTCAGCAGCTGAGTATGGCCATGTGATAAGTTCCAGCCAATGAAGTTTATGAAGTTTCTTAATTTCATAATTAAAGACCCTGACCCTTGAAAGGAAATGTCTATTTTTCACCTTCTTTTCTTTCCTACCAATGGGGTACAACCCAGGCAAGGTGGTGATAAACCATCTCTGACCATGTGAGAAAGTACAACAAACTAAAGGAATACGAAGCAATAAGTAAGAGGCACCTGGTCCCTGGAACCAAACTCCCCTGAACATAAAATCAATCTGGAATCATAGAAAGAATTTAACATCTTCCTTGTTCAAGTTACTGACTGGCTATTCAGTTTTATTAAACCATTCAAAATAGTGTGCTAATTAATAATCTGGTTGACTTGGAATATCCCCTCAAGTAGCCTAGAGAAACTGTCAAGATCCTATTTTCAGTAGAAAATAAAAGGGAAAAAAATTTTCTAAATATTTACCATGTTCCAGGCACAGTGCCTGTTTTCAGACTATCTCATTTGTCTCAACACTACTACATGAGGTGAGTTCTATTATTTTAATATCAACTTTATGGATAGAAAACTGAAAAAAGAGAGGCTGACCCAAGATCCACTGCTAGTAAGTAAAAGCTGTCTTTTTCAACCACTGTCTGTCATCAGATTTACTTAAGGACATTTCCAAATAGAAATGACAAAAGCCCAACTCTGGAGATTGTGTTTCAGCAGGTCTAAGGCAAAGAGTTCTAAATGTGAATGCCTTGAGAAACAGTTACCAGTAAACATGAATGAGTAAAAGGATGTAAAGATGCTGGGAAATTATAAGACAAAAATAATGATGGAATTAGGGGGAAAAGCGGAATGTGGGGTAAATGGTGGGGAACTGTGACAAACTGGAATACCCCATCAACTCAAGTTATCTTTTTATTACACTATTCTTGTCAAACAAAATGTATCTCTAGGTCACATTTAGCTTGTGGACCTCTGAATTTCATGATTTGTTCTAGAATCTTAAAACCAAAACAATTTTTTCCAAACAAAGCTCCCTGACTAATACGGAGTCAACAGTTCAAAGGACTATCAGCTAAAAGAAACTATTAGGAATCGTGTACATTGGGAACCAACTGCAACTTGTAAAAATGGAATATTTTTAAGAAAAGTAGAGAGGCTTTATTGGTGCTTGCATAAAATTGTTTATTGAAATCAGAAAAGTGTAAATACATCATGAGTTAGGAGCATAACATGTTTATCTTCTCAGTTACAACACCATCTTTTCCACCTCACCTCAGTCATTTAATTCCTATGACTGTACCTAGATTCTGAACTCTTTCCATAATACAATTCCTCAAGTATTCTCTGAGCATCATCTTTTATCTTTCCTGATCACTTCTTTTCAGACTCAACCAAGTTTTTAATACCTTTCAGATCTCCAATGTACAGACTTTTATCCTGACTGCCCCAGAGCCCATGCACACGATTGCCCTCTTTATCTGATTATTTCAAGGCGCATCTATTAATTACTTGTGTGCAAGGTGCAGTCCTCTCTTCACTTGTTCCTCTCTTCCTCATCTAGCTTCACTTGACAAAACCTAAAGCACAGGTAAATCCAACTCTTCCCCTATTTTAACCTGCATCAGAGCAGCTGAACACATTCCCAAATTAATTTCCATTCCATTTTTATAGATAATCACTGAACAGCTTCATCTCTAAAACTTTCAGTATCTCCTCTCTATTCTTAACTTGCCAATGATGGCCTTATTTATTTCACTGGGTAGGTTTCGATGAGAGGAGAAAAGCAATTAAATGAGAACTTCCACAATCTCCGGTCACTGCACACCTCAACCTATCTGCATGTCTACACATATCCTCTGACTAATCTCCTGTTACCGGGGATAAACTGCCCAATGTTCCTATCTAAGGTTGACCTTCAGTTGCTATTAATTCACCCCATCTTCCCTCCAGCAATTCTACCTCTTGCACATTTTTTCTCTCTACTGGCATACTAAAAACGCTGTAATATCCTTTAAAAATACTTAAAAGACATTCCCTGGGCTCTCATTTGTAGTTCACTTCAAAGTCCCCCTTAAAAGGAAGAATCTAAAGCCCTGCCCACATTAGCCATCTTCAATTCTGTTCCATTCCTAAATTTCCAACTACTCTCAACTTCTCTAATAGCTCCTCTCAAGTGAAAACTGACCTTTTGACAAATCCAATGGTCATTTCTCAGTCTTAACCTTATTCCTTTGACACAACTTGTTTACTCTCTCTTTGAAACACTTGTCTTAGTATTTTTTTTTTTTAACCTCACTAATGACTCTGCCTCAGACTCCTTGGTAGATTCCTCCTTATTTTCCCAAATTTCAATGCTGTTGAATGCTGAGGTAGCCCCATGACTGTCATCAGAACTCTTCCCATCTCCTTCTCCTCTTATACTCTAGGTAATTTCACCTAGTCATCTCACCATAAATACTATCTACACCCTGACACTCCCAAATCTGTATCTTTAGCCTTGACTGCTTCCCTAAACTTCAGATTCTGATAGTCAACTACCTACCTGATGTCTCCACTTACGGGCCTAATAGGCATTTTGAACTCAACATGTCCGAAACTGTCCTCAATTTCCTTCTCTCCTGCAGTCTTTTCTACCTCAGTAAACCATAACTCCACTCTACTAGAAGCTCCACAAGAGCCTCTTGATGAAAGTGAAAGAGGAAAGTGAAAAAGCTGACTTAAAACTCAACATATGAAAAACTAAGATCATGGCATTCTGTCCCATCAATTTGTGGCAAATAGATGGGAAAACAATGGAAACAGTGACAGACTTTACATTCTTGGGCTCCAAAATCACTGCAGATAGTGACTGCAGCCATGAAATTAAAAGATGCTTGCTTCTTGGAAGAAAAGCTATGACAAACCTAGACAGCATATTAAAAAGCAGAGACAGTACTTTACTGACAAAGGTCCGCTAGTCAAAGCTATTGTTTTTCCAGTAGTCATGTACAGATGTGAGAATTGGACTATAAAGAAAGCTGAGCACTGAAGAATTGATGCTTTTGAACTGTGGTGTTGGCAAAGACTTTTGAGAGTCCCTTGGACAGCAAGGAGATCAAACCAGTCAAACCTAAAGGAAACCAGTCCTGATTATTCATTGGAAGGACTGATGCTGAAGTTGAAGCTCCAATACTTTGGCCACCTGATGTGAAGAACTGACTCATTGGAAGAGACTCTGATGCCGGGAAAGATTGAAAGCAGGAGAAGGGGACAACAGAAGACGAGATGGTTGGACTGTATCACCGACTCGATGGACACGTGTTTGCGCAAGCTCCGGGAGTTGGTGACGGACAGGGAAGCATGGCGTGCTGCATTCTCTGGTGTCACAAAGAGTCAGACACGACGGAGCGACTGAACTAGAAGTTCAGGCTAAAGAGAAATCACCCTTTTCCCCTCTCTTTCTGTTTACTCCACAATCTCTCAACAGATACCTACAAAATCTATCATTGCCTATTACCTCTCTCCTTAAAACCCTAAACCATTCTATTTTTTCTCCCTACTTCACCTTCGCCTCTCTATAGCCTATACTGAATACAACCATCAGGGTCGTCCTTCTGAACATCAGTTGACTCACATGTTCTCTATGCAAATCTGATAGCTTTCCCTCTCACTCAAGAGCGTAAATGCAAAGCCATTCTCACGCTCTTCCAGCCCCTACGTGATGCAGCTGCCTGCTGCCTCTGTGACTTCCTTCCTCTCCTCTTACCGAACACCAGCCCCACCTCTGTATCAGCCATACCAGTTCTTCTTGGTCCTCAAACCAAGCATGTTTCTACCTCAGAGCCTCTATATTCTGTCCCCCCTGCCTGTAACGCTCTCCTCTCAAATAAACAGGAGCCCCCTACCATTTTCCTTACATTTTTTCCACAAAATGTCGCCTTCTTAGAGAGCCCACCTCTGATCTCCCCATATAAAACAGTACTGTCCTACTTCCCTTACTCCCTACATACTTCATCCTGCTTTGTATTTCTTCATAATACTTTTCACAATATAACAGTGAGTTGAGGATAAACCCTTAAGTCTGGGAGACAGAGAAGTGATTACTCGTTTTTCTCAAAAGTATTGGTATTTTCTGGTAAACTTTTTCACTATCTGTCCTCTCCCAACCTGCCACTCAAATGTAAGCTACCTTAAGAACAGTTTATTTTGTTCAGTGTTAATCTCCATAGGCTCCACAGCAAAGCCTAATACACAGTAGCTCAATATATCTGTTGAATAAATATGCTGAATGAATGACAGTAAAAAGCATTAATCTGTAATCCTTAAGTAGTTCAAAGGTAAGAGACAGATAGGTGAAGAAGGTCCACTGAAGTTTCTGATTCTTCTAGGAAATCTTATTTCTGTATTTACAGCAATTCTCGTCCATCAGAGGCACCTGTGACATCGTTTAATGTTGTCTTGAAAGACGCTTTAACATTTCATTCTGTTTACTATCTAACCCCATCTACGTGACTTAAAGCTATTTTTATGCTCCCTGACAAACTCCTCCACCCCCAAACCTAGAGTTTATAGTGTCTTGCACATATGCACAGGCCCTCAATCATGACTGACTGATGTTAACTGACTTCTATGAAGTTATGTTTGAATAAAATTTTAACTGTAAACAAAAGTTTAGGTCACCCCTTAACAAAACAACTCAGTTTTAGAACATGAATTCAATAAGGACTTACTCCTGATAGTCACATTCCACAAATGCTTATTGAGTTATATAATTCAGCCCTCAATAGTGATGCCTTTGCAAACACTACACAATAAACTATTTAACATACAGTTTTAGTTTACTTTTTAAGGAGACTTGTACTCAAGTCTAAAACTCCCAGAAGATGAAGACCAAAGGATAAAAACAATAAATCTAAGCAAGATTTCTTAATTTCTTGAATCTAGTACTTGAAATTTCTTGAATCTAGTACTTGAAATTTCTAGAACCTTTTACAGATGAAAAATTTTCATACAAATTCAATGCCCAAATGCTTGAGAAGGAAATGGTAACCCACTGCAGTGTTCTTGCGTGAAGAATTCCATAGATGGAGCAGACTGGTGGGCTATGGTCCATGGGGTCGCAAAAAGTTGGACACAACTGAGTGACTAACACTACACTAATGCACAAATGACTAGTGTCTAGATACCAAAAAAGAAAAATTTGACAATGTACATATTTTCTGAACCATAAACAAAACCATATGTACAGCTGTTTAGTACCCTTGCCTATAAAAACTAAAAGTAACCAACTTAACTTTATTGAATATTCTAGCTGCTGCTGCTGCTAAGTCACTTCAGTCGTACTCTGTGCGACCCCATAGACAGGTTCCCCCGTCCCTGGGATTCTCCAGGCAAGAACACTGGAGTGGGTTGCCATTTCCTTCTCCAACGCATGAAAGTGAAAAGTGAAAGTGAAGTCACTCGTGTCCGACTCTTAGCAACCCCATGGACTGCAGCCCACCAGGCTTCTCTGTCCATGGGATTTTCCAGGCAAGAGAACTAGAGTGGGGTGCCATTGCCTTCTCCTTATTCTAGCTAAGAATCTGTATTCAATTTGATCTCATTTTTAAAGGTCTATTTTTTCCCACTTTTAGCATTTATCATTTGTTCATTTTTCACTTTTATGACTTAAGTATTTTATCAATTCTTAAAATTCATACATATTATATGTAAAATATGGTGGTCTAAAATGAAGGTGAACTAAATCTAAATTTATATTAAGAATTTTATGTAAATGATATTTATTTTAAAAAATAAAGCAGTTTCTTTACCCATCATTAAAATATTATCCTTATTTATATCTTTTATATAAAAAATTAATACTAATCTAGCTAACAGAAAAATAATACTTTATGAAAGCAAAATTATCCTTTGGTATCAGATTCTACAAAACATTAGGTATTAACTATTTATATTAAGCTCATTAAAATCTGACATTAATATTTCTTTCTTGCAGGAAAATACAGATGATTTAATGATTATATAACACTTTATTCAATTCTATTTTTCATTTTTTAACCACATCAGTTAAAACAAAAAGAAAACCTATGTTAATTTATTCTGCAGCCTAAAGTTCAACTTATGCAATATCTGTTTATCTAGGAAAAGTCCTAATAATCAGCTCTGTACATACTTAGGAATTATCCATTTGCATTTATTATATTTTATTATTTCCTTATACATAGACACACCATTCCAAATTCATTATTTTTAATTGCGGTTTATAAGCAGATAAAAATATAGTCTTAAGGTAGACATCAAATTTAGACAATGACACAAAACTCAAAAAGTTAACTGAAAAATAATGATATAAACTATTAAAAACAGAACTGGTATGTTTTTATTCTATAGGTTATTTCTTATATTATTCAAAAAAGGTTTGAGGTGGCTTACTAAAATATGCAAAGCATACAATAATTTAATTAAGCTTTAATTATTAATTTTAAAAACTAAGTAAGGACTGTAGTGTGTGTGTGTGTTTAGAAGGTGAGAGTGAATAATGAAACAAAGGGAAAAACGAAATAGGAAAAAATAAGATGAAGCCCAGACATACAAAATATTCCTCAAAGTACTCTGTGTAAGATTATAAAAGTAAAGCCAATATTAACGTCAAAAAAAAAAAAGAGAAAAAAAGTCTTGAAAAGGAAGGACTACTGAGAAGCCAATTCCACTGTGATGAGAGAGGCTGGAAGGAAAGGGGATGACACTCTTAAAGACAAAGATCAGGTAACAGATCAAACCAAGGGAAAAGAAAGGCCAGAACATCAGAATTCTACTGTGAAGCAAGGAAGGGAAAAATGGGAACGGTGACATTTTCATTTCTTTCTTTCTTTTATTCAAAGTAACTGATTCTTCTTTTCCTTCTTTTAATACATGATAAAAACACTACTTCATTTGATCTAAGTATATGGATGAGCTACAGTGAAAGGAAGTTAACTGCCAACTTCTTAGGCTGGTTGTAGCAAACTGTTTGTTAGCTGCTGACTCCCCCAGCCATTCCCTTCCAACATATTCCTTTTTTGTAAAATTCCTTTTCTCTGACAGAAACTGAAAATGTCAGGTTTCACCAATTCATCTTATTGCACTGCTAATGATGGCCATAATGACTATTTTGACACATGAGATAATGGGACAATCTACTGGAGTGAATATATGAGAAAATTTTTCAGTCCTAATGATAAGAGAACCCTCTCCCCTCCTCTGTTTTGAATTATATAATGAAAGAACACAGTGCTTATTTAGAGCTATTCCAGCAATATTGAGACCATGAGACAACAAGGTTAGGAACCAAAAAGAAAAGCATATTGATGTTGGTAGAATAGAAGAATAAAATAAGACTTAATATTTGAGTTTCTGAAACAACCCCAGAACTACTATTGTCTATGTCTCCTGTCATGAGATAGTTAACACATGGCTACCACAGCTAAGTTCTATTACTTGCTTCCAAAAGCCTAGATAAGGTACAACATCAAAAAGATGAACAGCCAAAACACTTGTCATAAAAGTCACATGCACACTGGTAGTAGACTCCACATGTGGCTCTGAAATTTCCAGAAAATTAAAGAAGTTATGGCAATCAGTAACATAATTCACAATATCAGAAACCAGTTAATAAGCAAACACACAGCTACACCTACTATTAAGAATTGAGAGAAAGAACACTACATAATGTACTGAGAAACAAACAAAAGAAAAAAAATCAATAAGGCTTTCAACAACAACAAAAGTATGAAAAGTACACATCAACTAAATGAATAATAGTTAAGAATCAAAATAATTTTATCCAAGAACATAAACATCTAATAATATGGCTCATGTAAATGTTTGGAGCAGTTGATAATCTGTATAAATTCCAGGTAAATTACATTTCTTACAGTCATACTTCAAAAAAAAGTTAAATATGATTCTTAGAGAAGTACCAAAGTGAAAGTGATCTCTCTGCTAACAGGTAACCAAGCTGGAGAAAGTAGTGAGCAACTTATACAAACCGAAGAGACAAAGAGACACATGTATGAATAAAGTTATTCTAATACCACAAGAAAACGTACCAAGGAAATACCCTCAGACAATGCCTGTAGATAAACAGGAAATCAAAACAAGGATAAGTAGGAAATCAAATTGCAATTCACTACACACAAAATGATGATCTGAAAACTAATTTTACTCTAGAACTCTTTTCTTAATGAAATCTTAAAAAATAAGACCTTAAATGCTAAACAGCTGATCCCATACAAGGTGAATGATAGAAGGGGTTGGTCCCTCAACTAGTATTCTAATCGTTGAGAACTCAGTGAAAAATAACAAAATAGCCCTGTCCTCATGAATCTACATCCTAATGAAAGTGACAGACAATAAACAAAATAAAAAGAATCATACATATTATCACACACCATGATCAAGTGGGACTTATTCCAGGGATGCAAAGATTTTTCAGTATCTATAAGCCAATCAATGTGATATACCATAATAACAAATTGAAAAATAAAAACCATATGATCATCTTTATAGATGCAGAAAAACCTTCTGACATAATTCAACATCTATTTATGATTTCTCTTCAGAAAGTGGACATAGAAGGAACATTCCTCAACATAAAAAAAGGTCATTTACGATAAATCCACAGTTAACATCATAATCAAGGGTGAAAAGCTGAAAGCATTTCCTATAAGATCAGGAACAAGATAAGGATGCCAACTTGTACCACTTTTATCCAATATAGTTATTTTGGAAGTCTTCAACACAGCAATCACAGAAAAAAAAGAAAAGGAATTCAAATTGGAAAAGAAGTAAAACTGTCACTGTCTGCATATGATATTGGTGCTATACCTAGAAATTCTTAAAGACACTACCAGAAAACTACTAGCGCTATATTGAACAGTGGTTAGGTTAGTTAAAAAGGGAAGAAAGCAGCAGAAAAGAGAATAGAAACTGTTAGGGAAGCGGGAGGATTGCAACTTTAGACAGGGCGACCAAGAAAAGCCACAGTGAGTAGCAGATATAGAATGAGGACCTGAAAAAAAGTGAGGGAATGAGCCATGTGGGGGAAAGGCGGCCCATGCAAGGAAACAAATACAGAGGCCCAGAGCAGGAGCTCACCTGGCCAGTCATTCAGGGAGCAAGTGAGCCAATGAAGCTGAGTGAGGGAAAATGATAAACTTAGAGAGGTAATGTGAAGCCACATCACACAGACCCTTATAGACCAGCAGAGAAAATGGCCTCTAGTTTGAATCAGATGTAAAGCCATTGAAGGCTTTTGAGCAAAGGAGTGACCAGATCTGACTTAGATTTTAATGGGATAATACTAGCTACAACTGAAAATGTCCTTTGTTCTCTACAAAAAGGCTTGACACCAAAGTATGACCTAAAAGCCAAATCTGGTACTGCCTGTTTTCGGAAATACAGTTTTATTTGAACACAGCCATGTTCATATGTTTATATATTTTCTATGGATTTTTCATAATCAGTGGCAAAGTTAAACAGTTACACACAAGCCATAGGCGTACAAAGCCTAAAATATTTACTATCTGGCTCTTTATACTAAAAAGAAAAAAATGCCACCCTCTACTCTAGCAAGACAAGGCTAGAAAGAGCTGGGAGATTATTATATTAATCCAGGTGACAAAAGAAGACCTGGACTAGGGCACAGCAATGAACTTAGCAAGAAGACATTGAACATGTACTAGATATACTTTGAAGACAGGATATGCTAATGGATTAGATATGGAGTGTGAGAGAAAGTGATCTGAGTAACTGTCAGAATTCATCCAGAATAATTATTAAAAATGCCTAAAACAGCTATATAAAAATATTACTGAAGATCTCATACAAAATATCTACTTTTAAGGGATGTAACTTCTTCATTAATCCATTTAAAAATATTTTGATCCAACAAGAGCCATTCTTACCAATCCTGGTTCTTCTAGAAATATTAAGGCATCAGTTCAGTGCTAAATATCTAATTTGAGCCTTTGAAATTTAATCTATGAATGATTTCAATCCATTAAATCAAAGGTTGTATACATAATTTCACATTATTTCAAAGAGAATTTTTTACATGGTAACAGATTATAACAATGTTCACAGTATCAAAATCATACTTTATCATAGAAGAAACCACCATATGGTTTAAGTGAAAGATAAGGACTCTTAAGGCTAACTATATGATGTGAAACATAAGTTGCAATGAGCATAACTGGGCCTGTTTTATTGTTCGCTTTTAACAATAAGATATATTTTGTCATGAAGTGAAGTGAAGTCGTTCAGTCGTGTCTGACTCTTTGCGACACCTTGGACTGTAGCCTACCAGGCTCCTCCATCCATGGGATTTTCCAGGCAAGAGTACTGGAGTGGGTTGCCATTTCCTCCTCCAGGGAATCTTCCTGACCCAGGGATCGAACCTGGGTGTCCCTCATTGTAGGCAGATGCTTTACCGTATGAGCCACTAGGGTCATAACATGCTTAAATATTCTAAATAATCCAGAATTTTCACAAAATGGGTCAAAAGCACTAGAACAGATCTCACTAATAGGATAAAGTACTATGGCAGATGGCTATAAAAAGATGTAAAAAGTATGCTAGAGTGTATCATGTCACTGGATGAAACCAAAGTATTCACTCTTTTTCAACCTTTCTTTGACTGCCTATATAAAACAGCCATTAAGAAGTAAGAAATCCAACTTAATAAAACAGTCTTTAAAAAAGACAAAAAAAAGTGCTTTCTCTAATGTCATAAAACTGAAACAGAAGACAAGGCATACCCACAAACAACAGATCTATTTTGATTTAAAGTTTATTTTTTCATCAAATATGCATTACATAAATCTTAATCTGTAGAAGTACAGCCAGGAGAAGCAGCCAAGAAGTTCATTTTAACAAGATGTTTACTGACAAGAGCAAACTTCATTGATATTGATTCAAGCCAAGTCTTGTATTTTAAAACCCTATTTTTCAACTATATAACTGTTTACAAGAAGAAACCACAAATACATGCAAATATGCTTTAAATCATTTTCCGAAAAAGAGTTCATTTAACAAGATAGGGAGAGAAAAATCCCACTTCATTATTCCAAAATCCAGAATTCCTACCTAATCAATCAAAGGAGGGAGCAAGACAAGGAAAAACTTCAAGCCCAGTTTCTACATCGTGATTTATCTAACTTTCCCCGTAAATTTCCCCAGATTAGCTCACAGATATATAGATATTCAGATCACAAACTGTAAACTACTTATTCAGTTAATACTGTATTTTGTTTGTTTTAATTTGAATGCCTTTAGATGTGGAGATGCAACCTCTCAATCACTATGGACCCCATTATACCCCTCGTCCCATACATGGCTGCTTCACACGTTTTCATTAATTAAATGGCTGCTGCTGCTGCTGCTGCTAAGTTGCTTCAGTGGGGTCTGACTCTGTGCGACCGCATAGACAGCAGCCCACCAGGCTCCCCCATCCCTGGGATTCTACAGGCAAGAACACTGGAGTGGGTTGCCATTTCCTTCTCCAATGCATGAAAGTGAAAGTGAAGTTGCTCAGTCCTGTCTGACTCTTAGTGACTACCAAAAATAATGACGGATGGCACTATACAAAGAGACCCAAACTACCACAGTATAAAGGGCAAAGTCCTCTCAACAAGTTCTAAAAGAAATGGCTACAAAAAAACCATCCTGGCTACAAAGTTCAAAGTTTCCAGAAGTAAAGTCATAACCTTAACCTACAGATTCTCTGATCTAGATAGTCACCGAGATTTACCTGATCTCCTGAGTCTTACTTCTTTTATCCCTCTGGATTTCTGCCAACCATCTTGAGTAATTTGCTGTTGTTCAGTCGCTCATTCATGTCCAACTCTTTGTGACCCCATGGACTGCAACACACCAGGCTTCCCTGTCCTCCACCATGTCCCAGAGCTTGTTCAAACTCATGTCCATTGAGTCAGTGATGCCATCCAACCATTTCGTCTTCTGTCATTCCCTTCTCCTCCTGCCTTTAATCTTTCCCAGCATCAGTCTTTTCTAATGAGTGAGCTCTTCACATCAGGTGGCCAAAGTATTGGTGCTTCAGCTTTAGCATCAGTCCTTCCAATGAGTATTTAGGACTGATTTCCTTTAGGATTGACTGGTTTGATCTCCTTGCAGTTCAAGGGACTCTCAAGAATCTTCTCCAACACCACAGTTCAAAAGCATCAATTCTTCGGTGCTCACCTTTCTTTATGGTCCAACTCTCAAATCCATACATGACCACTTGAAAACCATAGCTTTGCCTTGTCAGCAAAGTAATGTCTCTGCTTTTTAATAAGCTGTCTAGGTTGGTTATAGCTTTTCTTCCAAGGACCAGGCATCTTTTAATTTCATGGCTGCAGTCACCATTGCAGTGATTTTGGAGACCAAGAAAATAAAGTCTGTCACTGTTTCCACTGTTTCCCCAACTATTCATCATAAAGTGATGGGACGGGATGCCATGATCTTAGTTTTTTGAATGTTGAGTTTTAGGCAAGCTTTTTCACTCTCCTCTTTCACTTTCATCAACAGTCTCTTTAGTTCCTCTTCACTTTCTGCCATAAGGGTAATACAATCTGCATATCTGAGGTTATTGATATCTCTCACGGCGATCTTGATTCCAGCTTGTGCTTCAGCCAGCCCGGCATTTTGCATGATGTACTCTGCATATAAGTTAAATAAGCAGGGTGACAGATTTGACATACTCCTTTCCCAATTTTCAACCAGTCTGTTGTTCCATGTCTGATTCTAACTGTTGCTTCTTGACCTGCATTCAGGTTTTGCAGGAGGCAGGTAAAGTGGTCTGGTATTCCCACCTCTTGAAGTATTTTCCACACAGTCAAAGGCTTTGGGGGTAGTCAATGAAGCAGAATTAGATGTTTTTCTGGAATTCTCTTGCTTTTTCTATGATCGAACAGATGTTGGCAATTGGATTTCTGGTTCCTCCGCCTTTTCTAAATCCAGCTTAAACATCTGGAAGTTCTCAGTTCACGTACTGCTGAAGCTTGGCTTGGAAAATTTTGAGAATTCCTTTGCTAGCATGTGAAATGAGTGCAATTGTGTAGTAGAAGATTCTGTGGCATTGCACTCCTTTGGGACTGGAATGAAAACTGACCTTTTCCAGTCCTGTGGCTACTGCTGAGTTTTCCAAATTTGCTGACATACTGAATGCAGCACTTTCACACCATCATCTTTTAGGATTTGAAAGGAGCTCAACTGGAATCCCATCACCTCCACTAGCTTTGTTCATAGTGATGCTTCCTAAGGCCCACTTGTCTTCACACTCCAAGATGTCTGGTTCTAGGTGAGTGATCACACCACTGTAGTTATCTGGATTATGAAGATCTTTTTTGTATAGTTCTTCTGTGTACTTCTGCCACCTCTATCTTTTGCTTCTGCTAGGTCCATATCATTTCTATCCTTTATTGTACCCATCTTTACATGAAATATTCCCTTGGTATCTCTAGTTTTCCTGAAGAGATCTCTAGTCTTTCCCATTCTATTGTTCTCCTCTATTTCTTTGCATTGATCACTGAGGAAGGCTTTCTTATCCCTCCTTGCTATTCTTTGGAACTCTTCATTCAGATGGATATATCTTTCCTTTTCTCCCTTGCCTTTTGCTTCTCTTCTTTTCTCAGGTAGTTAGTTGTAAGGCCTCCTCAGACAACCATTTTGCCTTTCTGCATTTCTCTTTCTTGGGGATGGTTTTGATCACCGCCTCCTGTACAATGTCATGATTCTTTGTCCATGGCTTTCCAGATTAGATCTGTCTGTCATATCTAATCCCTTGAATCTATTTGTCACTTCCACTGTATAATAGTAAGGGATTTGACCCATAGGTATTACCTGAATTGCCTAGTGATTTTCCCCACTTTGTTCAATTTAAGTCTGAATTTTGCAATAAGGAGTTCATAATCTGTGCCACTGTCAGCTCCCAGTCTTGTTTTTGCTGACTGCACAGAGCTTCTCCATCTTTGCTTGCAATGAATATAATCAATCTGATTTTGGTTCTGGCCATTTGATGATGTCCATGTGTAGAGTCATCTCTTGTGTCACTGGAGGAGGGTGTTTGCTATGACCAGTGAGTAATCTACATGACCCCATTATACAAATGTTCCTCTATACAGGTCTACCAAATAGCTGTGAAAATGCGTAATGTCCCTTTAGTACTCTTCTTCAATTAATCAAATTACAGCTCATCATAATCAGAGACTGGCACAAAAACAGATACATGTGCCCAAATTATAATCCCAATAGGATCAATTCATTGGTAAAATATGTCCCTTAAGATTGGCTCAAAAAATTTTCTTCATGAGATTATCTTTTTTACTTGTTTCTTGCCTATGAAATAAAATGGAGTAAGATGAAAGCTTGACATAAAAAATATATTTTTACATGACACTGAAAATTTACCCAATAAAGTAGCATAACAACAGAGGCTAAGATATTACCATAAATCTATTCCAAATATAAATTAAGAATTATAGAACACTCAATTACCTTCTTATATAAAAAGCTTAAAAACAAAACAAAACAAAACAAAACTTGGTCTCAGGATCCCTTATAGTAGTAAAAGGTTTTGAAGACCTGCAAAGAGTTTATGTAAGTTACAGTTACCATATTAGAATTTAAAATTGAGAAATTTTTAAAATATTCATTTATTTTAAAATAACAATAAGCCCACTACATGTTAAAAAAATAACAATTTAATGAAAAATACTAAGATTTACACACATAAAAATTTTTAGTGAGAAGAGTGACACTGTTTTACATTTTTGCAAGTCTCTTAATATCTAGATTAAAAGAAGATAGCTGGATTTTCAAAACTGCTTCCACATTCAAATGCTTATATTGTTACACGCTATATAATCTCTGGAAATCTCCACTATTACTTGTGAGAAAATTAAGAGCAAAAAAAGTACGTATTATTTTCATACTGTTATGAAGACAGTTTTAACCTCACAGACCTTGAGAGAATATTAAAGACTCCCAAACACATACTTTGAAAACAGCTGATTGTGTAAATTTCTAGTATGAAAATTTTAGAATTAGAAATAATTGTAAAGAAATAGAAATGCAGGTACTGAAGACAGGGTAATGATTTTATTTAAAGAGAAACAGAGCAAGGTGATTACTAAAATATAATTTTAGATGCTTATACAAGATATGCAGACATTATAATGCTTTAAAACACCTTGAATTATGTTTCATTTTATCTGTCAGATTTCATTATAAAATTTGTAACATGTTTTCCAAACATATGGCTAGATTTAAGACTGAAAAAATTCATATATATTGTTTATTCAAAGTTTTAGACCAGTGATCTAGACAAACACTTAAAGAATAAACTCACAAATTTATTTGAAAATGCACACCTGTTGGAGAATATAATGGAGTCATGTAAGTCTTATGAACATATTCACCAACCATGGATTTAAATAAACCTACCTCTTCTGCTGCTGCCTCTGAAAGCAGTCCTTCCTTCTGAGCACAGGTCACATGGAAATAGGCTCTGCACATCCCTGCATCACAGCTAATGCAAACTCCAGTTCGAGCAAAACGAGGGTCTTCGCAGAAGCTACACTCCTACAATGGAAAATAGGAAAAGTCTCAGAGGGAAAACATTCCCAGAACAGAAACTGCATTCTCATACAAAGCTTCTACAAAATACAAATAGTGAACCAATAGTACCAGTAGTATATCAATATAAACAAAAATCATAGGTAAGCCAAATATTTATAAGAAAAAAGTAATTCTCTATATAGTTCTACAAAACCAAAATTCAACTTACATAATAATGATTATAACAATAAATAGCTGAAGGCTTACCATGCACTAAGCATTATTCTAAGCACTTTACATTAATTAATATATATAATTCTTTATATATAGTGTCATTTGACACTATTTCATAATAATGTGTGGAAGAAATACTACAGTCATTCTCATCTTACACACGAGAAAACTGAGGTAAATGCAGTCTTTAACCAGATAATCTTAAAGACCATGCTCTTAACCATTAAACTATACTTATTTCAACAATAATATTCTGTTTGAAAAAATTAAAAGAAAATGAATAAGAAGCCAGAGAAAATTCACCAAAAGATCTAGACATTGAAATCAAAGAAATAACGCATTTTTAAAATATATTTAAGAGAAGCAGAAGCAATCTTAAGTAAACAATTTTGTGAAATTAATAATAATATACAATATAACCAATTATTTATATTCTTCCTGTATATAAAAGGAAAAAATGCAAAACTAAAGGTATAAACTGTTGAAATTACCCCAAATGCCAGCACCCTGATTTATTTTTTCATACTTTTAACTAAACCACAGAGAGGAAGAAAAGAAAAAAAAAACCTGCTATCAAAATATACTCTATAAATATGAACCTTCACAAAAAAAACTTGCTAAATTATGAAAGACCGTCAGCAGACAGTTAAGGAAGAACTGCTTAGTAAGTGTATTCTATATAAATTAAATATGAGGGAAACATTTAAACAGAAAAATGAAAAAGTTTCAATAGATGTTAAAAACACCATTGTAATACTGTTAACAGTTAGTACCTACTTGGTAGACAGTACCAAGCTGATACATTAGCACTGTTATCCAAGAACTGTGTTCTGGGCACAGGTGTGAAAATACTGCCAACTCCTGACATTCTGCTGCCTAGTTAAAGGTCTTTTCCATTAACAGTAGTATATGTATATGTATGGCAGTAGTATATGTATGCCATAAAATATCAGCAAGTAGTAATATAAACATGAAACCAAAAAACTGTTAAACACAGAGAAAGAGAGGAGAGAGGGATGGAGAAGGGGAGAAATTAAACTATTAAAAGGATGTCAATACCATGAACAGAATCAAATTGTTCAGGATAACAATTTAATGTAATTTACATTAAATTTAATTTACATTAAATTAAGTAATTTAATGTAATACGATGAAATTAGGCAAGGGACTTCTGACAGAACACAAAGAAAAAGTGTCTGACACTGAAGTCTTAAAAGACTATAGAACAATCTAACAAAGAAAATAGAATATTCCTCAATTGTTTGAATAATTTACAATGCTAGGGAACGAAGCAACTGAGAACACAGGGGAAGAAAGTAATCAGGATTAGGAAATGGATAGACAATGTGGTCTAGACAGCTGTCTAAGATAAAACTCACAACACTGGGTTTGATTTTGCAGATGAGCTAGACAGTACATAATTTTTTTACTCCTTTTCCTAGTAATACTTCAATACAAAAGCAGGTGATAATGAAAAACATCAGCTGATAATTATACATTTAATGACTCATTTTTAATCCAGAGGTAACTGCTAGCCTCAATTTTATGAAGCAGTATCTACTCACTGTTTTTTTTTTAATTGCTTTGAGATTTATATTTATGGTAACAATATCTGCCTATTGAAAATGATGGAAGTCAGTCCCTTTTAGGCTCGATGGAAGCTACTATCAAAAAGTAGGAACTTTCATTTCCAAAAGTGGTAGACTAGGTAATCTGTATTGCTTCTACTCAACTAGAAAATGTAGACAAATTAGTATTTATTTACTATTGTTTAAAGGCATTAGAAAAGCAACAAGACAGTGTACAGTTACCTGAGGAGAGTAAATTCAATACTAGGGCCTAGAAGCTTTAGCTAATTCTGGAGAGGGAAGCTGCAATTACCCAAACCAAAGCAAAGATTACTGGAGTGATTGTTAGAGTCCAAGGAGGATATTCTGGATCTAATAGCAGAAACTATCAAAGTTTAAAATCAGAATTTTCCAACAATATCTAAGTTTTTCACCTTACCTTTAATATGTTACTAATGCTCTTCAAGAGACTCCCTTCCCAAATGCCCAACAGACAGTAATGGAAAGAGAATGTATATCACTGCCTAATTAGTTCTACCATTCTAAAGATGTGTGCAGTAATTATATACTTAAGTTAAAATTAATAAGTGTGTAATCTTATCACTCATAATCTAAAACTCAGTCATAGTGAAAAACCAATTTATAACCTACAGAGACTCATTTGCTAGAGTAGTTTATGTAGTCATAAAATCAGTCTTTGAAATCTGAGAAAATAATGGGTTTTTTCTTGTACTCTTTTCATAATTTCATAAATTTCATTTCAAAAGTAAAGTTAGAAATTAAGCTCATATTCGGTCCAACTGGTTAAAAATAAGGATTTAATCTGAGAATTCATTATACACTAAGCAGTGTGCCAAATGCCAGGGAAACAACAGTGATATCAACTATCATTTTTTTCCCACAGGTTAAACTAAATTACAAACACATGGAAGAATTTATATATTACTGGCTTTCTGGGAAAATTACTGTCAATTATAAATGATTTAGTACTCTCCAATAGCATAATTGGGCTTCCCTGGTGGCTCAGACAGTAAAGAATCCGCCTGCGATTTAGGAGACCCTGGGTTCAATCCCTGGGTCGAGAAGATCCCATGGAGAAGGAATGGTAACTCATTTCAGTATTCTTTCCTGGAAAATTCCATGGACAGAGAAATTTGACAAGCTACAGCCCAAACAGGTTACCAACAGTCAGACACAACAGAGCGACTAAGCACGCATGCAAGCAATAGCATAATCAGTAACAAGCATTTCTGTAGTTAATAATGATATTAGCAAAAAGCCATATAAACTAACAAGTAAAACTTTCTCCTAGACAACCAAAAACAGTTTGTCTCACCTTGGCACCATATTTGGAATAGTTCATTTCTGTTAGTGTTACTGGTCGTAATTTGTCAATATCTCCAAAGGCTACACCAGGAACGTACAGGGCACAAACAATGTGAACCCATCTATAAGGAGAAAAGATATGATTTTGTTATCAAACCTTCTGATAAAATGCCCACATGGGAAATAAAATATATGTGCCATATCAAATAACTATTGCAAGAATTTTATGGCCAGGTCTCAAAACCTCAGACATACAACTAAAGAATATTAAACACTTATATAATTATATCATTTAGTTATAGAAGAGGGGACTGCAATAAGCACTACTTTTCCAGCAGCTTAGCCAAAGCTGAGTTAACTATAATTGCCTTTCACTTAATATTCACCACACTTTGCACTTATCTGTTATTCTTAAATATTTGAACAAAACCACTATTCAAATGAAACAAAACATTTTCATATGCATGGAAAGGTATTCACAATATTTTAAGCACTCTGAGAATTAAGGATCCTAATTTAAGAACTGTGAAGTTACTCTGCATAGATTATATAACATGGATCTTTCCTGCTACTTTTTTCTAAAAGCTATTGGATAATCCTTAAGGACATATTTTTAAAAAAAATTCTTACTGTGTATCTTAACTTTCTTTCTTCCTAGGCTGAAACTGATTGATAGGAGACTGGACAGAAGAGTTGTGATAATATAAGGAAGTTATAGTTCATTCAGCTCATCTGTTCACCATACAACCTATGTACTATGTATGTGCCCCACAAATAAATAATTTTTAAAGTCTGGACGATGTTACAACACTAAACAACAGCAACAACAAAATATTCAGAGTTTCAGTGTACTGAAAAAAAAAGTAGGAGTTGATTCTAATTACATTTTTTAAAAACTGTTCTGAACCTCTATAAAATATATCAGGAACACTTTCTGTTTGCTTACAACCATGCAAAATACAGGACCACTAGATTTTGAAATGTAAACAGATCTCCCTCATCTCTGCAAGAAAGAGGGTAAAAATGAGATGGCAAACATCTCTTAACCTTGTGAAAATATTAACAACAAATTTTACTTTATCATAGCTTGAGAGGCTATGATTGCTACATGGTTCTGTTTTGTGATGCACTATGAGTCTTAAAGAAATAAGACTAAAAACATTTTATAGAGGTACTGGGGAAAATAGCTACAAATCTTTAAAATTTATCCTTTTTTATTGGGAAGAAAATTCAAAGTTTTGAGATTTTCTTGATAAAATGTTTTAATCCAACTTCCCAAATGCATCCTGTGGAGTTCAATATAAAGATACACATCTTCAACAAGCAGCTGCTTTCTCAATTTAATTTGTGCAGTTTTTTCATGCTCCACTGATGTATTAAATACCGCTGTACTCTGTAGGAGTTTATCTTTGATAAACCCAACAGCTGGCTGCTTGCTTCATATTGACCTTCTTAAAATCTTTTAGAACTAGTCACACAAGTACTACAGATTGAAACTGCCATTTCAGTGTGACTGGCACAAAAGTATATCATTTCCCGCAACCATACTTGTGAGGATGCCAATTTGAGTCTTTATTAAAATACATACCAAACAGCTGAGATAATTTTGGTCCTTTTTAATATCTGTTATATATAGATTTTTTTAAATTTGTTTAACTGCATGTATTTTAGAACCTTGTAATTAAGACAAATTGAGAAATCAAAAAGGAATAAACTTCCTTGTTACTTTATCATTCATTTTGCTTAGAGCTATGAAGGCAGATGTTGATCAAGAAAGGGAACAGAAAACAAGCATCCCATAAGACCACCAAAAACTAGAGCCAGAATTGTCATTCTAGCATAGAAGCTATTAATACATTCTTTTAAATTTACATATTTTAATAAAGCAAACTAAGTAGAAAAATACATCACAAAAACTCATTTCAAATAAGAACTATATTCATTGATTAAACTTGATTTTGAAATACTTTGTACGTGCGGTGTCTTTATAACACATTAAAAAAACTCATTTCAGGAGTTATTTTCATTCCTGCATTTATTCATTCAGTAATTAATTACTGAGCGACTGAACTGAACTGAAGAACAGAGCACCAGGCAGGCAGTGGGGAAGTGACAAAGAAGTATGTGAAATGCTTGCAGCTTAAGGTGTGATATGCTATTATATTAAAGCATATGTAATATTTCCTATATTCAGGTTTATAATACCACTAAGGCAGGACAAAACACTCTCTTTAAGAAGAAAAAATAAAAATTTAATGATAAGAATGTATTGATGGTCTTCTCACATTAAATTGCATTATTTTCTATTGTAGTCTATGTAACTTCCATCAGACACAGAAGGGAAAACAGTCTAAATGGTCTATGTAATAGAAGGAAATTTCAAAAATTTTCCATTCTTTCCATACATAGTTCTTTCTTTTCATGTTTTCCATTTGAAGCTACAGTACTAAAGACCTTGTCAAATCTTTGTGGCTTTTTTGCTCTTGATTCAAGCTAGTATTACATCCTTCAAACTGTATCAAGACCTGTAATTCCCACAGTACTCAAGTATGGGCATCAACACAAATAAAATGTTCAAAGAACATAAAAAAATTTTCCAGGCTGCACCAACAAGGGAGGTGTCTACATATATGAAAGATTCACAGAAGTCAATATAAATATATCTCAGTAAAACTCAATGGTTAAAGAAGCCTCCCTTTTCTTCAATCAGAGACAATTTTACAAGTTAGTTTTTGGACTGTGTATTAGTATATATTACATACCAGTGTGGTAAAAGAGCTACTTTATAGTTTCTCAATAGAAATTTCAAATTATTGACAAGAGTAAAGGTAAAATAAATGCTCTTCCCTTAAAGGAAACTGTGTTTCTCAAAGCTGCCATACTTATTCACAACCATTTATTATTACCATAAATTTCAACTTGCAGGACAGAAAATTTATTAAGGGTTTTTGCAGTTACTTTTCTAAGATTACCTTAAATAAATGGAATAATATCAGTAATAAAAAGAAAAGCACTAGCACTAGAAGTAGCAGCAGCAGAGGAACTAAGGAGATATTTATTACACACTTAAGTTTCAGAAACTACACTGTTTACAGAAATCATCTCATTTCAGTTCAGTTCAGTCGCTCAGTCTTGTCCGACTCTTTGCGACCCCATGGACTGCAGCACACCAGGCTTCCCTATCCATCACCAACTCCCAGAGCCTACTCAAACTCATGTCTATTGAGTCAGTGATGCCATCTGACCATCTCATCCTCTGTCATCCCCTGCACCTCCTGCCTTCTATCTTTCCAGCTACAGGGTCTTTAACATGAGTCAGTTCTTTGCATCAGGTGGCAAAGTATTGGAGTTTCAGCTTCAACATCAGTCCTGCCAATGAGTATTCAGAACTGATTTCCTTTAGGATAGACTGGTTGGATCTCCTTGCAGTACAAGGGACTCTCAAGAGTCTTCTCCAACACCACAGTTCAAAAGCATCAATTCTTCGGTGCTCAGCTTTCTTTATAGTCCAACTCTCACATCCATACATGACTACTGAAAAAACCATAGCTTTGACTAGATGGACCTTTGTTGGCAAAGTAATGTCTCTGCTTTTGAATATGCTGTCTAGTTTGGTCATAACTTGCCTCCCAAGGAGTAAGTGTCTTCATTTCATGGCTGCAGTCACCATATGCAGTGAACTTGAAGCCCCAAAAAATAAAGTCTGTCACTGTTTCCACTGTTTCCCCATCTATCTGCCATGAAGGGATGGGACCAGATGCCATGATCTTAGTTTTCTGAATGCTGAGTTTTAAGCCAGCTTTTTCACTCTTTCATTAAGAGACTCTTTAGTTCCTCTTCGCTTTCTGCCATTAGGGTGGTGTCATCTGCATATCTGAGCTAACTGTCATTTCTCCCAGCAATTTTGATTCCAGCTTGTGCTTCCAGCCCAGCGTTTCTCATAATGTACTCTGCATAGAACTTAAATAAGCAGGGTGACAATATACAGCCTTGAGTTACTCCATTCCCTATTTGGAACCAGTCTGTTGTTCCATGTCCAGTTCTAACTGTTGCTTCCTGACCTGCATACAGATTTCTCAAGAACCAAGTCAGGTGGTCTGGTATTTCCATCTCAGGAAGAATTTTCTATAGTTTGTTGTGATCCACACAGTCAAAGGTTTTGACATAGTCAGTAAAGCAGAAATAGATGTTTTTCTGGAACTCTCTTGCTTTTTCGATAATCCAATGGGTGTTGGCAATTTGATCTCTGGTTCCTCTGCCTTTTCTAAAACAAGCTTATACATCTGGAAGTCCACAATTCACATACTGTTGAATCCTGGCGTGGAGAATTTTGAGCATTACTTTACCAGCATGTGAGATGAGTGAAATTGTGCTGTAGTTTGAGCATTCTTTGGCATTGCCTTTCTTTGGGATTGGAATGAAAACTGTCCTTTTCCAGCCCTGTGGCCACTGCTGAGTTTTCCAAATTCGCTGACATAATGACTGCAGCACTTTCATCATCTCATTTAATCCTCTCAAAAGTGTTAGGAAACTGAGGCATAAAATGGTTAAATCACTTGCCTAAAATCACAGTTAGTAAAAAACCAGAATACAAATATAGGCAGTCTAACTTGAAAGCACACAGTTTTAATGTTGTAGTAAATTTCCTAATTCTAGGTCAAAGTGAGTCCAGGCATAAAATAATGCCATTGTCTATAACAGAAACCACAGACTCAATTCAGTACATCAAATAATGTGTTACATGTTTATTTTGAGGATAAGCAATGAGGGACAAGAAGTAAAATTTTTGGCCATTTTCCTAGGCATCAATATACAGGGTAGTCATTTTTCCTAGATACCCTCAATATACAGTCTCCAAGAATCCATGATAGACTTTGTGCTATCCCAACTGTATGGCAATACTTCTCACGGGCCTACCTACCAATTGAGGTAAAAATGAGAAAAATAGCTTTTACTTTACTAAAATAAAATTTATTAAGTTTAAAAAAACATTTTTGGGCATATAATACATCCTATCATTTCAAAATTTTAAATATGAAAAATGATCATGATAATTTGTCTAGGTTATTTCACTGTTCTTAGTAAAATATTAAACATTTAGTAAAATACTGAAAATCCATATGTGGTAAAATAAAACATTGAGTACCCCCTCTTACATGGGGGAAGAGGGTAAGCAGTGATCCATAATATATAAAAGGTTAGGAACTAATCTTAGTCACCCATCCCAACTGGTAGTCTCCCGGGGAAAAACAGAAAGATGCCAACACTGTAACAATGATAACTGTTCAAATGTGATACTAAACGTGAGTGTGAATCTCGTGAGAAGAACACAGTTTTCTGGGCCAGTTATTATTTTAGTGCCTCTCAGCTCAACTCCACTCTTCAATATCTGCTTTGAAATAATGAACAGAATCCCATCAGCACTTCCCATCTACACGATCCTCGGCTCTGTCTCAGTAGAGTGGCAGAAGGCACTGTAAGAGAAGCGGCTTCTCTTCAGGACGGGAAAAGGACACCCACCAGTGCTCTGCCCTCAGTGACCTTGCAGACCCCGCCTGAAGATCGCTTTTCTGTGGCCCTCTCAACCTAGACGCCACACACTCCTGGCTTGAATCCACTGCCCAGTTACCCACTTGCCAAGAACTACAGGCCAGGTACTGGCCCAGGCAAACCAGCCAACTTCTCTGCCATCCAGTAGGCTCAAACTACACTTTCTCTAACAAGGCCTGAACCATAGTCTTGGGGAAGGTGTCTTCCTTCCAAGTTTGTCATTCCCTGGAAACTCTCAGCTCTACAGTATTATTCTTCAGAATTCTTTTATATCTTTACGGTTACTGTTTATTATAGCTTAGTACTTCTTTAAGTTAAATATTCCCTTTTATAATCATTGTATAGGTTCTATTTACTAATATACTCTTGAAGTCAAACAGATCTGAGTTCAAATTTAACTACGAACTTGTTCAAAATTATGTAAAGATCTGAGCCTCAGCTTCTACCTATAAATAGGCAACTTTAGCATCTCTCTTATCATACAGTCATTCCTAAGATTAAATGGCTTTATAGGTTATAAAGGCAAATGCAGATACTCAATAAATGATCTTTCCTCCTCTTTGCCCTGATATGTAGCCTCCTGTCCACTTACTCTATATCAAAAAGACACAAAGAAGCAATCAAATGAAAATGTCTAACTCTGAAAATCATAATTGCAAAAATAGAAGCATATGCATTATAAAGCAGGTATATTAACACAAAAGAATTATAACATCAACCTTCCAGCATCTGTCTCCTTGAAAATTCCATCCTGATTGGGACACAGTTCACAGCTAGGGGAAACACCACATTTACAGGCATCACAAAACCAAGGTTCAGTGGAGTTTTCAGAAGCTGAACTCATAATAGAGTCACTCTCTCCATCAACTCCATAACAACCTAAAAAAAAAGAAGTATGATTAGAGTTTACTTTTTAAACTCACATTTATAAAGTTACAAAAGAAAAAGGGAAAGGAAGTAGAGAATAATTCTGAAAATTAATGGTTTAGAAGAATGATATTAAAGTCAGAACTGAAATCATTTTATAAAAATGTTTTCACCATTTCATAGTGTATGCAATGACATAACTCTTTAAGACAAGTTTAGGTCTACTGGAAAGCATTACAGAAGGGGAAATTTTTATGATTCTTTAAAATTTTTTACAAAAAATACATTAAAATATGAGTTTTCATTATACAGAAATCAGAACTATTGAGTCTAGGAACTATTAATTAGTAAATATTTTCAAGCTACCTTTGTACTGAGCATTTAAATATATCTAAAAGACTAACTATGATCATGTAAAACATACAAACAAAAACCTCTGCTCTAATTTTGTATGAATTTGGTTAAAACACAAATTCATACACCCACAAATGCAAAGTAAGTACTAGTAAAAGGAAAATAACAGACATACACATACATAAATTAAGGCTACTGAGCAATCTGAATAGTTTAGACTAGAGATAAACAAGCGAGTTCCATTCACAGTTGAGCCAGTCTAGAGCTATACAAGGTATCTGATCTATTTAACATTTATAATTCTTCTATCTTCTGTAAAAATGTATCCAGAACTGAAATGAATGAAAAGAAGGGTAGCATAATCCTTCACATTTTAGAGTAGGACATCAACCCTTATTGTGGCTTATAATAAACAGTACTTCCCTGGTTAATTACAATAGTCATGACTCCTAAATAATTTTGTTTTATCTTTAATACCTAAATGGTGGTACCACAAACTTCATATTCTCTCTTTTTCTAGAAAGGAAGACACTGCTCTCATGACAAAATGTATTTTAGAAAAATAATTTAATACACATTAAAAATTAAATAGATAACCTAATTCTATTAATAGTTCCAATCATGCCCATCATCTTTAGGTTGTGCATTTCTCTGATCTCCTAAGACACATTTATTACTCTCAAGATAGGTCACTTCTACAAATAGCCTACTATTAACCATCCCAGGAGAATTCTGACCAGGCTTATCCTAATAGGGTGGTCTTATTGCCAAATTCTAAGGAGCACTCAAAGTACCCTCTAATAAACTGAAGCCATTAAAAATACCACTATGAGAAACATATGCAAGTAAGAATTCTCTTTCAAAAGGTTTCACCATGGAGGTAAAGTTTCCATGCATCCAATGTAAGATCATGTGACTACTAAACTGATTAAACACTACACAGACAACAGGAGCCTGATGAAAATTGTCTTCTCACAACCTCCAAAGATACCCAAATTGAAACAAGTAAGTATGTAATCCCATCACTTCATGGCAAATAGATGGGGAAACACTGGAAGCAGTGACAGACTTTATTTTCTTGGGCTTCAAAATCACTGCAATGGTGACTGCAGCCATGAAATTAAAAGATGCTTACTCCTTGGGAGAAAAGTTATGAGCAACCTAGACAGCATATTAAAATGCAGAGACATTAGTTTGTCAACAAAGGTCCATCTAGTCTAAGCTATGATTTTTCCAGTACTCGTGTATGGACGTGAGAGCTGGACTATAAAAAAGGCTGAGTACTGAAGAACTCATGTTTTTGAACTGGGGTGTTGGAGAAGATTCTTGAGAGTGTCTTGGACCACAAAGAGATCAAACCAGTCAATCCTAAAGGAAATTAGTCCTGAATATTCATTGCAAGGACTGATGCTGAAGCTGAAACTCCAATACTTTAGCCACCTGATGGGAAGAACTGATTCATTGGAAAAGAATCTGATGCTGGGAGGGATTGGGGGCAGGAGGAGAAGGGGACGACAGAGGATGAGATGGTTGGATGGCATCACCAACTCAATGGACGTATGGGGGTTGGTGAAGAACAAGGCAAGCCTGGCGTGCTGCATCCCATGGGGTCACAAAGAGTAGGACATGAATGAGCGACTGAACAACAAATGTTATTCAAAGGTTTTACAATAGTGAACCTTAACATAATCCCAATGTCATACAGAAGAATGCCAAAAATTTTAAAGGAGCTAGACTATCATGCACAAGAAAAAGATTCAAAATATTAATTTCTTTAAATCAGCTAATTGTGGTTGGTAATAATTATTACATTTATCACTTGCATTTGGATATATATTTTGAAAATGATGAACCATAAAATGAAAAAGAAATAAAATTTTCCTCTTGGGATTAGTTATTTATCAGCAAGATAAGAACATTTTTCAGTAAAAATAATAGTAAGCAAGCAGTTTATTTGAAGAAAAATCACAAAACAATAAAAAATAGTGAATTTGATTTCTCAGTTATGTAATACCACAAGGAAAAAAACTATTTTCTTTACAAAATAATATTTTTCAGGCAATTTTTTTCATTAGTATTCACATGAAGTACCAAGATAATGAACCCTCCAAATGACTATCCATTTTACCCATCTCATTTACCAATATATCAGTCATATCAATATCAAATCATAGCAGTTCATGCTTTTAGAATAAAGCAAAGTTTCAATTCTAATTTTTAAAGAATATACCACACACTTGACAAACATCTGACTAAACAATGATTTAAAACAATGATTAAATCACCTACAAAAACCTCAGAAGTGACTTCTATGGGTCCCTTTTAGGAAATTCCTAGTTTGCAACCTAAAACAGTTGTATCACATAAGCTTAAAGAACAATGAGCAAATGGATAAGTATTTCTTCTTCAGCTTCACTGCCCTTGAAAAATGATCTACACTGTGTTATTACCTTTACAGAGTCTTCAACTTGCCACTATTCCATATTTCTCTGCCATATCTGTTGTATCTACTGAGCTCTAGACTGAAATTCTAACATTTATATCCATTCTAATCCATTTAAAGACTAAATACATTTTAACATCTTTTTCTTTCTTTCATACAAAACAGAATTTAAACTACCATAAAATAAGGTTTATTCTCTTCAACCTATCTAATTTTGAGTAAAAGATACAAAAAGTACACCTTCAATATTATGGAAAAAAGGTTTTTTATATGA
>SJYQ01005329.1:175368-210015 GCA_006410935.1 Redunca redunca
CAATAATATGAAAAAAAGGTTTTTTATATGATGAAATATAGAAAATTAAAAATTTATAGATATATAAAACTTATTCCATATAGGTTTTTCATGTTTTAAAATGGGTAAACAGGAAAAACATGTTTGCTATTATTTTAGCAAAAACTCAACTTAAAAACTCTCTAAATTATAATTACTTAAGCTTTTTTTTCTAGGGGAAAAATATAAAGGAAATACATCAAAGCACTAACTATGGTTGTCTGGATATTAGGACTGTTCAGTTCAGTTCAGGTCAGTCACTCAGTCGTGTCCGACTCTTTGCGACCCCATGAATAGCAGCACGCCAGGCCTCCCTGTCTATCACCAACTCCTGGAGTTCACTCAGACTCATGTCCATCGAGTCCGTGATGCCATCCAGCCATCTCATCCTCTGTCGTCCCCTTCTTCTCCTGCCCCCAATCCCTCCCAGTATCAGAGTCTTTTCCAATGAGTCAACTCTTCGCATGAGGTGGCCAAAGTACTGGAGTTTCAGCTTTAGCATCATTCCTTCCAAAGAAATTCCAGGGCTCATCTCCTTCAGAATAGACTGGTTGGATCTCCTTGCAGTTCAAGGGACCCTCAAGAGTCTTCTCCAGCACCACAGTTCAAAACCATCAATTCTTCGGCGCTCTGCCTTCTTCACAGTCCAACTCTCACATCCATACATGACCACTGGAAAAAGCATAGCCTTGACTAGATAGACATTTGTTGGCAAAGTAATGTCTCTGCTTTTCAACATGCTATCTACATTGGTCATAACTTTTCTTCCAAGGAGTAAGCGTCTTTTAATTTCATGGCTGCTAAAAATGTTTTATTTCTTGAAATTATGATCAAGGCTTCCCTGGTGGCCCAGTGGTAAAAAAAAAAAAAAAAAAATACACCTGCTAATGCAGAAGGCACATATTCAGTCCCTGGGTTGGGAAGATCCCCTGGAGAAGGAATAGCAACCCACTCCAATCTTCTTGCCTGTGCAATCCACAGAGGAGCCTGAAGGCCTACAGTCCATGGGGTCACAAAAGAGTCGGACATGACTCAACAACAATTAATATCAACCTCTGAGTAGCACACACAACCTATGTGAATCATATTTAATGAAAAATAATATAAAATGTGTCTATAATTATTTTGAATTATTCAAGAAATATGTGCAGTCCAAATCAGAGGAAACTTTCCCCATTCAACTTGTCACTGGGGACCAAAAGACCTACAGTCTTCTACTTTCTAGCTATGTAACTTTGACCAACCACATCACTGAGGCTGAGTTACTTTACCTTCAATAAGTATTTAATATTTATCCTATCTCTCAGTACAGAAAAAAACAGGAACACAAAATTTGCCATTTAAAACAGTTTTTTCTGTACTTAACATCCTATCACTAGAACTCTGACTACAAAACCTACTAAAAGTTTTTAAATAATTGAGTAATATTGCTGATGATGAGAAAAGAACTTATAATATGCATGATACCTATCACAAATATACCCTAAGGCACAAAAGAGACAAAATGCTATTGAGACATGAAGTCCAAATGGTGATTACTTGAACATCTGCTACGCAGTGAACACTGGTAAGGATACATATTTTCATATGCTAAGGGTAAAAAAAAGAAAACAACGTCTAGGGCTAGGCTAATAGCAGAGTGGAAAATAAAAACATTGTTAGCAAGTATACTACCTAATGCTCTGTCATGTACCATGACATGCAGGTGATATTTTTCTTCAGACACAGTGCAATCAATATATCAGGATAACTGACATCACAGTCAGGGGTACCCTACTATTACAAGTCAGTTACAAGATCTTGTCACAAAGGTGTTTATAGTAAGTGACAAGTTGCAACCTCAAAAGAAAAGAGATTTATCTACATTTAGATGAAGTACTCTGAAAAGAATTAGACAGTTACACATTTAAAAAGCACATCTGGAAAACTATCTTTTAGCAAAACCTCGACTTAAAAATCTCTCTAAATTATAATTACTTAAGCATTTCTTTTAAGGGAAAAAGATAAAGGAAATACATCAAAGCACTAACTATGGTTGTCTGGATATTAGGACTGTTAGAAATGTTTTATCTTCTCTCTGTTCTATACTTCCCTCATTTTATTTACTATTCATTCGTGGTTCAACTGGTAAAGAATCTACCTGCAAAGGAGGAGACCTGGGTTCGATCTCTGGGTTGGGAAGATCTCCTGCAGAAGGGAAAGGCTACCCACTTCAGTATTCTGGCCTGGAGAATTCCATGGACTCTGTAGTCCATGGGGTCTCAAACAGTCGGACATGACAGCAACTTTCACTTACCCACTTACCCAATACATTATGATGGACAATTAGCTTTTTATAAAATAAAACATTTAAGAAGTTCATATTTAACCATGAAAATATTTAAGGAAAAGCAACCTGGTTAATTTACAATATGGAAGTCTGTCACTTAGGTACCTGATAACCAAAACCAAAAACACAAAACCTAGCAAGACTAGCTTCCTATTATGCCTTAGAAAATTTCCCTTCTTCTGGATTCATTAATTTTCATTTTGGAACTTTACAAGTAGCAAAGAAAGATCTACATATTTGACTGTATAAAAAAAAATGAACACTCTGAACAGTGAAAAATACCACAAAGTTAAAGGTACAGGACAAGGTGGAAAAGTATTTGCAAGGATACAAACTATTTCTAACACATATAACAGACAAAGGATTCACATTACTAAAAAAGAAAATTCCAATAAGTCAATAAAAAAAAAAGACAAGTTAAGAAATGACAAAGAGGGCTTCCCTGGTGGTCCAGGGATTGAGAGTCCACCTGCCAATGCAGGGGATACGGGGTTCAGTCCCTGGTCAGGGAAGATCCCATGTGCAGTGAGGCAGCTGAGCCCAAGCACCACAACTACTGACGCTCCTGAGCCTAGACCCTGTGCTCGACAGTAAGAGATGACACAACAGTGAGAAGCGCACACACTGCAACTAGAGAATAGCCCCCACTCACCAGAGAGAAACCCTGCACACACCAATGAAGACCCAGCACAGGCAAAAACAAAATACCTTTTTTTCTAAATAAAAAATAAAGAAATGACGTAAGAAGTGTACAGCAAGCAATAGGAAAAAAGAAAAAAAACTGGCCACATATATTACTACCAAACTTCAATACTTATAATAAGAGGTACAGATATTTTAATTAAGAGATAGTCTCCAAAAGATTTTTTTAAATTTACTAATATGCAGTGTTGCAGAGTGATCAAGTAGTTAGTACACTGTTGGAAGAATACCAATAAATACAGTCTTTTTGAAGGGCAATCTGGCAAAATTTGTTAAAAAGTTTAAATATGCTTATATTTTGATTCAATCTATCCTATACAAATTATGACATTAATATATATGACACATATTTGTTAGCACTAAATGTCAGTGGAAAACTAGAAACAAAAAAAAAGTAAAGACTTTATGGTTGATCCATTCTATAGCTAGCTATTAATATATACCATTAAAAAAAGTAGTAACATGTCCCATATGTAACTCATATGAAAAGAATCTCAAGATTAAGAAATGAGTAAAATAAAGTAAGTCATGGGAGGGGAATCTCATGGAATTTATCTTATTTATTGCAAGGTGGGACTATGCAAACATGCAAATGCATATTGCACACTTGTGTGTACGTTAAGAGCCTGACAGAGGGGGGCTCTCACTGGTAAAATTTGGACAATTTAAGTATCAGAGTAATCAGGTTATAGATGATAATGAGACCACAGTAATACTGAAATAGGATAAAAGGGGAGAGGTTCTTTACAAAACAAGAGTTGCCTAATAAATGTAGAAAGAATGATCGAAAATCCCCATTCTGCAGCCCCATGCATAATAACTGGCTCCGTCAATGATGCTAAAACCACTAAGTATAAGGCTGTTAGGCAACAGGATATTATAAAGTCTCAAGGTCATTACCCTACAGGTATTCATTAACTATAAAGAGAAGAGTATACCTTTGAAATGGAGAGGCCTGGATGACACTACCTTAACATATCACCAACAGCGCAATAAATTGGCATTAAATGCTCTGGTTGTGAAACATCATCATAGCACTCTTACCAAAAAAAAAGTTTAAACTGAATTTAATCCAATGGAAACAATATAACAAATCCAGATTGAGGGATACTCTACACAACATTTTTTAAAAAGCTTTGATCCTTCAACAAGTCAACATAAATGATATAAAAAGACAGAAACTTGTTTTAGATTAAGACACTGACAGGCCACAAAATGCAGTGCATGGTACATGAACATGTCCTGGATGGTAGGAGGAGGGGAGAGCTGTGATAACAGAGGCATAGAGGGTACAAGAGGAGTTTGCATATTATTGACTACTGATCTTTTTGAAAAATATGCTTCTGTATGTGTACGCACATGAGATGTTACCTCCTACTATGTGAGCTGTTTGCCTTAGGAACGACTACAGAGACTCAAATAAGAGAAGCATGAGGCTGCTTTATTGGCAAGCTGTGTTTTCCCTCCTCTATCCTTCTGAATAAGCTGGTGTTAAATGTAACCAATGGTAGTCTTGAAAATAATAAAGTGTAGATACCCTGGTAAGCCTTATTGAGCCACTCCTTCATATTATCAATGGAGCTAATGGTTTAATGTTCACATGAAACACCCTGGGATCAGTCATAATACAGATTCTGATTTGGAAGGTTAGGGACTTGGCCTGTGATTATGCTTTTCTAACAAGTGTCCAGGTGATACGGTGGTACCAGTTAATGCTGTGATCTGTGGACCACACTTTTGAGTAGCACAACTTTTTAAAAAACTACTGAAATAGGTAAAAGTGACATTTTCATTTAACTTTAAACCTTATTTACTTTAGATGCAGCAATAGTTAAAGTATACAGTGAGAAGGACCCTAAAAACTAAAATAATTAAGTAGCCATAAAAGCTCCTATTCAGATAAATAAGTAAAGGACTGAAACTTGACTTCTGACAGGCTGCTGACCTTGTTTTCACGGAATACAAAATTAAAAGTTAAAAAGAAATAGAAATGTTGGTGAGTATGTGGAGAAAAGAGAATCCTTGTACACTGTTGGTGGCATGGCAAATTGCTATGGTCACTATGGAAAACAGTATAGATGTTCCTCAAAAAACTAAAGACAAACTACCATATGATCCAGCAGTTCCACTGCTGGGATACATCCAAAGAAAACAAAAACAAATTAGAAAAAAGATACATGCACCCCAATGTTCATAGCAGCATTATTTACAATAGCCGAGATACGGAAGCAACCTAGAAGTGCATCAACAGATGAACTGATACAGATCTGGTATACACAACAGAATACCACTCAGCCATTCAAAAGAATGAAATTCTGCTATTTGCAACAGTGTGGATGGACCTAGAAAGTACTATGTGTACAGGAATAAGTCAGATGGAAAAAGACAAATACTCTATGTTATCACTTATATGTGAAATCTAAAAAAAACAAACAAATGTATATAAAAAAATAGAAATACACTCAATATATAGAGAACAAACTCATGGTTACCAGCAGGGAGAGGAAAAGTGGGAGGGGCCAGATAAGCATAGGGGAATAAGACATACAAGCTACTATATATAAAATAAGTAACAAGGATTCATTGTACAGCACAGCCACTAAATATAGCCAATATTTTTAATAACTTAAATGGATTATAGTCTATAAAAATACTGAATCAATATTTGTACATCTGAAGTTAATATAATAGTATAAAGCAACTTTACTTCAATAAATAAACAAATGACAGGTCAGAAGGGAGAGTTCATTGTGATTTGCACAGGGCAGTAGTCCCCAGGAGATGCAGACTTGAGTCCAAAAGCAAGCAGCTACAGTAAAAGAGTTGCTTGACTATCATAGCTGTGGGACATTGAGACCACAAGGCTGTAGCAGACTGACTACCAGCAGCAAGAGACATCACCCTGAAATACATTCAAACATTTCTAAGGAGCAGGCAACTATCAAACATGAGTAAGGGATTTAACGAAAGAGAGTGGTAAACTGAAGATTATAGGCTTCATCAGCCCCATTTAGCTCCAGGAGATTGTTACCATAAAAGGGAAAACCAACTGCTGTCAGAACTTCAAGAGAAGTTCAAATTCCTAAATATGTAAAATAACATCTTCAGGTTTTAAATGTTAACAATCGATTCAATTTCTTAAAACCATTGTGCTAGCCTTAAATATCACATCCATGGTCAAAACCATGGCCTATGAAGTAGAGGCAGTACCCTCAGCATGATGAATAGTCAGTAACACTAGCAGTACTAGCCATGCCTGCGTCTCACATCAGCACTGACAGTCACGCATACAAGCAGCGGAGCACATCTGTGACCATCAGTGGTGACCAGCACGACAAGCAATGGCAGCACAGCTGCTACTTTTGATGTTCACCTGTTCTGCAACTCCTCCAAGAAATGTGAACCACTCCTGGAGAAAAAAAAAGAACTCATACACACAACCATGTTGACTGGTCCAAGGTTATAATCATTACCACTAATCTCAAGTAGTCCCTTATTGCTGTCTGGTAATATATACACACATATATTACATACACACAACATATAACATGGGTGAATATGTAAGTATATACAAACACACAATATTATGTACTTATTTCCCTAATCCACTTATTCCCCCAAATAACTATTTTATACCAACCTCTCACTCTTCAAATCTCCAACATCTTCCCACCTCTACATTCTGCTAATGGCTGCTTCCTATTTCACTGAGAAAATATGCATTCAGTTCCACATGTTCTAACCACCACATCCAACATCCTACCTACCTCTGTATCCATATATTCTCTTCTCCTAGTTACTATGCCAACTTTTATCTATTAAATCTCTTCCCTTGTGTTGGATCCTATCCTTTATAGCCTTGTACTCAAAGGAGTTGCTCCAGCAACTGTTCCCCTTTCTTTCGTGACATCATCAATTGCTAACTTTCCATTTCCACTGGTCCCTTCCATCCATACACTAGCATCTCTGTCTCTGTGGTAGGCAGCCTCTAAGATGGCCCGCAGTATTAATATTCTTGGAATGTCCCCTCCTACATTTGACTAAGGTTGGTTCTATGCGAACAATGTAGCAGAATTGACAGTACATGCATAATGTCACCCTGCTTATTTAACTTCTATGCAGAGTCCATCCTGAGAAATGCTGGGCTGGAGGAAGCACAAGCAGGAATCAAGATTGCTGGGAGAAATATCAATAACCTCAGATATGCAGATGACACCACCCTTATGGCAGAAAGTGAAGAGGACCTAAAAAGCCTCTTGATGAAAGTGAAAGAGGAGAGTGAAAAAGTTGGCTTAAAGCTCAACATTCAGAAAATGAAGATCATGGCATCCGGTCCTATCACTTCATGGCAAATAGATGGGGAAACAGTGGAAACAGTATCAGACTTTATTTTGGGGGGCTCCAAAATCACTGCAGATGGTGGTTGCAGCCATGAAATTAAAAGACACTTACTCCTTGGAAGGAAAGTTATGACCAACCTAGATAGCATACTCAAAAGCAGAGACATTACTTTGCCTACAAAGGTCCGTCTAGTTAAGGCTATGGTTTTTCCAGTGGTCATGTATGGATGTGAGAGTTGGACTGTAAAGAAAGCTGAGGGACAAAGAATTGATGCTTTTGAACTGTGGTGTTGGAGAAGACTCTTTTGACAGTCCCTTGGACTGCGAGGAGATCAGTCCATTCTAAAGGAGATCAGTCCTGGGTGTTCATCGGAAGGACTGATGCTAAAGCTGAAACTCCAGTACTTTGGCCACCTCATGCAAAGAGTTGACTCATTGGAAAAGACTCTGATGCTGGGAGGGATTGGGGGCAGGAGGAGAAGGGGACGACAGAGGATGAGATGGCTGGATGACATCACTGACTCGATGGACATGAGTTTGGGTAAACTCTGGGAGTTGGTGATGGACAGGGAGGCCTGGCATGCTGCGATTCATGGGGTCGCAAAGAGTCAGACACGACTGAATGACTGAACTGAACTGAACCACGTTAACTAATCCCATATTTTCCCCCTTGCTTCTATGTATTTTACATTTTTAATAAACCATGTGACATAAGCATTTTGTCTGTAGCCTTGTTTCCCATAACCTTTGGAATGACTTGCCTGGTAGAGACTTGGAGTTTACCATGCATTAGGGTCATTTCCCATAAGCCAGGTTTCATCTTACTCTAAAAACAGTATTTGACAGTTACAATCTATTTTGAAAACTTTTCATTACTCCAGGCCACTACTCAAGGCTCTTCTCCAATCTCACTGGCCCTGTGCCCCTCAACTCCTCTTGAAGTGCTCAAAGCACTATGCTATTCCCTAGAAAGCACATTCAGGCTCACAGTTTTAAACAACACCTGCAGGCTGATCAGTCCCCAATTTACCTCACCAGCCCCTATATCTTACCTCAACTCTAGAGGTTTAAAACCAAACTTTTACTATCTAAACCTATTCCTCTGTTGGATCATTGCTATGGTCTCCAAAATGGTCTCCCTGATTCCCACTTTAGACACACTTCAGGCTGCTCTTACCCCAGCAGGGATTCTTCCAAAACATTAATCATATCATAGTGATCCTCTGCTTAAAGTTCACCTAGCTCTTCCCATATCCGTCTCAGTATAATCTGAAATCTGTGACCTACAAGGCCCCGCCTGGTTTGCCCTTATCTTTGCCTCCACCACTAAGCAGCTCACTCCTCAGTTCTAGCCACACTAACCTCCACGTCACCATACAAACACTCCAGACATGTTCCTACTTCAACATCTTTACACTAACTACTCCCTCATTCTGGAGTGCTCTTTCCCCAGATATTCACACGGCTTGCTTACTCACATGCTTCAGGTCACTGCTCAGAGATCACCGTATCAGAGAGGATTTTCCTTATAAGCTTTTATAAATAGAAACTTCCACCTGCCCACTCAACAATCCCCATTCATAGCATTCCTAATATTCCTTTTCCTACTTTATTTTTCCCCACAGTCCAGACCACCACCTGATATATATTACTGTATTATATTTTCATTCCTGTCTCTTACTATGTATTAAGCTCCATAAGGTCAGCACTGTCTATACTGTTTATTTTATATGCCTGAAACCTACAGAATGCCTAGCACTCAGAAAGTTCTAAACAAACACTACTGAAAAAAAAAAAAAAAGAAGTAACAGCAACAGGAGACATTCCCACAGTGAGTCTTAGCGGCAAGGGCAAGGAGCTTCATATGAAAGCAAGAGGACTGCTTAAAGAAGTCCAAGCCACACAGTCTCAGAAGTCCACCAGACACCCAAAACTATTTGGGAGGAGGTGGCAATACCAGAAAGGCAGGTAAGGGCAAGGCCATAGAAACACTATTTTTCAGTAGGTCATGAGAGCACAAGATAACTTCTGACGCACTTCTGCCAAAAGCATCAGGTTAGCACCTGAACCTAATCAGGAGAAAACGTAAGAAAATCCCAATATTGAGGACATGCTATCAAAGAACTGGCCTGTATTCTTCAAAAATGTCAAAGGCATGAAACACAAAGACTTAAAATATGTTCTAGATTAAAGGAAACTAAATAGATATGACAACTGACTGCAATTCACAATCCTGGATTTTATTTTGCTAGAATCAGTATCATTGGGATGACTGGCAAAATGTGAATACAGTCATAGACTAGATAACAGTTTTCAACCAATGGTGATTTCCTGACTTTGATAACTATGTGACTTTGTAAGAGAACGAATGTCCTTGATCTTTGTTCTTAAGAAATACACAATAAGGCACGAGAGGTAGAGCTGAACATTCTGTCTACAGTTTACTCTCAGAGGTGAGGGAAAATTTTTTATGAGAGAACACATATATAGCAAGATATTACAATGGCTCCTATTTCAGATTCTAAAAGATGATCTCTACAAATTCCCCTTTCAACTTAAAAATTATAACTATGAAAGAAGAGACTATATACCACTTGACTCAACCGTACCTTTTTCAAAAATGCACTCTACTATACGAACATACTAGATTTTTTTCCTATACCTAAATTTCAATTAAAAACTAGAAATAATGCCATGAAAGAAAATATCATAATACTGACCTTCAAAGAAATAATGATTTATATACAGTAATAATCTACTTTGATTATTTTAAAGAACATTTTAAATGAACCTAATCTGAAAAAATAATACCCATCATAATTTGAAAATTCAGTATATCTTATTTCAGGTTAAATATAATAAAATATTATAGAAAAATTAGTATAGTACATATGTAAAACAGCTGATATTACTTATACAAATGCAGTGTCAACCAGTCATTTCTAAAAGGAAGCAAAACAAAGCAAAATTACCTTCATGAACTGTAATGCCACAATTGTCACACTGAATTATTTCATCAGCATCCTCACTATTATCTCCAAGACAAACACAGCAAATCAGAATATGGTCCATTTTTTGAGAACTCCAGTTTTGACTCTTCTCAAGAATCAGCGAGTCCTAATAATAAAATATCAGAAAATCACATATTTAAAAGGTAATTTTAATAAAATTCTCAGCTTAAATCATTTTGTGCATTTCTAAAATTATGCTGCATACTCCATTACTTTAGTAATTCCCAAGTGCACCACATTTGAGAAGTATATCTCTTTGTTAAAGGACCCTCTAAGAACCCTCTCTCTAATTTTTCACTTCTCTTCAAGTTTTATAGTCTCCCTTCCCAAGTAAATATAAAACCAAGCTTATAACCAACAACTCTTCATCTGCTTTGCCATTCTGGATATAGCCTGACCCCTGAAACTCGGAGAAAGGTAAAATTAATCCACAAGTAATCACTAATTCTATATGAGTCTTAAAAATATAAGAATGGTTCCTACACTTAGCAAGCTTATAATCCTATCTAGGGGAGACAAGACATACACATATTAAACAATTTTAAAAAATCAATTCAAGATAACATATAGGTAAATATGTATGTGATGGCATAGTTACAGACTAAATTCCTTTGGTGCTGGGGAATCTAGAATTTCCAGAGTCATCAAACTGCTGGATGACAGATCCATGAAAGTCTGCATTGGAAACTGGTGTATACAGGCACAGAAAATCATCTAAAAAAGAATCCAGACTGACTGCTAAAAGAGTCAGACTACTCTATTAGCCTTTTGTCAAGAAATACCTAGTGAACACCTAGTTAATTGCAACATAAAAGGAGAAAGGAAAATGCATTTCGGAATATATTAAAAAAAAAAAAGGAAGAGGGTGCTCCATTTAATTTAAACCTTCTGCAGCATGAATTTAAACTTTAAATGCAAATTAACAAGATAATGATGTCTGCCATTTAATGCACTGGGCTTAGCATTACATGTAATAAAAGAAGATATCTGAGTCTATATATTTTCATTTAAGAACCTAACCATATTCAGAAACAAAATAAATTAATTACATATCACACATTCATTAAATATATTATTTCATGTTAACATTTTTATGTTTCTATATTCTTTTAAACTGATCAATATCCACAGGTAACATTTAGAGTAATTTCAACAGCAATTTGTAAATAACATCTGAATGACACAACTGTCATAATTAATAACATTCTTTCAAGATATTTTCTGTAAAATTAATAAACTTGCAGCTGACCTAGACAAAAAAATCACTAAATAATGCAAAAGTTAATAACAAGGAGGGAATGTCATTTCTCTTGAGAATTCTAGCACTTTAAAATTCTATACTTCACTCCTTTTGTTATAAAACCAAAGTAGTGTGGGGTGCTGCACGTGGCTAGCAAATAAGGTTAAAATTTCCTAAAAAGAAAACTCATGTTTCAAAGTAGTTTATTACAGCAAGAAAAACAAAAATCTGCCCAGATTTTCATCCCAAAACTTCAAAGCTGAAGCCTTCTCATCTGTAAAACTGGATGACAAAAATAATACCTACCTCATCAAGTTCTTGTAAGAATTAACAAGAAAACATATGGCAAAAATGTTCCTGATACGTACTAGTATTCAATAAATGATCATTCCCATTCTCCTTTCTTCTGTACTTTGAAGATGGTCCAAAAAGAGAAATATGAGCTGACCATTTACTACACTGGGAAATCTTCCTTGGAATCCCAAAAGGAAAGTTATAAGTCTCAATAAGCACTGCTAGTTTAAATATTTTCCTATGGTAAATCCTTTTTTTTTTTTTTTAAAGAATACCACATTGAGATTAAAAAAATAACAGATCAAATAAAGAGTGAGCAAATGACCAGAGTTTGATGACTGAGAAGCTACTCATGTTAATGCACTCTGCCTGTATTTCTCCGGTGGAATTACAACTACTAATTAGCCCTTGAAAAAAAGATTCACCCATGTGGGAAATAAACAAATGTCTATGGATCAGAAAAACGAGCATCAATAGGTAGCTCTAAATCTATTATTTTCCTGTTTGTCTATTTTGCTCAGAAAAACAGTAAATGTCTTAATTATATCTCTATTCCATTTTCTCTCTACACATATTATCATTTAGAGGCAGAGAAAATAAAATTAACTGGCAATTTTGGTTGATACCCATCATTGCAGACTCTTACTAAAAATTAAATACAAAGAGACAAAAATGGGGAAAATTAGGAAAATTCAGATGACAACTGCTATTTCTTCACAGGGCAAGACATCTAATCCATGTAACATAACAGAGCCTTTTATTAGGAAAAAAAAAAAAACTTCCACCTGAAAATTTCTAAGATGATGCTCTATCATATATTAATTCTCACCCAAAGTGCTTGTTTCGAAGTCCAGGAACCATTATCTGAAAATACTATACAGCCCTCCCCAAAAAAATCTTACTTCAGAAAACTAAAAGGTAAGGTAACCTTAGTGAATCTCAGACACTTCAAAATAAAATTATGAAAAAGACACGTAACCATATTCCAAGAGTACTGTTCAGATTGCACTTAAATTTAAAAAAATGCCATAATGCCACTGACAAAGATATGCCCATGTGAAGAAAATGCAGGTTATCAAATGCCCAATTATTGAACAGTAGTTCTCAAACTGTGGTCTAGGGAACTCTCTTTCAGGGGTTCTAAAAGATAAACACTATGGATATTTGCCTTTTCACTCTCTCTTATGGGTATATGATGAAGATTTCCAGAAGTTACATGACATGGGATGGTGTCACCAATCCAACAACTTCTATGCTTCTTTACATTTTATTTTTTTAATTTCTGAGTTTTAATTGCAAATGGCAAATATCAAAAGATATAACTTATATAAATAATAATTATGGTCCTCAATTTTTAAGAGTATCCTGAACCAAAAAGTTTGAGAATCACTGCTCTAGAACATTTCAAGGCCTACAGCATACACATAGTAAGACCATTAAGAGCCAATAATTACAAAATTCCTCCAAAAAGAATGTCAAATGCCCCTAAAAATTTTCAAAATTACGAAAGTTCCTGGGCATCATTTACATAATACCCAATATGACAGCCCTAAAAAAGCACCTGACAGAAGCCAAGAAAAAAGAAACCTGCCTGCTTATAAGCCAAATACAATTCTATCATGCATTCTAAAATGACAGTTTCAGCTATCTCTACTACAAAGCAGTATTTGAAACAAAGTAAAAGCATAGAAAAATAAAACTTCAAATATAATCAGATATATAGGTATTAACTAATGAATCCTTGGCAAGCTATCACTACCTAAATTAACCAGGAAGATTAAAATTCAAACACTGGTCAGACAACAAGGATTATTTTTGGTCATCTTTTTACAAAAATCAAGATTACACAAATAGAAAATTTTAAAATATATAATAAACTGAATTTATTAGTTTTCTATTAAAATTTAACATCAATTTGAATGACATTTACGTAGAACCAGAATCATCAAAAATAATTGAGGAGTTTGAAAAACAGTCTTGGAAAAGAACAGTTATCAAGCTTTCAGGTAGAATATTATTGAGGGAAAATTAATCTTCCATAAGTTCTACATTTCTATACAGAGTGGAACAAAAGGAAAATTAACATAAATTAACACAAAAAGAATTAATTTAGTTACTATAAGAAGCACTTTCTTTACAACTTTATCAAAGCACTTATCCAAGAAATGCTCTAGAATCTCATTCCTTAGGGACTGTTAACCTAAATAAAGCCCCATTATTTACCAAAATCTCTTCTGTTTAGTAGAAAAAAATTAAACAGCACATGTCACCTTTTATGTATCATAAAACACAGTCTACCATCTCTCAAGCAATTTGTTATGTAGTACAGATTATTAACAACTGAATAATTTACATAGATTTTACAGGGCAAATATCTAGACATTCCCTCACACCTTAGCATAATTCCCCCTATCACTAGCCAGGCTCTTGTGTGATTGTTATGCTAATAAAAATGAAGAAAGTGATACTGCCAAAGGTAAACTTAGTCAGGAGATACAGATTAGCATAAAGTGCTGTAAAATAAATTGGATACATGCTTAAATCAATTACGAACAACTGGATTTTCCATACTTCTGTTTCCTTAAATTGCAAATACAGACTGTCTTGCTACATCATTATGTATAGTATACTATATTCCAAATGACAATTTTCCTTTACCTACATATAGGAATTAGGAAAGCACTGGAATCAGGCAACATTCTTCTTAGGAAAATGGGCAACCTAGAAGTTAACAAGTGTTATAATCTAAAACACCAACTACTGCTTCATCTCTGCCGACATTTAACACCTACCTCCTAATCTGCTACATATTATTTCGGTTAAACATCAAATTTTCAAATGAAACTTAAAATAGAAAATCACTGTTATGTAAAACTTGTAAACAGAAGAAATGTAAAAGAACAAATAAAGCACAAAAGGAAAATCTTTCTATCAGTTTAATCTACTTCAATAACATGAAAAAACAAAAACTAAGTGCTTGTTAAGTGAATTTTCATGACTATCAACACATTAATGGAATGACAGACAATCATTATAGTTCTTTCATGTGATGTAACAGGTACATCTACATGTAAGACAACAATTCAGTCTTTCTTTTGAAGAAAAACATATACATAAACACACAGACAAAGAGATACAAATGTGTTTGAAGAGTCTTGAATGTTGCATCTTGGGCCCAATGGATAAACCTAACTTTCAGTAGTAGAACTTCAAGTGGAAGAACTGAGTCATTATTGTAGTTTTATGATAGTAATGTTTGTTTTAGCATAGCATGTTTGTTTTCATTTCTTTGTAGAGAGACCTTATTCACTAAACATATGTAAATATATAATTTGTATTTACTTCCACACACCTAAAGCAATGATCTGGTGACTATTCAGGTGGGTGCTACAATTAAAAAAGGAATTGCCTTTAAAAATGAATCTCTGAAAGCCTGAGACAATTAAATTCTTTGTTGTTCTACTTGAAAGTACTCTTAGAAGTACTCTAAATTTTTATGCAGATATGGATACAACTAAGTTGAAAGAAAGGGGATCTTTGTTTTCATAACCCACTCAGGACCATTTAGCAGTCCAACGAACAATGGACTGAGGGGACAGAAAATGGAAAAAACTCTACCATTTCCCAAGGGTATGGACATAAAAATATTAAGTATAGACTGAGCTCCTTGATAACGGTGATTATGAGCTCCTTGAGGATGGTGACAAATAGGAGATACTCAATAAAAGTGGGCTGACCAAATGAATAAATGTTACAGTTATGGTGCTCATTCACTCCCACAGCTAAGAACAGGCTTTCAAGGAAGCCACTTAATATAATGGGTAGAATGGTTTAGAGAAGAATTCCCTTTTCCCCAGACAGACAGATATCATAAAAATTGGGTTGGTCTACCTCATTACTCTTGCTCTGAGATAGTGTCAGGCTATCATTGGTCAGTTCCTCATCATCAGCACTGTTTCTGCTAAGAACTTTACTCTTCTTCTTCTTGCAGCCCCCTTCACTGGCAGGACTGCTATGATCTTCATCGTTGCCTTCATCGTTCTCGTCCTCATCACTCCCACTTCCCTCATCTTCATCATCCTCGTTGTCTCCATCACTTCCTTCCTTCTGAGATGCAGATCTTCCCTTTCTTTTCACAACAGTGGGTCGCCAATCATTGTCATCCTCACTGTCATAGTCATCCATGTCATTCAGCTCTTCCATGGATACAAAATCCAAAAGTGGTCGGTTCCGACGAAGGTTCCACTTTTTTGGCTCGCTGACTTGCTCCTCAGCAGCCGTGGTAGCGGGGCCTGAAGGACACGTGTGAGCAGCAGGAGGGCTTGTGGCTGGCGTGGCGGAGGCAGCAGCAGCAGCCACATTATCAGATACTGTTGCTTTCTCTTTCTCCTTCTCTCTCTCCTTCTCTTTCTCTTTTTCCTTTTCTTTCTCCTTCTCTTTTTCCTTTTTCTTCCTAGGTCTTTCTCCATTCTCTTCTTCCTCTTTCTTTTCCACCTTAATTAACTGTTTTTCTGATGACAGTACTTCTTCCTCTGCAGAATTTTTAAGTTGTTCTTCTTTTACTTTAATGTCTTCATTCAGTTCTTCCTCTAAAATATTTTCTTCAGAATCACTACAGGAACCTTCTCCACTGTCCTTTGAAGGATCTTCACTTCCATTACCACTCCCTTCAGAATCTGTTGAAAATATGAGAAAAAAAACCACACATATGTATATACATACACACACACACACACAACGCTGACACAAATGAAACCACCAAAATTTGTGAATAACTTGCAAAACAATATAAACAAAGTTAAGTCAAAGAATGGTAGACATTCCCAACCTGATTAAATAATAAATCAATGAAGTTGATATGATTCTAGTTTAGTATAGCACTAATGAAGATGAATATACGTAACTCTAAATTAAAACATGCTTTAAAACAAGGACCACTATTTTGTGTCATACGTCTCACACTATACTTGGTACTTTAGAGGCATTCTTTTTTTTCTAAAAGTAAATGTGCTTCTTTTTAAATTGAGCACTTGATTTTAACTTCATAATACAGATTATATTCTTCTTCTCTTACATCTTTCTTTCACAAATTACATGGATTGGCAAGCATGGAGTCAAATTCAGAGCAAGAAAAATCTGACCCCTTCCCCCCCCTAAAAAAAACCTGTTTCATTTATCTCACTCTTTACCTAGCAAAAGAGAACCCAGATATTTATGACAGTCAACCTGTACCATATCTCTAATATACCAATCAAATTTAGGAGCACCAAATACACAAGGGAAAAACAGACAAGAGCAATGGCACAGAAAATGGAGGTTGCAAGATTTAAGTTATCCATTTTTCTGCTTATTAGGATACTGTTCATATCAACAAAAGAGTCACCTAAACTTCCAAAGGTTCTAGGCATTAACGACTAGAGACCCTAGACTGAAAGAAATTAGTGCATTTTTAAAAGACTAATCCGTCTTAGACAAGAGCAAGCACAGTTGTCACTAAAAAGATAGGCTGAGGATATTAAGAGTTCATGCAGGACCACAAGCTTCCTAGCAAGTACTATCCATTCCTGCCTAGGGCAGTCCACACCCTGTTAGACCAACACTATTCAGTAGCATTCCAAGCCTCTTTACATATAATCAAATAAATAAGAGTCTAAAATATTTGTGGAAGGAGAGCAGGAAGAAGTAGGAAACAAACCAGTCAATAATCAGGTCGTAGCCAACATCAATAGTAAAATCTGTGGGGTGATGAATATTTTGTACCTATAACCACGGAAAGGATAATCATAAAATCATGGAAAAAATTCATATTTTCGTACCATTTTAATTTCTGTTAACTCAACCAGCATTAGCCTCTATAATTACCTGGCCATTCAAAGTAAAAAAAGTTGTCTGTTATTAGTATCTGGTTTCTAAAATATCTCAGAAATCCTTTACCAACAGCTGATGAAGAAAAATCCTGAAAGTTAAATCGCATAAAAAAACACAGAGTAACATTTAGTCGATGCTGATGGAGCCTGTAAAAGCACTGTCAATCTCAGGATTATCATACAGTGCCTATATCTCATTCAGGACTGCAGTGAAAAAAGCATTCTCAACCTGACCAATCTTGCAAAGGCCACAAGAGTAATATAATGTAAGCCAACAATCCTTTGTTTGAAAGTTTTGGAGCCAGATGTGTTTCAGAATTTAGATTTGTTTTTTCCCCAGATTTTGCAAACATAGCATGGTGCATGCATAATATATTACACTAACAATGCCAGTGGGGTCTATGGTACTATAGTATAATCAAATACATTATTTCTGCAGTGAAAAGTATGAAGATTTACGTATAATAAGTAAACACTAAAAATAAACTCCTATCAGTTCCAGTCAGGTTTTATCATCAAATAAGTTTATGTCAAACATAGGAAACATCTTTGAATTTGTAAGCAAATTTTTAAGAAGAGTGTGGACCCAGTAACACTTACAAATAGGGGAAGTCCAACAGCTCTACAAATCATTAAAGAAAAAAAAATGGTGATCTTTTCATACCACTTACAACTATTAGACTCAAACTACCAAGAAAAAATACTTCTGATAAAAAAAAATAGTTCCTAGGTAATTTTAGATAAAAGTGAAAGCAAAGTGAAAGTTGCTCAGTAGCGTCCAGGTCTGCGACCCCATGAATTGTAGCCCGCCAGGCTCCTCTGTCCATGAGATTCTCCAAGCAAGAATACTAGCGATTCCCTTCTCCAGAGATCTTCCTGACCCAGGGATCAAACCCAGGTCTCCTGCATTTCAGGCAGATTCTTGACCTTCTGAGCCACCAGTGAAGCTCATTTTCAGATAAAGATATAATAAATAATAAGCAGAGTTAACCAAATGCTTCAGAGGCAAAGACGGATCTTTGTGCATACTGAATGAAGAAAACTGGAACATCCTGAAGGCAATGCATATTAATTATAATTAATTATAAATAGATATAATTAATTATAATTAAGAGAGCTGTGAAATGGAGAAAAGACACTTTTCTTCTGGATTAACCTTGTAGAATTTTTTCTTAATTAAAAAGTACTCCTAATAATTTTTACCAGTAAAAACATAATAGTAGATAAAAAAAAAAAAATGATCAAGTGAGGCAGAAATGTGGACTCCAGATCAAAACCAAGACCAATCCAACTTTGGTAAACATTAGTTGGAAATTTTTCAAAATGTCAAGAATTTCTGCAATTTTGTTTTGGTTGTTTTTGCTAATGCCAATAAATTATTTTTAAAAGTACTCTTTGAATCTGTTTTTGTTTTCTTATCATGCCTGAATAGAAAGCAGAATCTTAAATAGATAAATTAAATGTTTTACATTTGTTAACATTATTAGAAGAATCTGAGATTTTCCCACAAATTTCAATCCTAGTAGCTTACCCAACAACCCTCCATTCTCCAAATATAACACATTAGCCATACTCCAACTGCAGGGGATCAGGAATTTTCAAATTTTACTTTTCTCTGATTTCTGAAAAATAACTTCAACTGATTAGTTTTAACTTCTTTTTGGTACATATGCACTTGGGGGATGGAGACAAACACTGTTTAGTCACAGGCATCACTTAGTAATAATGACAATGAAAAAAATCAGAGTCCTGGGCTATCTATAATGGTATTTTTGCAGACTGCAATGAAAAATTTCCTATTCAAACAATGTTCCAAGTCCATCACTCTTACAACCATTAAAATAAGAGAAAAAAGCAATAGACTAGAGAAATAAACCAGATATTTCAAATACAGCTATTGTGGACATAAGAATAGAATTAATTCTAATTCTACAATAAAAAAATTTTAATTAGAAAAAAAAATCTTTAAAATTGAAATCCCTATCTCCTAGTCAGTTAAATTAATGGTGAGGTGAAGTGAAGCGAAGTTGCTCAGTCGTGTCCAACTCTTTGAGACCCCGTGGACTGTAGCCCATCAGGCTCCTCCATCCATGGGATTCTCCAGGCAAGAATACTGGAGCAGGTTGCCACTGCCTTCTCCAGGGGATATTTCCGACCCAGGGATTAAACCCAGGTCTCCTGCATTGCGGGCAGATGCTTTAACCTCTGAGCCACCAGGGAAGCCCTAAATTAATGGTAACCTTTCTCAAATACAATATATCAGAACCTCTGCAAGCAACAGCTATTTCCACTAACAGACAGTTAAATGTTTTACAGATAAAGAAATTAGAACTCAACCTTAAAGAATACCTTCACAATATTCAATGCTTACGTTTTCCCCATGATAAATAATAAATAATAGAATCAGTTAAGAAATATTAAGTAATTAAATCAGAATGATTTAATTCAGCTTTACGGTAGCTCTGCAATATAAAGAATCATCTTTGTTCATCAATCTTAATTATTTAACTATTCTGTTTATTGAGCTGATGTAACAATAATTAGGATTATACACATATACAACAGATAACAGACACATCACCGGTCTAGTAGTCATTCAGTTGTCATCCTGGGGACACTGTAAGCTAAACTAGTATATTTCTTTTTAAAAAGCCAGTCAACACAACTCATCTTCTACTGCTTACTCTAGTTCTACTTGTGTCACTTTGTATTTTCTGGGTAAATCCAGACCAGTGGTTCTCAAGTGGGTACAATTTCGTCCCACAGAAAACATTTGGCAATGTCTAGACATAATGGTTGCCACAAAAGGGCAGAACTTGGGTAGGAGTTAGGTAGGGTAGGTGTTAAAGGCAGTTAGTAGAAGACAGAGATGCTGCTAAATATCCTCCAATACAAAGGACAAGCCTCCACAACAAAGAATTAACCAAAGCAAAATGCCAGTGTTGCTGAGATTAAGAACCCCGGTCTGACATGTAAGACCTCAATTTGACCTCATTCTATTTTCCCAGGCTCATCTCTTCCACTGTTCTTTTATTCAAATTCTGATCTCCATATGTAAATAATATTTACCATCCTCCACACTCTTTAACACCTAATGTTTCCCTCACCTAGGTTAGGACTCTTTCACTTCCTAGTTCAACTCTAATCTCCTCAATGAATCTTCTAAATCAAGCCAGTCTAAAGTAATTCCATCTCCTTTGAAAGACTGGAACTAGATCATGCTTTATAACTTCTATCTGCTTTTGTATTTAATTATTCCAGTATTCATTATTTCTTTGTGAATTCACCATAACATCCAGCAAAGAGCTTTTAAGCAAAACAACAGTTGGTTAATGAAAAACCAGATCTGCTCATTAGCCAAAGTCAGTTAAGCAGGAAATACTACCAAGGCAAAATCTAGTCTCAATCTTTCGGTTAAATTGTTTTCTGGAAATTTGGACCAACCAAACTAACGATGGGCTTCCCTGGAGGATCAGTGGTAAAGAATCTGCCTGCCAATGTAGAAAATGCGGGTTCAATCCTTGGGTAGGGAAGATCCCCTAGAGAAGGAAACAGCAACTCACTCCAACATTCCTGCCTGGAAAATCCCATGGGCAGAGGAGCCTGGCAGGTTACAGTCCATGGGGTCACAAAGTCAGACACGACTGAACAACTAAACAACAACAAAACTAACTATGGCTCAAGAGCTAAAGTTAACCATCGTACTTTGGCTAAGGGTTGGGGAGACACAGCACTGCTGTTTTATCTTGTTTAATAAAAGTTGTACATGCATTTATCTTCAACATTATTCCAGTTGCATGTGGTGGTTTAGTCACTAAGCTGTGTCCGACTCTCGCTACCCCATGGATTGTAGCCCACCAGGCTCTTCTGTCCATTAGATTTTCCAGGCAAGAATATTGGAGTGGGTTGCCATTTAATTCTCCAGGGGATCGTCCCAACCCAGGGATCAAACCCAGGACTCCTGCACTGCAGGAGGATTCAATCCTATTTTAAATGTCTCCTATCCCCAGTCTTAAGTCATAGTCTCAGATATAATCAGTTTAAGCCAAACTATGAAACTGCCAATAATCAACTGCCTTTAGTCCTATAAAGCTGATTAATTTCATGGGGTACCAGCTAACATTTCTATATATGGTTCTTCTGGTGGTAACCACCATAAATCTGATATGCTTACACATTTTAGGATTAACTTGAAAATTTATTTAGTGATTGTCCTCAATCAAAAATCATTAGAGATAAAATAAAAGATGGTCTATTTTCAATTCATACTTTTCTAAAGGTAGAAACTAGTAACACTTAACTGTTGATAATAACTTGCCAATTTTATTGGCAGGTCTTTTCTGAATTTTATCTTTTTCTATTTTATCTGAGAAGCATAAAAATTATGTCTATCTGCAAGGGTAATCAGTTTTCAGAAATTTCAATATTTATTCTTAAAGCCAGACAGAAACACAAAGTTTTGTAGTCAGAATTTCAGAATTCAAAATGAATACCAGAAGAAATTGAGGCACAGAATCCAATTAAAAAAGAGAGGCCCACCACTCTAACCACTGTAACATTAAGTCTGAACGAAGTCAACAGTTATTGAGTTAGTCATTTTTAACAAGTTTGTGGGGGTCTTTTTTGGGCCACAAAACATATGGGATCTTAGTTCCCCAATCAAAGACTGAAACAGCAACCCCTGCATTGAAAGGGCAGAGTCTTCACCACTGGACCACCAGGGAAGTCCAGAGTTAGTGATTTCTAAAGACTGCTTTTGGAGAAGGCAGTGGCAACCCACGAAAGACGCTATGATCAGAAAGACTATTATTAAAGATTATTACTATTCAGTTACTATTTTTCCACCTCCAGTTTAATCACCTATTACTAAGTAGGGTTGGGATTCCACAACTTCAACATGTTTGAAAAACAGTGATAACTCAAATGTCTTATTTCCTATAAGAGCCCAACTATCTTACAAAGAGAAGAGAAAGGATTCAAACAGGAAGCACTGGTAGTCTAGATAAGCCAGTATGTCACCTATGGGAGACAATACACCTTAACCAAGAGTGGAAAATACAATTCAATTTCTACTATTACCCATTAAAAAAAAAAATCATTTTCTACTAAACTCTCAGTTATGATAACAAGAGCTGTACAAATAAATTTGTGACCTTTGGGGCCCAGGAAGGAAATTGCAAGTATAGCAGACTAGACAACTAAAAGTATATATTTTTAAGTGCTTCAGAAGACTAAAAAAATTATCAACCTAACAAAACTCATTCTACCACTTTCACAAATAACAGATAATTCATATCAACCATGATTAAATTTAACACAAGGTGAGAGGGTCTCTATTTAGCTTGATACCAAAAATTATTCTGAGAAAGCAATTTGTATCATTAGATTATTTTAACCCTTGTAAAGAGAAGTGCTACATCTCAATAAATAAAACGAGAAAAATTATATGCAAAGTCAGAATTTACTGTCATAAAACTAATTACGGAATACATAAAAGAAATTAAGCTTTGGAGTTTTTCCCTAACAGTATTCTAGTAAGTCATAATTTCTGAGACCCAACCATATATGTCAGTTTACAATCTCAACATGACAAACCAAAGCTGCATTCTAGCAAAGAATATTCCTTTCTGCCACAGTTTTCAACAAGAGCACTGACATAGGTTTAGATTTTACTTCTTTCCCTTCCTTTTTCTTCCCCTTGGAAATACCAAACAACAGTAAACCAAGTGAGAGATGAAAGAGCTGAGAAATAAAGGGGTAAAAAAATTAAACAAGATAAACTTTACAACTTTTGATTGCTGGGAGTAACCTCAATTAGTCACCTTGATAAGTAAGTACAGTAGTTTCAATTTAAGACTACATCTATCTACTTTCAGGGCCTAAGCAGTGAAAGCATTAAAAATGTTGAGCATCGTAAGAACTGGATTACATCCATTTAGCCTAAGTGGCTTCATGTAAATTCTTTAAACTCAGTGTCCCTGTTATCTGTAAAATAGTATCTCTTCCAAAGTTATTGTAAAAATTAAATGAGATTATGGAAACAAAAAGTTGTTGGTAAATCACAATGCAAACTGTGCCTGTTGATGCTATTAAAATAGTAACACAACACAACCAAATTTCATCCCTTCCTACCACATCTGGCAGGAAAAAAAAAATCAGGAGAGAAATAGGACTGAGCACTGAAAATTCTCTAGAAGAATAATTTAAAACTGTTAAAAGGATAAAATCAATTATCCTTTAATTGATTTAAATTTAAATTTGATTTAAATTTCTCACTTGATTTAAATTTCTGTCAAAAGGGGTAGCACTAAGTAATTTTTATTGTTCATGTGTACTTCTATTTTTCACATAAAATATTTAAACATAATTTGTATTTCTCAGATTCCTGCAATGAAAACTTTTTATGTAGATATGTCTGTTGAACTACAATGAACAAAAGATAAAAGGAAAAACATACCTTTCCATTTTTCAATTGTGTACAATGTTACTATATGATTTCAGTTGTGTATATTACCCTATGAATTTTTTTGTTTATTTTTAAAATCACAAAATAAAATTTGCAAGCATTCATGCTTTGTAGCTCAGATTTTTAAAGGCCCAATCCACAAGGTCCAGCACCTACCAAAGTACAACTTTTTACTTTTGTCAATTTTGCGCTGGTAAGGGAGCTAATAGACAAAAAGCAAAACTCCTTTCAGAGGGTGCCAAGCAGTCTGAAGAGACAAACTCTTCCTTGCTGGTTCAAGGCTCCTATTACTCTCAGAACGGTACTCTACTTTAAGATTACCTCTAGATTTTTCCCCACTCTGTCCATAAAAGAAGTGTAAATGTATCTTTAAGTAAACAACAGAGAAAACGCTTCTGCACCTTGTGTCTTTTTGGTTTCCACTGTCTCTTTCTGTTTGGTGTTTATTGAGGTATGAAAGTGAAAGTTGATCAGTTGTGTCCAACTCTTTGTGACCCTATGGACTATACAGCCTATGGAATTCTCTAGGCCAGAATACTGGAGTGGGTAGCCTTTCCCTTCTTCAGTAGATCTTCCCAGCCCAGGGATCCAACCCGTCTCCCACATTGCAGGCAGATTCTTTACCAGCTGAGCCACAAGGGAAGCCCAAGCATCTGGAGTGGGTAGCCTGTCTCTTCTGCAGCGGATCTTCCCCACCCAGGAATGGAACCGGGGTCTCCTGCACTGCAGGCGGATTCTTTACCAACTGAGCTATCAGGGAAGCCTTTATTGAGGTATAGGTGATTTACAATATTACTGCATCTTTGAAATAAATCTTCTCCGACAGTTATCTGATAGGTAGCAACAAAAACAGAAGTAGTGATAGTATTATCCAGTGACACGCTATAAGGGAAATGTAGGAAATCAAACCGACAAAATAAAGTTTATGTGCTTTAACTTTATATTGACATTTTAATTAAAATCCACTTTTTAAGCAACGTCTGAAAATCAGCCCAACTCCAAAGAGCTGGGAAAAGGGAAGCGAGAAATAAACATTTACCTGAAGCATCTCCAACTTTAAAATCACTGTCATCTGAACTATCATAATCGAGAGCTTCTAGCAGAGAAGCTGCCAAAGGCTTCACCTGCCTCCTCTTGGAGCTGCGATCCACTGTTAAAAGAAAAACATTACATCGTCATTCATAAGCACACCAAGCGCGAGGGAGAGCTGTGGTGCTGAAAGAAGGTACAGATGACCTCCTGCAGGTGGTGCAAATCTTTGTCTTAATTCAGTTCTCGGCAAATGGTGCGGTGGAAGGCTGGGTTGGGAATATTGGGGCTGGCCGGCCAGCTCCATGGGCAGGTTTAGCCCCAAGGCGCACCAAGTACTAGCCCAGGGCACCAAAATCAAAACTGGCCTTCTTGAACATCTTGCTTCTGAGACTTGCTCTCTGTAATCCCTCACTAAGACATCGTTAACAGTCAATAAAAAATTCAAAGCCCAGGGAATATAAAAAGCTATGTCCATTCCGACGGATCGTGGAGGGGGGAGCGTCCGCGGAGGGTACATCTTCCCACAGGACTCTCCCACCCCCGCCCTGCCCTCGCCGGCCCCGACTTCTGGAAGGGCTGAAATGGATCTGTCTCCCCGCGGACGCCTCCGACACACTTACTAAGGAATCCGAGGTGGTCGTTTGGAGGAGACCTAGGAGAGGCTGCGATGGCACAGGCAGCGCCGAGGTCGAGGACTGAGACCAAGGAACTAAGTCCAAAAGATGCTATTAAAAATAGGCGGCGCCGCGGACCCGACCGGGGCGCCCCAGGTGCAGCCCCGCCGCTCCCCTCCCGCCCCCCGGCCCCCCGGTCCTAGCAGAACCGACCCCGGCCGCTCGAGCGCCTTCCTTTGGCGCTCCCTGGCCAAAGGCGCCCTCCGGCCCAGGCAGCGCGGCCAACCCGGCAGCCCTGAGGAGTTAATTGACCCCGTTAAAACGCTTAGATAAAAAAAAAAATAAAGGAAAGAAAAACTTTATTATCCCGCAAACAAAAGCAACAAAAGACCCAGAATCTGCACAGTCCGAGGCCGGTTGCCTAAGACAATAGAGAAAACAACGACCCGGATACAGCTCTGAAGAGAAGGAAGTAAAAACGGGAGCTAGAGAGCGGCCCTAAAAGCAGCAGAAGCTGAGAGCGCGTGCGCGCGAGTCGCCTCGGCTGTGTCTCCGAGAGGAGGAGCCGAAAGGAGCCGAATGAAGACGAACGCAAAGCCGAGAGCCGAGAGGAGCCGAGTAATGCCGAGCGGGAAGAGAGCCTTCCCAAACCGTCTGCCTGCAAATCCCTGATGCTGGGCCCTCAGTCCAAATAAGTAGGCGGTCAGTGTTTGTTTCTGAGAAGACAAAGCAGTGTGTGTGTCTCCATGAATGTGGAATAGTGCTTTGCATACACTTATTTTTTAAGATGAATTTTTAAATCCATAAAAATATGAGGAGAGTATGTACAACCGGATTTCAGTCCTTCAGCAGTTTCAAATGCCACGTTTATTCATATACAGGTTAGCTATTTTTTAAAAACAATGTTAAAATGTTAGAATCTGAGCAATATTAATACTTTTTACGTGTTTCTATATCAAGGAGAAAGTAAGATTAAAATAAAGCTGATTCAGTTTATGTATTCCCCAGATATATATTGAGTGGTAATGTTTGTAACATGGGAAAATACAGAGTTGGAAGGACTGTAAATGAAATATATAAGAAGCAAATCATGCAGTACAGTAGGGGCGCTTATTCTTTAAAGAAAACATGTTGAATTCTTTTGTGAACTGTAATTGAATTTTACAATACTAAATTTGAAAAAATAATAAATACTTACAGAGTGCAATTTAGGGGATGATTACATAGAGGCTGTACCTTCACCAAGAAAGTTATCTTTTCCCTGCCAGAGCTTAAGATACAGAGCTTGAGGATACAAATAAGTCACAGTGAGCAATTACTACCTATTGTGAAAAGGGCTGCCAGAGAAAAAGTACACATGCTAAGAGAAGTCTTCCTAAAGAAAGCTTTTTTTTTTCTTTTTGATTTTAAAAATTGTATTTATCTATGGCTGTGCCAGGTCTTCGTTGCTGAGCACCTTTCTCTAGTCACTGCAAGCCGGCCACTCTCTCCCTGTGGTCTGTGGGCTTCTCATTGCAGCGGCTTCTCCTGCTGAGGTTTGCAGGCTCTAGAGCTTGGTCTCAGTAGTTGTGGCACATGGGCTTAGTTGCTCCAGGGCATGTGGAATCTTCCCAGACTAGGGATGAAACCTGTGTCTCCTGCATTGGCAAATAAATTCTTAACAACTGGACCACCAGGTTAAGTCCGAAAGTCTCATTTAGTTCCAGACATAGTGTCTGAACTGGGCGGGAGAAGATAGAAAAAGAGATGCAACTTCCAGACCAAAGAAAGGACATAAATAAATGACCAGAATGAATAGAGGAATAGAGATGACTAATCAGATTCCCTGAAAGCTGGGCTACCTCGAATGCGTCAAGACATTCCACCACAACCGTAGTTATTGCAACCTCATATATCTGTGTTCCACATCACTGCTAAAAATGCAATGTCTCTGACCTCTCTGAACCTTTAGTTCCCTGACCCAAACCACCACTGCTATGTACCCACTCAAACCTTTCTATCATATTGAGGAAACTTCCTTTCCAAAATTGTAAAATCTTAGTAAACTCTTTCCCGTTTCAGTATCTTTCTTGTACCTTCTTGTATAAAGTAGAAATGTATAATGTTTGTATGAAGTTATCATGAAACCCCCTCAAATGGAAGCCACTTGTTTTCTCAATATCCAAAGGTGGCATCTGGTCTTTAGTTGGCTTTCAGGAAGTGTCATAATTCAAAATGATTTGTAACCAGATTCAAGATACTTGGAGATGAAAAGATGGAGTGTGTGGGGAAAGTAAAATAAGAAATGAAAAAAGTTGAATTGTATTATCTGATTTGAGAGAGAAGCTGTAGGTCCTAATTAGTATTTTAAGAAACCAGAAAAGTGGAAATCAGTTTGTTATAAACCTAAGGATAACAGACATCACCAACTCGACGGATATGAGTTTGAGCAAGCTCTGGGAGTTGTGATGGACAGGGAAGCCTGGCGTGCTGCATTCCATGGGGTTACAAAGAGTCATATGACTGAGTAATTGAACTGACTGACTGAAGGATAACAGATCTGGCTCACAAAACATAATGGAACATGTCAGTTACATTTCTACTCTCCCCAAATTTCGCTGAAATCACAGGAAAAAAATAAATATAAATAAAGCCAAAAAAACCCAGAACTCTGCTATAAATCTTAGCAGAGTGTCACAAGCAAACTTTTGAGAGTAGATGAGAATGTTAACAGTTATGGAGGTAGGCTCAAATTGCCAACAAAATCCACCACCTGACTAAAAAGTGCTTAATCTCATCTGGGTGAAAGAGATGAGTCACTGAAATGAGTTTTTTCAGAAGTCCTTGTATAACCCTCAAATGACAGATAATGAGGACTGTGAGAAGAGCTAAGACTTGGATGATAGGCTGGCTAATTCATAAGAAGGAAAAAAAATTCATAGAAATCCATTTGTAGAGGGCCTGAAAACAGTGTTTCTCCCCAGAATATAACTTCAAGTTCATTTTTATTAAGTAAGAAGTCTGATTCCAGAAATTACCAGAATGGGCACCAGGTTTATAGGAGAAAGAAGGATAATTAACCCAGTGCCATGAGCTGTCATAAGAAATAGGAAGATCCAGCATATAAAATCACTCATAAATCATGAAAAAGAGCCTACTCAGATGTACTCTCCCAACATCATTGATCTTCTTCCCGCCCACCGTAATGGTCAGAGTGAGGACATCTATAAACAGAACTCGCATTCTTTTATCTGCCAGGTGAACAGGACTTCTTATTTAGGCAACATACAAAAATTCGGGCTACCAAATCCACCTATTCTATGTATATAGACATAGAGGCAACCAAGAATATTTTAGTAAAACTAACATGAGAGGTTTTTCCTGTGGTCATGTATGGATGTGAGAGTTGGACTGTGAAGAAGGCCGAAGAATTGATGCGTTTGAACTGTGGTGCTGGAGAAGACTCTTGAGAGTCCCTTGGACTGCAAAGAGATCCAACCAGTCCATTCTGAAGGAGATCAGCCCTGGGATTTCTTTGGAAGGAATGATGCTGAAGCTGAAACTCCAGTACTTTGGCCACCTCATGCGAAGAGTTGATTCATTGGAAAAGACTCTGATGCTGGGAGGGATTGGGGGCAGGAGGAGAAGGGGATGACAGAGGATGAGATGGCTGGATGGCATCACGGACACGATGGATGTGAGTCTGAGTGAACTCTGGGAGATGGTGATGGACAGGGAGGTCTGGCGAGCTGTGATTCATGGGGTCGCAGAGTCGGACACGACTGAGCAACTGAACTGAACTGACTGAACATGAGAGGATTTAGATTTTTAAAAATCTTTAAGACAGTTATATAATTCATATATATCAGATCTCATGTACATCATAGATTCAGAAGGTGAAAGGACACAGAGGCCACCTTCTTTCAGCTGTAGCAGTAGCAAAACAAGATCCATTATCTGTGAAAGTAGAATCTACGTTCTGGCATCTACTCACCATTTTCAAATGCATAACGTCATGGTGGAGAACGAGCTCTGGAAAAGATTAGCAACAATAGCTGCACTTTGTTTTCTGACTTTTAGATCATAGCTACAGTTGTATGATTTTGAAACTCACAGCCTCTTTGGATTACTGACTTTAACTGTTTCAGTCCTTCTAATGATTTTTCATGTACCATTTTTCTTTTTTCAGTATAAAATCCTTATAGCGGTTTCCATTTCTTCTACTAAAATCTTCTTTGATATGAATGCTTGCTAGAGAAAGGTGTTCAGAAAATAAATAAATAAAACTCAACCATGAGAATTAAAGATTTATTATTTGACTTGGTGTTTGTCAAAAGGCAGTGATGACTTCATTTATTGTTGTGGTTTAGTCATTAAGTCAAATCTGACTGTTTTGCAACCCTGTGGACTGTAGTCTGCCATGCTCCTCTGTCCATGGGACTTCCCAGGCAAGAACACTGGAGTGGTTTGCCATTTCCTTCTCCAGGGGATCTTCCCAACCCATGGATTGAACCCGAGTCTCCTGCATTAGCAAGCAGATTCTTTTCCACTGAGCCACTGGGGAAGCACAGACAACTTATTAACAATGGAAAATAGACACAGATGTAGTGATAAAAATGTTATTTACAATATTAAATGTAATAGCCGGGAATAAGATGCCTATTGAAGGCAAACCTTTGGTGACAATGCTTGCTATGGCAGAATGAGAATTATTATTTTATCACTATTAGGATGAAATAAGAAATACTGAGTTGGGCTGGAGCCAGCAGCTAGCCAAACGGCTGTCATTTGTGATCACTTAATTCATTGTAGAATCTATGGCTCGTGTTATCTCACAATAGTTAATGTTTTCAGAGATATTCAGGAGAAAACAATATTGAAGAAATATAAAAAGATGGTGCTGAAATATCTGAGCTTCAAGAGAATGCTAAGTGCTTCTAAAGAGAAAAGACAGAATATCTACAAAGGAATAGAAATCAAGTTAGAATCAGAATTTTCAACTGCAACTCTGGATGACTGGGAACTTCTAAAACCATCTCAATGTTTTCTAACAAAGGGTTCATTGACAACCACCCTTTTCCAATTACGTAAAATATACTGACTACAGAATTTTCTCCAAGGCAACAAGGATCTGCTCTAGTATTACACAGTAAAAACTTTCCACATATATAAAAAATGAATAACACTGACATTTTAAAATTAATTTTTTCACAGATAATATGTACACACAGTAAAAAAAATGTTTAATGCACAAAAGATTTTTATGAAAATAAATTTTCACTTTATCTTTGTGCCCTAGCCAGTCATCTCTCTAGACATAACAGGATTAACTTTTTTTAAAAAGACGCTTAGCTCAGGGCTGAGTTTTTAAATCTGTATTGAGATACAGATCACATACCATAATATCCACACTTCCATGGTGTAAAATTCCTGGTTTTTAGCATACTCATAAGCTGTACAGTCATCACCACTATCTAACTGTAGAACATATATAACATCATCACAGAAAGATAGCCCAAACCCAGTAGTAGTGACTCCCTGTTTTCTTATTTCTAGACCCTGGCAGTCATTAATCCACTTTCTATCTCTTGGAATTTGCCTATTCTGGATTTTTATACAAATGAAATAAAAAACATATGGTCTTCTGTTATTAGCATAGTGTTTTCATGGTTCATCCACACTGTAACACAGCTTGTTGGTAAACTAACCTGATACTGTAAAATGTTATCAGTATTTGTTCTGCCTGGAGAGAAGATGAAAAAGGTATTTCAATGTTTGCTGTAATAGCTGTGTATTAGACAGATGTCTTAGACAAGCTGAGATATTTAATTATGTTTCAGTGCATATGAATGGCACTCTTAGGGGCTGAGTTTCACAAGGGGCAAGTCCCAAGAAAGCAAAGCAGATGGGCAAAGACAGCATCACTGATGCGACATCACAAAGTGTACAACATTGTATGTTAGACAAAGAAGGTTAGTTAGAGACAGGAGTTTTCGTGTCATCAACTCAAAAGGTGGCAAAGCTTTCAAACAAACAAGAATGCGTAAATAATACCTTCTGTTCTTTTTAATCCATCAAGTCTTCAAGTGACAGAACATAAGCAAACTCCCCAATATTGTTCTAAATCTACACAACTCAGTTAAAAAAAAAAAAACTTTTATTGGAAACTATCAGAGGACAGTGAAAAATAAATGAACATACAGATGAAAGGCTCAAAGAACAAAACACCCTTATAAACACCATCCATGCCAAGGCCAAAAAAGTCTCTCTTGAGCCCCCTCAATTAGTACCCTCTGTGGCCTATAAATATAGTTATTAGCTTGAGTCTAAGACGATTTTTTTTCACATTTTATGTACATGAACCCATACAGTATATGTTATTTTGTTTCTGGTTTCTTTGACTAATATTTTTTCTGAAGATAATCTATGTTGTTGTAATTGTAGTTCATTAGCATTGTGGAAGCACATGCTTGAATATACCACAATTCACTTTTCATTTACCCTTGATAAACTCTTTAGCTCTTTTCAGTTTATGCTATTATAGCTAATGGTTTTATATGTATTCTTGTTCATGTCTTGGCATACATAAGCACACATTTCTGTTGGGTTTATATCTCAGAGTAAATTATTGGACCATATTGTATTCAAATATTAACGTTAGCAGATTTTCAAAGCATAGTCCCAATTTATACTCTAATCAGCAATGTATTCAGGTAATCTATTTAGCAGGGTAGCAGGATACAAGATTAATATACAGAAATCTGTTGCATTTCTTTAAATAAACAATGAAATAATAGAAAGAGAAAGTTTTAAAGAGTCCCTTCTAAAATACCATAAAAAAATACTTAGGAGTAACCCTGACCAGTAAGGTAAAGTCACTCAGTCGTGTCCAACTCCTTGTGACCCCATGGGCTGTAGCCTACCAGGCTCCTCTGTCCATGGGATTTTCCAGGCAATAGTACTGGAGTGGATTGCCATTTCCTTCTCCAGGGGGAGCTTCCCGACCCAGGGATCAAACCCGGGTCTCCCACATTGTAGACAGATGCTTAACCATCTGAGCCACCAGGGAAGTCCCTGACCAAGGCGGTGAAAAATGTATATGCAGACTACAAAACATTAATAAAGGAAAGTGAAGATGATTAAAATAAATGGAAAGATATCCCAAGCTCTTAGATTGGAAGAATTAGTATAATTAAAATAGCTATACTATGCAAAGCAATCTGCACATTAAGTGTAATCCCTATCAAATCATCCATGACATTTCTCACAGAACTAGAGCAAATAATCCTAAAATGTATATGGAACCACAAAAGACCCAAATACCAAAACAATCCTGAAGAAAAAGAACAAAGCTAGAGATATAACCCTCCCAGACTTTAGAAAATACTGTAAAGCTATAGTAATCAAAACAGCATGGTGTTGGCACAAAAATAGATATATAGATCAATGGAACAGAACAGAGAGCCTAGAAATAAACCCACAGCCTACACTCAATTAACCTTTGAAAAAGGAGGCAAGAATATACAATGGAGAAAAGACAGTCTCTTCAGCAAGTGGTATTGGTAAAGTTGGATGGCTACATGTAAATAAATAAAGTTAGAACATTCCCTTGGACCACACACAAAAATAAACTCAAATGGATTTTAATCTTTAGACTCAAATATAAGACATGGTACCATAAAACTCAGAGAATAGAAAGAACACAGGCAAAGCATTCTCTGACATAAATCATACAAATGTTTTCTTGGGTCAGTCTCCCAAGACAAAAAGAGAAAGACAAGTTTCACCACTTATATGTGACATCTAAAAATATATATACAAATAAACTTATTTACAAAACAGAAACAGACTCACATAGAGAAAACAAGCATGGTTACCAAAGAGGAAAGGGGGGAGGGATATATTAGGAGTTTGGGATTAACAAACTCATAATACTACATATAAAATAGATAAATAAGAAGGTCCTACATTATAACACAGGAAAGTATATTCAATATTCTTAATAACCTATAATGGAAAAGAAACTGCAAAAGACTATATATATATTTCAGTAACATACATATATAACAGAATCACTCTTACTCTAGAAATTAACACTGCATAGCGAAACAAACTATACTTCAACAACAAGAACAAAAAACAACCTAGCAGATCTGTCAGTTCCTGAAGCAAATTACCATGCAGACTAAGTTATCCGTCATGAACTGGGTTTTGTCTGACCAACAAAGCCAGGAGACTGAACATGCAGAGCAGCATTCTATCACCAAATGGAAACCAGATGAGTCCGAGCTGGTCCTGAGTTCAGTTCAGTTCAGTCGCTCAGCCGTGTCCGACTCTTTGCCACCCCATGAGCTACAGCACGCCATGCCTCCCTGTTCATCACCATCTCCCGGAGTTCACTCAGGCTCACGTCCATTGAGTCAGTGATGCCATCCAGCCATCTCATCCTGGGTCGTCCCCTTCTCCTCCTGCCCCCAATCCCTCCCAGCATCAGAGTCTTTTCCAATGAGTCANGTAATGTCTCTGCTTTTGAATATACTATCTAGGTTGGTCATAACTTTTCTTCCAAGGAGTAAGCGTCTTTTAATTTCATGGCTGCAATCACCATCTGCAGTGATTTTGGAGCCCTGAAGAACAAAGTCTGCCACTGTTTCCACTGTTTCCCCATCTATTTCCCATGAAGTGATGGGACCGGATGCCATGATCTTCGTTTTCTGAATGTTGAGCTTTCAGCCAACTTTTTCACTCTCCTCTT
>SJYQ01005329.1:210139-220655 GCA_006410935.1 Redunca redunca
ATGTACTCTGCATAGAAGTTAAATAAGCAGGGTGACAATATACAGCCTTGACGTACTACTTTTCCTATTTGGAACCAGTCTGTTGTTCCATGTCCAGTTCTAACTGTTGCTTGCTGACCTGCATACAGATTTTTCAAGAGGCAGGTTAGTTGGTTTGGTATTCCCATCTCTTTCAGAATTTTCCACAGTTTATTGTGATCCACACAGTCAAAGGCTTTGGCATAGTCAAGAAAGCAGAAATAGATGTTTTTCTGGAACTCTCTTGCTTTTTCCATGATCCAGCGGATGTTGGCAATTGGATCTCTGGTTCCTCTGCCTTTTCTAAAACCAGCTTGAACATCAGGGAGTTCACGGTTCACATATTGCTGAAGCCGGGCTTGGAGAATTTTGAGCATTACTTTACTAGCATGTGAGATGAGTGCAATTGTGTGGTAGTTTGAGCATTCTTTGGCATTGCCTTTCTTTGGGATTGGAGTGAAAACTGACCTTTTCTAGTCCTGTGGCCACTGCTGAGTTTTCCAAATTTGCTGGCATATTGAGTGCAGCACTTTCACAGCATCATCTTTCAGGATTTGAAAGAGCTCAACTGGAATTCCATCACCTCCGCTAGCTTTGTTCATAGTGATGCTTTCTAAGGCCCACTTGACTTCACATTCTAGGATATTTGGCTCTAGGTGAGTGATCCCACCATCGTGATTATCTTGGTCGTGAAGATCTTTTTTGTATAGTTCTTCTGTGTACTCTTGCCACCTCTTAATATCTTCTGCTTCTGTTAGGTCCATACCATTTCTGTCCTTTATCAAGCCCATCTTTGTATGAAATGTTCCCTTGGTATCTCTAATTTTCTTGAAGAGATCTCTAGTCTTTCCCATTCTGTTGTTTTCCTCTATTTCTTTGCATTGATTGCTGAAGAAGGCTTTCTTATCTCTTCTTGCTATTCTTTGGAACTCTGCATTCAGATGCTTATATCTTTCCTTTTCTCCTTTGCTTTTTGCTTCTCTTCTTTTCACAGCTATTTGTAAGGCTTTCCCAGACAGCCATTTTGTTTTTTTGCATTTCTTTTCCATGGGGATGGTCTTCATCCCTGTCTCCGGTACAATGTCACAAACATCATTCCATAGTTCATCAGCAACTCTATCTATCAGATCTAGGCCCTTAAATCGATTTCTCACTTCCATAAGAGATTTGGTTTAGGTCATACCTGAATGGTCTAGCGGTTTTCCCTGTTTTCTTCAAGTTAAGTCTGAATTTGGCAATAAGGAGTTCATGATCTGAGCCACAGTCAGCTCCTTGTTTTTGTTAACTGTATAGAGCTTCTCCATCTCTGGCTGCAAAGAGTATAATCAATCTGATTTCGGTGTTGACCATCTGGTGATGTCTATGTGTAGAGTCTTCTCTTGTGTTTGGAAGAGGGTGTTTGCTATGACCAGCACATTTTCTTGGCAAAACTCTATTAGTCTTTGCCCTGCTTCATTCCACATTCCAAGGCCAAATTTACCTGTTACTCCAGGTGTTTCTTAACTTCCTACTTTTGCATTCCAGTCCCCTATAATGAAAAGGACATCTTTTTTGGTTGTTAGTTCTAAAAGGTCTTGTAGGTCTTCATAAAACCGTTCAACTTCAGCTTCTTCAGAGTTACTGGTTGGGGCATAGACTTGGATTACTGTAATATTGAATGGTTTGGCTTGGAGACGAACAGAGATCATTCTGTCGTTTTTGAGATTGCATCCAAGTACTGCATTTCGGACTGTTTTATTGACCATGATGGCTACTCCATTTCTTCTGAGGGATTCCTGCCTGCAGTAGTAGATATAATGGTCGTCTGAGTTAAATTCACCCATTCCAGTCCAGTTTAGTTCGCTGATTCCTAGAATGTCGATGTTCACCCTTGCCATGTCTTGTTTGACCATTTCCAATTTGCCTTGATTCATGGATCTGACATTCCAGGTTTCTATGCAATATTGCTCTTTACAGCATCGGACCTTGCTTTTATCACCAGTCACATCCACTACTGGGTATTGTTTTTGCTTTGGCTCCATCCCTTCATTCTTTCTGGAGTTATTTCTCCACTGACCTCCAGTAGCATATTGGGCACCTACTGACCGGGGGAGTTCCTCTTTTGGTATCCTGTCATTTTGCCTTTTCAAACTGTTCATGGTGTTCTCAAGGCAAGAATACTGAAGTGGCTTCCCATTCCCGTCTCCAGTGGACCACGCTCTGTCAGAGCTGGTCCTGAAGGTATAAGTAAATTGCATGAGTAAGTGTTATAGATGCCTGTGTTCTATACTTCTGCAATAATATCTGATCCCCTCTCAACCAACCAGCACCTATGATTACATGGAACACACCCTTTGAGCAGTTAACTGAGGGAGAAATATTTAAGCCCAGGAAACAGATGTTTCTGAATGAAATACTCTCAATATTAAACAGCTGTAGTATTTTAGTTCAACTCTGGATTGACATTGAAGGACAGTAGTGAAATATCATATGGAAGTGGCTCTTATTATTTTCCCTAAAAATCTACTAGTGAAATTCCTATCACTTCTGTAACTGGAGCCTTGCTAATCCAGAAGCCCTAGCTTCAAGAAAAGTTTTCTATCAGGACATAGAGCAATGATTCAATTAAAGTGGAAGTTGAGACTGCCACCTAATCACTTGGGGCTCTTCAATCATTACCCATATGGGAGGTTATTCTATTAGCTTGGGTAATTGACTTTGATTATCAAGAGGAAATTAGGAAGCTACAACTCAGTGAGGGTAAGGAGGAATATGTCAGAAATGCAGATCTCCCAGGGCACCTCTTAGTATTCCTGTTCTTGCCAAATCCCTCTTTTAGTTTCTATATTCCTAAACTAGGTTTATGTCTAGTTCTGTGACAAAGGGCTCCAGTGTCTTTGGCAAGACACCCATATCATTAAGCCTGAGAGTTTGGAGGTAATGAGAGACTGTTGTGGTCTCTTTGTTCTCATGGATTGCACCCATCCCCAGAGATTCTAATATGCCTTTTTTTCTGTTCTTCCTTTCCTGCCTACCTTTCCTGTTAACTTCAAGATGCAATTAGAAAGAGTACTCCCACAATTGCATAATGTCAATTCCTTATAATAAAACTCTTATTATGCATGCATATATCCTAGAAGCTCTGTTTCTCTGGTTGAACCCTGATGGATATATCAGCCTACATTTCTGACTCATTCTACTTTTTCTGTTCTAACTCCTCCCCCTTGGCCTAGTCCTCATTTTGCACATATTCTCTAGAATCACAGCACTGACTTTCTTCTCTCCTTACACTTTCCTTCTTACACATTCTTTGTAGCCAAGCTCATCAATTTCCATAAATCTCATATGCACACCCTTTCCTTTTATATTGTGCTTGTAGACCAAACTTCTCTCTTGAACTCTAGCGGCATTTCTGCCAGCCTTCAAAACATCTCTGGTTGGATATTTTGTAGATAATCCTAGACTCAGCGTTTCCAGAAATGAATTCATACACCAAGTAACCTAAGCTATGTATCAGTATTTACTGTGGCACTTATCATACAGCTTTGTAATAATTATACTCCCATCCCACTAGATTATAAGACGTTGAGGAAAGACAGCATTGTGTTATTCATCTTATCCTAAGTATTTAGCATGATGAACAGTATGCAGCAGGCACTTAACATATGTTTAAGAATGAATGTATGAATGAACAAATGACTGAATGAGTTGATTCATAGAAGAGATAGAAACTTCAAGAGATAACAAGTGACAACGCAGAAGAAAAGAGCATAGTTATTTTCAAAAAAGATATAATTTAAAGATCTATGTGTATGCCATAATTTTCCAAAAGTTTNATAATTACTATACTTTCCAGAATTTTCTGGGCTTGAATCTTCAGAGAAACCATGCAAAAGAAATAATTTTGGGGCATGCTATTGATATACTGCCTATATTTATTCACTGAACAACTTGCATTTAATTTGAATAATATTTTGGTATTTTAAAATTGTTCACAAAATTAAACAGAACAAAGGAACAAGAAATCTAGAGGACACATGTCTCAGAGTGGAATGGTTTTAATGAAAAAACAGCTTTATTGATATATTAATAGTATGCTCTGCCATTGTTTTATCTCTTGTTTATATGTAAAACTTACAAATCTTTACCACCTAAAAGATAAAGTTCGAAATCTCAACTTCTCAAAAATCTGTTAATCTTTTCCACTTCATTTCCAATAACTCATCCTTATGAAACCTAAACTCCCACCATACTGAATTCATTTCAATTCCTTCTGTACATTATATACTTTGTGAACTTTCACTCCTTCTGCCTTTTTCATGCTATATCATCTGTATGGAAGCAAATCTCCCCTCCTTTTTTCTCTGACTTTCTAGATGCTCCATTCTCTATCATTATAGCTTGCAAACTGATCAATTATTTTCTGAGTCCTTCTTTTTATTGTACTACAAGTGTGTCAATTGTTGCCAGTAGTAACTGACGCATGTTGCTACAAGCCCTTTGCCTGCCATTTCACTCAAAGCTCTGAGTTCACCAGGGACATTAACTGCCTTCTAATTATTTGAGAACTATTTCTCCAAACCTTCTGGCACTGCATAACATAGATTGCCATCCTTTTAGCTTCTAGTAATAATTACCTTGTCACCTCTTGCTGAGTCCTGAATCCAAAGGCTCATCTTTCAGGGTTTTTATCATAACACACCACCACAGTTTTGGAACCAAATCTGAATTAATCTCAGTAGGTTAGGTTATGCTACAGTAATAAGCTACTCTCTTTTTTTTTTTTTTTCAGATTACAAAGTGGTTTATTGAGTTAGTGGCATGCGAGCGAGTTCTTCCCGTGATCAGCAAACGCAGGCATTAGTGCGCTTCAGAGGAGTTCAGAGGAAGGAGAGGCTGGTGGGGTCAGGAGGACCTCGAAGCTACTCTCAAACCTGGTGACTTGTTTCGTTTTCATTCTCAATGCATGTCCACCATAGCTCAGCAACATATCTGCTGCGGGTAGTTTTCAGCATGACAGGAAAGGCTCTGTCTAGAACACTGCTGATCTTGTGGCAGAATGAAAAGACAGAACATAGCACATGCTAGCTCTTAAAGCTTCTGCCTGTGCATGACAAATACTACTTGTCACATCTCATTGGCAATAATGCAAGTCATCTTATCAAGCCTGACATTAGTGAGGCAAGTAGGTGATACCCCTTCCAGGGAGAAGCAGCAAGAATTTGTACATAATATAATCTGCCACACATAACAATTCTACTTCTAAAGCTGAAGTTTGTTTTTACATCATATATATTCTACTATGGCGTCTTTTTCCAGACTGTCATCTCTAATCTTCCCATCTCTGCTTAAATATTGGTCACTGACTCTTTCCTCTAACTTTATTGTGAAAAAATATTGGTCACTGACCCTTTCCTCTAACTTTATTGTGAAAAATGTAGATTTTTACAATCTGACATTTTGGTTAATATTTAATGAAATTTAGAAAATTCTCTGGTATTCCATTGTTTAGGACCCCATGCTTCCATTGCCAGGTGTCCCTGGCCAGGGAACTAATATCTCCAAAGCCAAATGCCTGCCCCTCTCAAAAAACAAAAACAAAAACAAAAAAACAACCTTAAAAATTAAATTTAACTTCCTTGGTAGCTCAGGTAGTAAAGAATCCGCCTGCAATGCAGGAGACCCCAATTCAATTCCTGGGTCAGGGAGATCCCCTGAAGAAGGGATAGGCTACCCACTCTAGCATTCTTGGGCTTCTCTTGGGGCTCGGTTAATACAGAGGCTTGGGGCTCAGTTAATACCATCTGCAATTCTGTGGAAGACCTGAGCTCAATCCCTGGTTTGGGAAGATCCCCTGGAGGAGGACATGGCAAGCTACTCCAGTATTCTTGCCTGGTGAATCCCCATAGACAGAGGTGCCTGGTGGGCTACAGTCCATGGGGAAGCAAAGAGTTGGACATGACTAAGAGACTAAGAAAACGTTGGCTTAAAGCTCAACATTCAGAAAACTAAGATCATGGCATCTAGGACCATCACTTCATGGGAAATAGATGGGGAAACAGTGTCAGACTTTATTTTGGGGGGCTCCAAAATCACTGCAAATGGTGATTGTGGCCATGAAATTAAAAGACACTTACTCCTTGGAAAGAAAGTTATGACTAACCTAGATAGCATATTCGAAAGCAGAGATACTACTTTGCCAACAAAGGTCCATATAGTCAAGGCTATGGTTTTTCCACTGGTCATGTATGGACTGTGAAGAAAGCCGAGTGCTGAAGAATTAATGCTTTTGAACTGTGGTGTTGGAGAAGACTCTTGAGAGCCAATTGGACTGCAAGGAGATCCAACCAGTCTATCCTAAAGGAGATTAATCCTGGGTGTTCATTGGAAGGACTGATGCTGACTGAAACTCCAATACTTTGGCCACCTCATGAGAAGAGTTGACTCATTGGAAAACACCCTGATGCTGGGAGGGATTGGGGGCAGGAGAAGGGGATGACAGAGGATGAGATGGCATCACGGACTCAATGCACATGAGTTTGGGTGAACTCTGGGAGTTGGTGATGGACAGGGAGGCCTGACGTGCTGCAGTTCATGGGGTTGCAAAGAGTTGGACATGGCTGAGCGACTGAACTGAAGAGACTAAGCACAGCACAATCCCGCTTCGTTAATGATTCCAAAGGCATCACTTGACTACCTACCTTATTGTTACTTCTAGAAACAAAATCATTCAAAAAAGAGTCACTGGATTTTACTTTCTTATTAGCAATGGCATTCCTGTATGCCTACTTACTTATTACCAATTGTTATCATTAAAAATAAAAATATTGCAAGATCTTCCCTTTCTAATTTCTTTACTGAAAGCCTATCTACACTTACTAATCTTGGGCTTTTATGTTCACATCTAAGTATCTTCCATGATTTCTGTGCTGATCTTTTCTTTTAACATAACCATACTCCTTACCATAGTTTATAAAGTAAATGTCAGAGATACCTTTATAACCTCTCTGATCTCATTTTTTAATGGGTCAGCCATACTGGCCTCCCTTGAGCATTTTATTATTTTTTTAAATCTCAAAATTATTTTTTCTTGACAATTGGAATGTTTTCCCCCCAGATCTTCAGTAGGTTACCTTCTTTTCATTTAGGTTTCAGCTCAAATATTACCTCCTCAGAGGAATCTTCCACATTCACTTTTACTAAAATAAACTTCTTTGCTCGACGCCTCCATGTCTTTCTCTATCTCATTATTCTTTTTGCTTGTTTGCTTTATTAGTCTGTTAAATGGGCTTCCCTGGTGGCTCAGATGGTAAAGAATCTACCTGCAATGCAGGAAACTCAGGAGATGCAGGTTTGATCCTTGGGTTAGGAAGATCCCCCCTGGAGAAGGGAACAGCTACCCACTCTAGTATTCTTGCCTGGGAAATTTCATGGACAGAGGACCCTGGTGTGCTACAGTCTATAGGGTAACAAAGAGTCAGACACAACTAAGTTACTAACAAGAAGTCTCTAAAATTATCTTAATTGTTTATTTATGGTTTTGAAACCATTCACCTCAGATTGGGATTTGAGGTGCCAAGATCCATGTGCCAAGAATTGAACCCGGCCAAGACCCATAGCTTCAAACTGAGATCACACACCTGTTTTTAGGACATAATGAAGCTCAATCAGTCAGTTCAGTCACTCAGTCGTGTCTGACTCTGCAACCCCATGGATTGCAGCATGCCAGGCCTCCCTGTCCATCACCAACTCCCGGAGTTTACTCAAACTCATGCCCATTGAGTCAGTGATGCCATCCGACCATCTCATCCTCTTTCATCCTCTTCTCCTCCCACCTTCAATCTTTCCCAGTATCAGGGTCTTTTCCAATGAGTCAGCTCTTCGCATCAGGTGGCCAAAGTATTGGAGTTTCAGCTTCAACATCAGTTCTTCCAATGAACACCCAGGCCTGATCTCCTTCAGAATGGACTGGTTGGATCTCCTTGCAGCCCAAGGGACTCTCAAGAGTCTTCTCCAACACCACAGTTCAAAAGCATCAATTCTTCGGCGCTCAGCTTTCTTCACAGTGACCACTATGGAAAAACCATAGCCTTGACTAGATGGACCTTTGTTAGCAACGTAATATCTCTGCTTTTTAATATGCTGTCTAAGTTGGTCATAACTTTTCTTCCATGCGTCAGCATCTTTTAATTTCCTGGCTGCAGTCATCATCTGCAGTGACTGAGACGAAGCTCAGGTTCTTGATATTTCATCACAGAAAGAATTCAATGAGCAACAAAGTGGTAAGTAAGAGGTGAATTTATTTAGAGAGAAACACACTCCATAGACAGAGTGTGGGCCATCTCAGAAGGTAAGAGCAGCGGCAAAATGTGATGAGGTTAGCTTCTATAGCCTAAGTAATTTCATGGGCTTGAATGGGAGGATCACTTCAACTATTTTAGGGAAATGGTGGAGAATTCCAGGAATTAGGCTACTGCTCATTTTTTGGTCTTTTATTCTCAGCCTTTGAACCATCTTCGTGCCTGTGGGTGTGTCTTTCAGCTTGCTGATGTGTTACAACCAGTGTATACTGAGGCTCAAAATCTAGTGGAAGTCCACTACTCTGCCATCTTGGACCTATTTGATTCTGATCAATTTATGTCATGTCTTCAGGCTATACCATTCTTTTAAAGGTTGTGCCCTGCCCCCCTTCCCTTCTGTTTGTCTTCCCAACCAGTATGTAAACTCCATTAGTGAGGAACAAGTTTTTCTTTCAGCTGCCATAGTTAAAACAGTGCCAGATGCAGAGTAGGTACTTAATAAAGATCTACTGAATGAATGAAAAAGATACCAGTCTTCATAAGTTTCATGTCATTTTAATAATCACCACCTATTCTCCAGCACAATTCTAAAGCATCAGTTCTCCAGAGCTCAGCCTTCTTTATGGGCCAGTTCTCTTAATCTGAATAATTGGCATCAATCCACAGAGTTAGAATGGAAACTCTGAAACTATTCTGGACTCCCTCGTCTTCCCACTCCTATGTTTGACCAATCACAAAGTCTTGGTGCTACCTCCTAAATATCTCTGCAATCTTTTCTTCCTCATCACATATCCTACACTAGTGGAAGCCACCATTACCTAACATGGACTATTGCAATGGCCCTTTAACCATTCCCCCTTCTTTCATGTTTATCTCCAGTGATTCAATTTTCATAGACAAAGCAATCACTTAAAGTCACATCTTGCTTTTGCCTAACTTCCTAATGCTTTCAGCATAAAACCCATGCTGTGTAAATGACCACTGGTGCAACAGATCTGATCCCTGCCCCCCAACCTCACTTCCTCTGCTAGTCAAGTTCCAATCAAATCAGACCTCCCCTCTTAAAAAGTCTCTTTAAGACACGTGCACCCCAACGTTCATTGCAGCACTGTTTATAATAGCCAGGACATGGAAGCAACCTAGATGTCTATCAGCAGATGAATGGATAAGAAAGCTGTGGTACATATATACAATGGAGTGTTACTCAGCCATTAAAAAGAATACATTTGAATCAGTTCTAATGAGGTGGATGAAACTGGAGCCTATTATACAGAGTGAAGTAAGCCAGAAAGAAAAACACCAATACAGTATACTAACGCATATATATGGAATTTAGAAAGATGGTAACAGACATGACTGAGCGACTTCACTTTCACTTTTCACTTTCATGCATTGGAGAAGGAAATGGCAACCCACTCCAGTATTCTTGCCTGGAGAATCCCAGGGACAGGGGAGCCTGGCGGGCTGCCGTCTATGGGGTCACACAGAGTTGGACATGACTGAAGCGACTTAGCAGCAGCAGAAGCAACGATAACCTTGTATGCGAGACAGCAAAAGAGACATAGATGTATAGAACAGTCTTTTGGACTCTGTGGGAGAGGGAGAGGGTGGGATGATTTGGGAGAATGCCATTGAAACATGTGTAATATCATATATGAAACGAATCGCCAGTCCAGGTTCGATGCAGGATACAGGATGCTTGGGGCTGGTGCACTGGGATGACCCAGAGGGATGGTAGGGGAGGGAGGTGGATGGGTGGGGGGTTCAGGTTGGGGAACAGGTGTACACCTGTGTCGGATTCATGTTGATGTATGGCAAAGTCAATACAATATTGTAATTAGCCTCCAATTAAAATAAATAAGTTAAAAAAATAAAGTCTCTTTAGTTTCCGACAGTCACAACTATTACCTTTGTCTATACATCTACCTTCCTCCATTTCGTTTGGTTAACGTATTCTCCTTCAAGTCTCTCCTTACTTTTTTGGAGGAGACTTTCTTTCCAGGTCCAATTACTAGTGTGAACATTTGATTAATGCTTTAAATTACATATGAGGTTGGAATTCAGAGTGTCCTCGAATGCCTGGGAAGACTTTTGGGTTAAAAATAGAAAAAGAAAAAACAGGTAAATGAGAATTCCAGTATTGGGATACCGGAAAAAATTATGTGTAGTGACAAGACCAATGGTAAGGTAAAGTCACTCAGTCGTGTCTGACTCCTTGC
>SJYQ01005329.1:221998-253640 GCA_006410935.1 Redunca redunca
TTTTTTTTTTTTTTTCAAACTTTAAGACCAGATTAAAAAGGTGGTTTGAAGAGAAAGTAAATCTAGAGTTAGAACGCAGATTAGTGGTTGCCTGGGGCTGAAGATGGGGATGCTAGTGGCAGCAGTGGCCCTGAGAGAGATTCTTGGGGTGATGGGAATGTTCTAAAATTGTATTGTGGGACGGTTGCACAACCTTATACATTTACTGGAAATCGTTGGTTGTTGAAGTTAATGAATTTTATGGCATGTAAATCCCAATAAAGTTAATTTTTTTTTTTTTTTAATAAAAAGATGGCTAGAGATTTGGAAATCTGTGTGTAGAAACTACTGTGGTCTTTTTTTGTTTACTTTTATCAGTATGTAGGTATTTGAAGATGACTGTTAATTCTCATCTATTTTGTTTTGACTTCCAGTTGATCCCCCTCTTCATATTTATTGGAGCAGGAGGGACTGGAGCAGCACTGTATGTCACGCGCCTGGCATTGTTCAATCCCGATGTCAGGTAAGTATTTAAAAATGTTTAGAACTTTGATGGTTTACCTAACTGATTGAGGAGCCTCAATTTTTCTAGAGAGGCAGCGTCAAGTAGAAAGAAGCTGAAATTGGCTGTCCTAGAGTAAGTTCAGATCCCAGTTCTACTGTTGTTTTTTTTTTCTGGTTCATGAAATTATCTAGATTTCTCTGAGTTGCATCTTCTCGTTGATTGAGTATAACTGCCAGTACCCGTTTTGTAATGTTGTGAGGATTGAGATCATAGTAACTTTATAAAACACTTAGTCAAGGTTGCTAGTATGTTTGAGTGTTTTTTGGGGGCTGTTTTTCTACAGTAGGGAATGCTTTTTTTTAAAATAAAGTTTTCTGTGACAGGGTTAGGAACAGGGATAACTGCCCCAAGGGGCTCTCTATGTTGTACCTTTTTGTAATTTGTTCCATGGGTTTGCTTATTAGGGGTCTTTTCTCTATTTCAACTCTATAACGAAAATAACACTACTTCATCTGATAGGAAATGAAATTTGATCTATTCAAAATGATAGCTTCTTGAATATAAAACTATTTTAAATAGTATTTTGTAACTATAATAATTATGATGTTTTATATATTTCTTATAGTTGGGACAGAAAGAATAACCCAGAACCCTGGAACAAACTAGGTCCTAATGATCAGTACAAGGTAAGCTAAAAATTGTTTCAGAATTGCTGGAAAGTGTATTTTAATAAATTTTGTCATGGAGTAGGTCTTTTTTAAAAATAGGAGATGCAAGTAAAACTCTATTATAATGAACTTTGAGAAATTTTGCTAGATTATTCTGTGAAATTAAAATGGTATATTTTTCTAATAAATATCTTTTTAAGGACTTTATTCACAGGCTTTAGAGTCTGGGGGGGAAATGAAGATAATGTCTCAATTCTGCTGATTTGACTAAGGAAAAAAAGAGATAGTATGGTTAACATTTTCTCCAGTCTCGGTTAGTGTAGTGCAGTGATTCTCAGACCTTGGCATACATTGGCATCACTGGAGAGGTTGTTAAAATAGATTCTTCAACTCTACCCCCAGCGGTTCTGATTCACTTGATCTGTTGTGGAGACTGAACATTTGCATTTCTGATAAGGTTTCAGATGATATTGATGCTGTTGGTCCATGGGCCACACTTTGAGTAAATAATCTAGTGGCTGGTTTGGTTGGTGGTTTTTTCTTTTTGGTATGGTTGACATATTTCAGGTGAGAATTAGTAGGAAGAAGTGAAAATCAGTTGAAACTTATATTTTACCATAAACTTTCTAGGTACACCATTTTGACATCTTTCTGCAAAACTAGTTTGTGAAACTACTCCAAAGAATGATTTCATGGACTGAGGCTATTTACTTTTATTTATGTTTTTGATGTATAATTGACATGTAATAATGTGTAAGTTTGAGGTGTACAGCTTGTTGGTTGGGTGCACTTACGTATTACACTATGATTAGTACAGTAGCGTTAGCTAACACCTTTATCATGTCATGTAATTATCACCTTTTTGTGTTGAGAGTAATTAAGAGCTAGTCTCTTAGCAACTCTGAAATTTATGATACTGTTGATGATAATCACTGTATTGTGCATTAAGCCTCCAGAACTTGTTGAGCTATACTAGTTGCAAGTTTCTGCCTTTAATAAAATCTTCCCAATTTCCCCATCTTCCATCCCCTGGTAGTCACCAGTCTACTTTCTCTTTTTTACAAATTCAGACTTTTTAGATTCTATTTAAGTGATGATCATACAGTATTCATCTTTCTCTGTCTCAGTTACCTTACTTACATCATGCCCATAAAGTCTATCCTTGTTGTTGAAAATCTAAGACCATTTATTCCTAAGATGCTATGCTTCCATGTAAAACTTTTGCATATACAAAGAAAAAATCCCTGCATTGTCATAAAGAATGTAAATTTTTGCATATACAAAGAAAAAACCCTTGGCATGTCAAAATTTTATTAGGATATGATTCATATACCATATGTGTGTACTTAGTCACTACAGTTGTGTCCAACTCTTTGTGACCCTATGGACTGTCACAGAGAGTCAAAGGGTGAGACAGAGGATGAGATGGTTGGATGGCATCACCAATTCAATGGACGTGAGTTTGCACAAGCCCCAGGAGTTGATGATGGACAGGGAAGACTGGCGTACTGCATTCCATGGGGTCGCAAAGAGTTGGACACGACTGAGTGACTTAACTGATGGGACTGTAGCCCATGAGGCTATTCTGTCCATGGGATTCTCCAGGCAAGAATACTGGAGTGAGTTGCTATGCCCTCCTCCAGGGATCTTCTCAATACAGGGATCGAACCCTCAGCTCTTATGTCTCCTGCATTGGTAGGTGGGTTCTTTACCCCTCGGGTCACCTGGGAAGCCCTTCATATACCATACAGTTTACCCACTTAAAGTATATAACTTGCCGTGAATTTTCCACTATGCCACGCTCTTTCATCAAAAACTAGTAGTTTCTTTGAGCACTGTTAGGGAGAAGTATCCAGAGCAAGGAGTGTTTAGGACCTTTTAGCAAATATATCTCCTTATTATGGAAATATGCTGTCATTACTGATGACAGCAGCTTTTAAAATAATTACCACCCAAGGCTTCTGTTCAACCTTCTGATTATAATTGGGCTTCCAAATCTTCAACATTTCTCTGCAAGAAACAAAAATGTACTGGTGAACCTGAAATGAGCCATCTTAATTTGTGTCACATTTTGCCTCAAAAAAGCACCCTATTTTTTCTCAACTGTAAATTTAAGTCCATCCACATCCAATAAACTTTGAAAAAGAAAATAGCAGCAACAAAAAAACCCCAGGCCTTGGTCCTCTAACCCCAAGAGCATATTGGAATCTCTGGTATGTAGTTCAGAAAACTCCCCAGGTGATAATGAAGAAACTGATTACCAGTGTTTTAAAACATGATGTTAATGGGGTCACAAAGAATCAGACACGACTTAGTGACTGAACAGCAACAACAAGAATATGGTAACACGTGCCAGGATAAGGCCATGTGAGCTGGAAATGGAACGTTGCTGCAGCAGAGATCTAATGTGTGTGGCATAGATTGGCCTGTGAATAGCTAAGATACTGGTATTAGAGGCTGGAAAAATGAATCATAAAATGGCAAAATATCTGATAAAGTGTCCCCTGCTATAACTTGGAAAGCAGACTTTGTGCCTAAAGAGTTCATTATAAAAGATTTTGGAAACCAGGATGTTAGTAGACTATTGCTGGCTCTACTTGCCAAGAGATGAGTTTAGAAGAATTGGGACATTTGCAAGCAGAAATAGAAGGGAACCAAGTCCAAAAACTTGTGAGCTTGGCATGGATGATGTCTACTACTGCTTTTAAACCTAAACAGTGAGGTAGGCTAGGTTATTCTTTTCTCTGTCATTCACTTCCCCTCACCTAAGATAATTTTTTTCTGGCCCTTTTAACATCAGGTTTGGTTATGTGACTTGCTCTGGCAAATCAAAGAAAGTGGTATCTGCCACTTCTAAAGGAGCATGTGGTTCGTCCATTGTTCTTTTCCATTTCTCTCCTGAGACCGAATTGACAGTTAAGAGCTTCTCTTTCAGCCCAGATTAAAATGAAAAGGACATAGAACAGTCAGCTTAGAAAGGCAGATAATGTGAATGAAAAATAAACCTTTCTTGAAAGCTGCTATGATTTGGTGCTTATGTTTTGCTATTTCACGTTCTAGCAAAAACTAACTAATACAAACAAGAGAGGAGGCTAAGATAGCATTTTAGCATTGAAGGTCTAGCAGCATTTCTCAACTGAATAAAATACCCTGAAGCCAAGATCAGAATATGCTGTCTTCCCAGCTGTTGTTTCAGAAATCGCCGAGGTAGCTACCATTAAATTGAGAAAAGGATGGGGGACATGGAAGCTGAAAAATAAAGCAGATTTGAAAATTACTTCGACAGAGAACTCTCATACCGGTACATGGAGCCGAATAAAGCAAACATATCAGAAGTCTACTTAGTTTTGAGAAAATCAGCAAAAATACTGTGAACTTTCCACTCTGCTTGGGTGTAGGAGCTCGATCCTGCTTCTGACAACTTGATCCCAGTGGCTTCTTTTCTAAAGAATGAGTAAGGTTGTGATAATTAAGATAAATGATTCTGCTGATAGTGCCCGGGATCTTTTAAAACAGCCCAATAAATATTTCTTAAAATATATCTGCAGTTCCTTTTATAAATATTCTCTTCAACATTTTGTTAGTATGTTACAGATGAACAGTTGGTTTCTTTCAACTCCCATTGTCTATTTCAGTTACTTCATAGGAGAATACTGTCAGAACAAAAAATACTAGTTTATGACTGATTCATACTTTAATGTTTATAAAGTTTATAAATGTCTACATATGTATCTCAAGGATAAGCTTCACAACCTGGGAATTTTTAAAAAAAAAAAGTCAAAGAATTTTTCAATTAGAGATCAAGAAGTTAGGGTATGTTTCAAGAAATGAAGGGGTTTGAAGAAATAATGGACACAGATTTATGAGCTTCTTGTTTAAAAACTGAAGAAAATGATGATAAATTCTGCAGTTCGGATACTTTTGGAGTTAAATAATATAGTTTTCAAGTAATTATAGCATAGCCTCTTCAGTATTCTTTGGCATAAGATTATAACCTTATCTGGGCTTATTACGAATCCTAATGTTTCCTTAGTACGACTGTTAGAGCAGTTAAAGTATAAATCATTTTTTTTTAATTATTGGGAGTTAGAGGCAGTTTTTAAAGAAATGATAGTAAAATATATTTCAAATTAAGTTGAATATAGACACATTTATGAAAATTTAAAAATTTCCAAAGTACATTTAAATATATTTAAAAGCTTTTGTGCCAAAGGTGGTAAAGTATAAATTTGATTTTGATGCATTCTGGGTTAGGAAATTAAGGAAACCCCAAAATAAAGGAGAGAGGAAAATGGAAAGAAAATCCATCAAAGCAGGCCAGTTTGTATCTAAAAACTAACAAACATGCAACAAAGCTTTACTTTATATTATTATCTGATCTTTATTGTTTTAAATCTTTCCCGTCTAAATTATAGCACTTTGCTGACCAAATAGGGATGATAATTGATACTCATTCTGTTGGAGATTCACTCCTGTACCTAATCTAGATGAAAGGAAAAATGTAAGAATTGGAAGTATATGTCAGAAGAATTCATAGTTATTCACCTTGGAAAGAACTTTTTTATAAGTTCCAACAGATCATACTGACTCTGCTTTTCTGAGGAAGACTGAATATTTTTACCTTACCAAAACCATTATTAAGGATTGGAATTTTAACATCTTTGTTTGAATGACTTTTATATTGTTAAATATTTCTAATAATTCATGTCTATAATTGTTACTGTAGAAAGCTGAATAAAAATGATCTTAAACTTCTATATCATCTTTGTGTATATGATTATCTAAAATATCTTTTTTCTTTTCTAAGTTCTACTCTGTGAATGTAGATTACAGCAAACTGAAGAAAGAAGGTCCAGACTTCTAAATGAAATATTTCACTATAAAGCTGATTAGAATGAAGGTCTTCCAGAAGCCATCCGCACAATTTTCCACTTAACCAGGAAATATTTCCCCTCTAAATGCACGAAATCCTGTTGGTGTATTTTGTTGGGGTTTACACTGATGAATAAATAGTCTGAAACTTGATATGTGTCGTCATTTAATGCTGAAACGCTACCCTGAACTTCATAACTTAGGATATGGGAAATAAACTATTGTAATTTAAGGAATTTCTTGAATTTCTGTGTATTCGTGTAACTTGAAAATAAGACTTTAAGCAGCTCTAATTAGACACTTTCATTTTGTGTACAGGCTGTTGTTAATGCTGGGGCATATTTAAGAACTGGAATTGTAAATGAAAGGTAGATTTGGAAGATTCTTCAAGCCTCTTTGGGATTGGCGAGATGAAAACTTAGGAATTTCTGTTACTGGCTGACATTGAAGTATGTGCTGTTGTTAATACTGGTTTTTACTGTCATTCATTCTCTCTGCTGAAAATTTTCTAGGTTGTCAGTTGCCATGGTCTGGCTGGGGATTGTAGTTGGATCTGACTCCATCACTACTCACCAAGTGAGTGGCCAAGAAGAGCTCTTGAGAACTTCTGAGTCTGGCAGGTTTTCAAAGGCTAGGAAGTATGCTAGCAGTTTTGATCCAATGAGCAGAACATTTCAGTGGTGGCTAATCAAGAATTCTGCCATGTCATATATCGGTTTTTCACATGGTGTGTGTAGATCATGACATTGTAGGAGCTTCAGGAATTTAGTGAGAAAATTTTAGATTTTAATATATAGGTCTACATTATACATATTTTGTGTTTACAAAGTAATGGTACATTTTACTTGTCAGGAACTGAATTAAATGTTCATGTGAATTATCTCAAATACTTAAAAATATTTTTTTACACAGTAAGGAAACCAAGACCAATTAAACCAAGATTAAATTATTCAAGTTCATTCCATTAGTCAAATGTGAATCAGTTATCCCTTGGTGTTTGGGAGGTTTGTTTCAGAAACACTGTTCCTCCCCGCTCCCCGCAGATACCAAAATTCACAGATGCTCAAGTTCCTTATATAAAATGGCATAGTGCAGTCGACCCTCTGTATCCATGAAGGCAGAACACATGAATGTATTTGAACCCATCTGTTTGTATTTGAACCCAAGTAATCTTGAATGTAGAATTGACCACTTCAAGCTCCTTGTCTTTTGATAATGTTTATCCTCAGAGTTTCTCAGCCTTGCCATTGTTGACTTTCTGAGTCAGATGTCAGATGGTTTGTTGTGGTAGGGTGGGTTTTTATTTTATATTAGTGTGGTTAGTAGTGTCCTTGTCCTCTGCCTTACATGCTAGTGACATTCTCTCTCCACGCTGTGAAACAAAATGCTTGCAGACATTGCCAAATGTTACCTGGTGGACAAAACAGCCTCATTCCCACCCATGTCAGGAACCACTCTGGATGCTTTGGTACAGATCACCTCAAGGTTGAAAATTATGCAAAGATACAGGGATTTAGTTAAAATTCCTAACTAATTGAAAGACAAATATTTTATTATTTCCAAATAAATGCCTTACATGTTTTAGTACTAGAAAATTGTAAGTCTTTTAAGACTCTTTAATAATCTCTTTGTGATCAGTATTTCTGGACTTGCCCACACAAAAATGTAAAATTTGGCATGAGACATTTCTTGAAGAAACTACATCCAATTATTGCTGTTAAAGACACTGAAGTGGAAATGGAAGTTGACTGTCACTTAGGACTGCATCAGATATGAATGTTGGCAAGAAAAATAACATGCCATTTTTTTTTACCCTTGAATGAATTTGTTTAGAATTATATTTTTACTGTACTGCTTATTTAAATATACAGCAGATTACTTTGTCATTTCCTCATCTTAATGAAGTCACCAGGCAAAACTGCAATTCAGGACAGATGTTGCCTTGGGTAGCATTTTTGTATTTTTGAAAAACTGCTGTTTTCAGAATTGACAGATGCTTCCCAGGAGGTACTTGAATCAACCCTGAATATTCATTGGGAGGACTGATGCTGAAGCTGAAACTCCAATACTTTGGCCATCTGATGTGAAGAGCTGACTCACTGGGAAAGACCCTAATGCTGGGAAAGATTGAAGGCAGGAGAAGGGGATGATAGAGGATGAGATGGTTGTGTGACATCACTGTGGATATGAGTTGGAGCAAGCTCTGGGAGATGGTGAAGGACAGGGAAGCCTGGTGTGCTGCAGTCCATGCAGTTAAGAGTCAGACACGACTTTGCAACTGAACAACAGGGTATTTGAAGCAAGAAGCATGCAAAAATTACACCGAATTTTGCTTTTTTCAAGTCTATTAACTCACCCTAATCAGATTTTACCCTTATTACTTAACTAAAAATGCTTCAGTTTTGGGCATTAATGACCTCCACGTTTCTAAATTTAAAAGCTAATTATCATTGCTCACTTTGACCTAATAGAGTTTACCCAGCTCCTTGAAATATGTCTAGAACAAGCTGTGCTTGTTTTTCTTTTACAGCTTTGGCTTTTCTACTCAGTCTGTTGGTGATGTACTTTCGTTTCCATGAGCTTTTAATATTGGAGTGTGCCAAAGAAAAACACTGGACTTTTTCACTATCTGAACACTATCTTGAAGACAGTTTCATGTCTTCAAGTACCATCCTTTGGCTGTTAAAAGTAATTTTTCAGACCAGGTCTTTTTTCACATGTGTTTGTGTGTGTGTATCTCTATTCACTTGACCTCTCCATGTAGATTCTTAGAGGCATCTTTAAGATCTCTGATATGAACATGTAAACATCTCAATTTCTGCATCCACAGTCCTCAGTCCCACTGTTTTCAATATTGTCAGTTTATAGGAACACCATCCTTAATAGTAGTTCAGTCCAAGATCCTCAGAGTCTTCATTAACTCTTTAACACCCTGTATCTACTATATTTGGGTATGTTTACTGTACCTAAAATAATACCCAGACTCTCACTGTTCTCAGCACATAATTTCCCCACTGTCACCTTGGCCTTAAGCCATCATCTAACATGAAGTAATAAATAACCTCTCAACTGGGTCTCCCTGTCTACAGTCTGCTCTTAACAACAGCAGCCAAAGTGATCTTTAATATGTTCCTTTGTTCAGTATCCACCAACATTTTCCTGTTTTACTCGGTAAAAGCTAGATTGTTTTGTTGCTAAGTCGTGTCTGACTTGCGACCCCATGGACTGTAGCCTGACAGGCTCCTCTGTCTATGGGATTTCCCAGGTGAGACTGTTAGAATGGGTTGCCATTTCTTTCTCCAGGGACTCTTCTCAACCTAGGGATCAAACCCAGGTCTCCTGAATTGCAGGTAGATTCTTTACCACAGTAAAACTTTCTGACTACTTTTTAAATATCTTCCGCTACTAAAATGTAAGCTCTATGAGTACACGAATATTTGGCCATTTTGTTTGTTGAAATATCCTCAGCACCTGGAATGGTACCTGGCATACAGTTGGTGTTCAAGAAATATTTGTTAAGTGAATGAATAAAGGACCAATTCATCAGGTGTCTAGAGGGGCTAACCTTAAGTTGCTACAAGTGATTTTTGATGGAGGCAGAGAACCAGAATTAGAAATATGGAACACCTTTAGTGAAAGGGCTCTGAGCTATACTTTGCGTCATCAACCCCAGTGGATAAGTTTTTAATAGGTCTTTTAAAATTTCCAACTAAAGCATCATCTTTATACTGAAAAACATCTATCCTGACATTTCAAGCTTATTTTCTTATTTCACAACATTTTAGTTAGGATGAATCTGAATGAAGGAAAAGATAGGTACAAGCACAAATAAAACTAGATGAGTCCTCCTTTCATTTAAAAAAAATTCCCAAAGTCCATATACCATATTCACCATTTCCAAAAGATATCCATTTTCTTTCCTTCCCATTTTTCTCCTTTCCAGTTATAAAAGCAATGCATGCTCAGCATAACTAAAATAATTCAGAGAAAGCATTTTTTATATATCCAAGGCTTTAGTGGTATCAGAGAGTATGTTGGAATGCTACTCTGTTACCACTTTCTCAAAAATGCTCAAATAGGGCATGCAGGAACTTTGTTATCTGAACAAATAACAGTTACTGTAGAGCAAAACAGAACCTCTAAATTTGAAATTTAAACTTCAAGTAAAAATATACATACATATATATATATATTACACTAAAGTGTTTCTCATTGTAGCAGCTTGTCCCATTCCTCTAGGGTGATTGATAGATTCATCTTTGGAAGAAATCTCCACTTTTCTTGAGTAGGTAGAAGGTAAAAAACAAGAGAAAGGGTTACAAGAAGGCATCTCATATCAGGATGAAACTGATAACACCAGTGGATAACATCACTGAGCCAGGGGCAATAGGTATTACTTCATTTACTAATTATAACCTTGTAAAGCTGACACTACTCAACCCTCTCCCCTGCCAACATTTTTAGACAAATGAAGAGAACAAGACATAAAAATATGCCCAGGGCCATATTTAACTAGGAAGTGATATATAGAGTCAAGCTTTGAATCCAGATAGTTTGACTCCACGTTCATTCCCTGAACCTGCTAGTCATGTCTCATAGGGTTGTCTTTAGAATTAAATAATATAATATATGTAAGAGGCTTAATATATCTCCTAGCAAAATAAGTATTTCTTAAATTTTATATAATTTGTATTATAAAGCCTGGAGTTCATTTCTTTCTCTCCTTCCATCAGAAATTTAATGGGAAACTTAAAAGCCATATTATAAAAAGCTTAAAGGAAAGAAAAGAACTGTTCAGTAAAAGCTTATCCAACTACCAACAATCTGATCCAGTAATTTTTTATTGTAAATATCACTGATTTCAAGGTGACTCCCCTTTTATACCAGAGCTATAAGTCTAAGAAGTGTGATTTATGTTTCTCCCTAGGTTTGCTCAAGCAATGCTTGCCCACATAGCGTGCCATAATAATGTTCCACCCTCTCTGATTTGCATTATGACTCCGTGAATTAAAATCTTGTTATGTAGGTCATTTCTTCTCAGTTGAAAATGATACTGAGTTAATCCATGCCTGATATTGAAAGAATTTTTTGATGCTGTTTGAATGATAAATAGCATCTGGAAAAATTTATCTCAGGTCTTTTTTCCTGCTATTGTTTTTTTAATCTTAAAAGGCAGCAGCTTGTATACTCTATACAAAGCTTTTCTGTTTGTTTCTAACCAAATCTTTTCTGGGAAAAGAGTTAATACTATACAATATTTTCAGACTCCATAATGATCCATCCTAAATAAAGATACTCTACAAACTTAATTTGCTTTAGACTGGTCAAAAAGTAATTTATCCTTCCTTGTTGTATAGTGTATTTAAACATCTTAAATTACAAAGCAACTTTGTTGGGAGAATCTTGTTAAATTGTTAAATCCTATTGTTTTCATAAGGAGTTTGTCTCGTGTTCCCTCTTGAAGCAGTGGTGTGCAGGTAAATGTTTAACAACAAGCTCTCCAGAGGGGAAAATGCTGATTTGTAGCATTTGCAGATTTCTGTGGTTGGCAGATAAATACCTTCCCCTAAATTAATTCCTGGAACCTGAGAATCAATTTGTGTATATGGCAAAGGAGAAGTAAAATTGTACATGAAATTACTGTTGGTAATCAGCTGACTTTAAAATAGGGACATTATCCTGGATTATTCAGAGCCCAGTGTAATTGAAGAATCCTTAAAAGTGAAAGAGGGAGTCTGAAGAGGAAAGTCAGAGGGAGACGTGACTATAAAAGAATGATAAAAGAAATGCAATGTTGCTGGCTTCAAAGATGGAGAAAGGAGATCATGAGCCAAGGAATGTGGGAAGCTTCAAAGAAGCTGGAAAACCTATGGAAATGAATTCTCTTAGAGCTTCCAAAAAGGAATTCAGTCCAGTGAATTCTAACTAATATAACTGTGAGATAGCAATTTGTGTTTTAAGCCATTAAATTCATGGTAATTTGTTATAGGAGCAATGGGAAAACCAATACATCTACTGTGGCAGAGTTTAAGGTACCATCTTGTTTTTTCAATAGAAGGTTGGAAAAATGCAAGAAGAATTAGCTCTTGAGAGCTGATGTTGAACTCATTAGCATGGCACTGAGTGGACTCAAAGAGGAAAAGGTTTGTTCATTTTCTCCTTATATTTCATAGTAGAATAATAAGCTCAATAAAAAGTGACTGATTGAAAACCTCTTACTATCATTAAGCTGTTTGCTAGTATTTTATTTTCTTTTTTCTTTTTTGTTTTGTTTTTCCTTAGAGTCTAAGGCAGCTGGAAGGTAGGAAATGGGCGTCTAGGGAGGGGAAAGAGAATGGGAGGAGGTGATCATGTTGGACAACTCTTGAGGGTGAAGACAGTACAAATGATGTCCCATTTAGGTGAACAGAATCAAGTCCCCAGCATGCTCTTAGATTTTTATACAATATGAAAACTGCTGCTCTTTTATAAAGTGTTTTTTTTTTTTTCCAAATTGTTCACTAGAAACTAAGTAAAAAAATCAGGATTATATATAGAAAAGAGAACAGGGTTTGAATAACACAGAACTTTAGTCACTATCCAGCCAAAAAAAAAAAAAGCAAAAATAAACTCGAGATCAAAAACACCATAACAGAAATGAAGAGGGCCTTTGATGGGCCGTACGTAAACTGGACAGAACTGAGGGAAAAAAAAATCAGCTAGAGGATATATCAATAGGATCCTTGGAAACTGGAAAGCAAAGAGAACAAAGGCTAACAAACAAAAGAATAGCCAAGTTGTATGGAACAACTTCACACATAGGTATAATGGAAATAGAAGGAGAAAAAAGAGAGGAGCAGAAGAAATACTTGAATAATAATGACTGAGAATTTGCCAAAATTAATGTCATAAGCTAGCTCACAGATCCATGAGGACACTGAGCAGGTAAATGCCAAAAAAAAAACCCTCCCTAGGCATATTAATTTTAAACCACTGAAAGTCAAGGATAAAAAAAAAAATCCTAAAAGAAGCCAGAGGAAAAGCAATTACTTGTAGAGGAACAGAGGTAAGAATTATATCTAGCTTCCCTCAGAAACAATGCAAGCAAGGAGAGTGGAGTGAAATATTTTAAATGTTTTGAGAAGGAAAATGCATCTCCCTAGAATTCTGTGCCCTGCAAAATTGTTCAAAAGTGAAGGAGAAATAATGACTCTCAAACAAAAGCTGATGGAATTCATTGTCAATAGATCTGCCTTGCAAGAAATGTTAAAAGAAGTTCTTAAGAGAAGAGAAGTAATGTAGGTCAGAAACTTGGACTTACTTAAAGGAAAGGGAGTACATGGAAGAAGGAATAAATGAAGGTAAAATAAAAATTTTAATTTTCCTTCATAATTTATCTAACAGCAGTTTGTTTAGATAATACTAACAATGCATTTATATGCTGTGGATTCAATGCAGCAATGTATTTGCATGCTTTAGATTCGGTGTCAGTTCAGTTCAGTCGCTCAGTCGTGTCCAACTTTGTGACCCCATGAATCGCAGCACGCCAGGCCTCCCTGTCCATCACCAACTCCCAGAGTTCACTCAGACTCGTGTCCATCGAGTCAGTGATGCCATCCAGCCATCTCATGCTCTGTTGTCCCCTTCTCCTCCTGCCCCCAATCCCTCCCAGCATCAGAGTCTTTTCCAATGAGTCAACTCTTCGCATGAGGTGGCCAAATCCCCAATCAAAGTCTTGGTAAGTTATTTTTGTGGATATTGACAAACTGATTCGAAAATTTTTGTGGAGCTACAAAAGAGTCAGAATCACCAACACAATATTGAGGGAGAATAAGGTTGGAAAACTGACAGTACCCATCTTCAAGACTTACTAGAAAGCCATAGTAATCAAGATTGTGTCATGCTGGAAAAGAAGACATAGATTAGCAAAACAGAATCAAGAATCCAGAAAAAATGGTACAGCTACTTCGGAAAACAGCTTGGGGTCGGGGGCGGGGCGGGGGGGGGGGCAAATTTCTTATATAACTGAACATACTATAGGAGCCAGATATTTCTCTCCTTGATATTTACCCAGAAGAGCTGTAAACTTGTGCTCACAGAAAAACTGTACAAGGATACTTATAGCAGCTGTCAAATAATTGTCAAAAGTTGAAAGAAGCCAAGATGTCCTTCAGTAGGTAAATGGATTTAAACTGTGGTACATCCGATAACAGTTGAATATTATTCAGCACTAAAAAGATATGAGCTATCAACCCATGAAAAGACATGGAAGAATCTTTAATACATATTACTGAATGAAAGAAGCCGCCCTGAAAAGGCTCCATTACCATATGAGTCCAACTTTATGACACTCTGAAAAAGACAAAGCTGGAGAGACAGTTGAAAGTTCAGCAGTTGCCGGGGGTTGAGGGAAGGATACATAAATGGAATACAAAGGATTTTTAAGGCACTGAAAATACTCTGCTTGGTACCATAATGATGGCTATGTGTCATCATACACTTGTCCAGACCCATAGGATAGCTAGCAAGGCTGAACCGTAATGTAAACTGTGGACTTTGGATGATTGCGATGTGCCAGTTTGGGTTCATCAGTTGCAGCACATGCACCATTTTGGTGGAGGGTGTTGATAATGGGGCTGGGGGTTTATGCATATGTAGTGCAAGGGCTATATGGGAAATCTTTGTATCTTCCCCTCAAGTTTTCTGTGAACCTAAATCTGCTCTAAAAAAATAAAATCTTATTAAATTTTTTACTTTAAAAAATAAAATGAAGAGAAGAAAAGAAAGGAAGGTTAAAAAAATCCAGTTACTTTCAATCAATCTGCAATTCTTTTCCCCTTTGCGTCTCTCGTAACACATGGCCACGGGCTATATTTATGATGGTTACAAAAACTTTATAAGTAAATCTACTTCCCCATTTCACACATCTTGATTGTTGAACCAAGGTTTTCTTTGTATTCACTAGAAGAGTGTCTATATCTGTTTTGTTTATCCTTGTATCTCCAGGGCCTGACAGTGTCTGCACTTAATAGACCTGAAAGTATTCATTGATTGAATATATAGAACATAATGTGATTGCAGAGGCTTTTGATTTATAGACATTTTCTAAGTGATAGTATAACTTAATTTGTAGATGGTAGTTGAATTTGGAATGAATGTTTAGAAGTGGAAACTCAAGTGCTTATGTGTTATTAAAATGAAAATAAAATGCAATAGAATGTTTTTTATAAACACCCAAGAGTTTATATATGAAACATCAATAAAATAGCTATTGAAAAACCCTAATTACTGACAGTTTACCTTGTAGATACCTTATATGATATTTCTACATGGAAGCTACTAATTTGAATCACTCTACAAAAATAATGTATATAGGCATTTTTAGTTTATCATTATAATATGGTGATATACCCCCTCTTACTAGAATCCCATAGTGCCTAATAGTCATGAATAAATTTATAGACGTGTTTTTCATATTGAAGCAAAACGACTATGAGCATGAAATATCCTCTTCTTTTAGTTTCCTTACTGCAGGCGAATAAAACAAAGGACCTAATGGATAGTGAGAATAAATTACTACATGGAGAAATAAGAACTGTATGTCTATTACTAATTTTTGGCACATAAACAAGGAAACAAAAATAGATGATATTGCTGGTCTATATTGGTATAAAATATAAGTTTAATTCTAGTTTTAAAGGTGATTTTTAAATAAGTATAATTTTTGAATTCAGCTAAATGTTGCCAGGAGAAGAAAATGAGTTTGGCATTTGCTGGCATATCAATTTGTTAACATGATCATAGATCATAAATTGCAAGAAATACAGTGCTATTTATTTTTCAGATTGCAGTGAGAATTAGTTCACTGGAAAGAAAACAAAGACATTTTAGCTAATTTATATTGCTTCTTAAAAGCACAGACCTAATAAAATACTATGTTACGAAAGAAAAGCTTAGAAAGCAAAGAACATGGAAAAACATTGAATAATCAGACTGCTAGGGATCAAAAGTAAAGCTTAAGGTATTAGGAGGATTAATTTTGCTCTTGCTTTCTGTAATGGATAGGGAGGGGAGAGAAGGGAGCACTTGTTTAAATGTGCAAGGCTGTTTACATGGGTTACCTCACTTTTTATCCTCACATCAGTCCTTTTGGGCTGCTGTTGTTTTACTAATTTCAATATCAAAAAAATAAAGTTCAAGGAGGCTGGTTGAGTAAGTCACACTACTATCTTATAAAAGCAGGCATTTGAATCTAGATCTACATAGCTCCAAAGTCCTTCCTCTTACCACTATTTTCAGCTACATTCATCAAGGGGTGCCAATAATTTGAGTCCTGACGCCACAGGCACAATGATCTGGTATTAAGAATCTACAACCTGGTGGGAATGGCTTAAATTTGCCTTAACTGTAGCTTGCTGTTTTCATTGCCTTTGAGTATTTTTATTCCTATATTAACAGATGAAGAAATTTGAGTAGAGAAGTTAAGCAAATTATGGTTACACAGGACGCAAATTGCTGAAATGGGATTTGAAATCAGAAATGGTATCTGCAGAGCATACAAACTTAACTACTGTGCTAAAATGTCAGGCGTTATGGAAGAGGAAATATAATCCTTTCTCCCTACCACAGCTTTCATTATCTCCTGGTGATTTATGCTGCTTATGGGAAGGTAGCTGAGGATAAGGGGGTGAAGTGGGGAGGGGACTGTAGAGGGAAGAGAACTCAGAAGCAGTTCTTTAATTAATTACTTTGGTGTTTGTTTCATGGCTCATACCTGCTTTTGATATATGTTGTAGGAGACAGGAAAACAAAAGGTATATTTGGATAGTGATAAATAGGAATATAAGGTATAAGGTTTTTAGCATGAGGTATGCAAGCTGGTAGTCAGAGATAAGACTAAAATGTGTGTTGAGAACAGATCAAGAAAGGAAGAAAAGATAAGAGTGGATTTTATATGGTGGTTGAAGAGAAACATTTATGATGGATACAATTAGAGATTTGCTTTTGAAAGATTAATCTGGCATAGTTGTACATGTGAATTTGAGAGAGGAGACATTGGAATCAAAGTCCAGCTGAAAAGCTATTTAAAAAGTAATTCAGACTACATGAATCTATTAGGGAAAAATTACTTGTTAAAACAAAAAATCCTCCTATGTTAGTCATCTCAGGCTGCCATAACAAAATACCATACACATAGTGGTTTAAACAAAGGAAAGGTATTTTCTTGCAGTTCTGGAAGCTGGAAGACTGAGATTAAGGTGCGTGCAAGGGTTGGTTTATGGTGAGAACACTTCCTGGTAGGTAACCTTCTCTATGTTCTGACATAGCAGAGGGAGAGACAGCAAATTCCCTGGTGTCTCTTTATGAGGCCACTAAGAGCATCATGAGGGCTTCCCTCGTAGCTCAGTGGTAAAGAATTCACCTGCCAACAGGGGACGCAGGTTTGATCCCTGGCTTGAGGGGATTCCTGGAGAAGGAAATGCAACCCACTCCAGTATTTCTGCCTGGAGAATCCCATGGACAGAGAAGCCTGGCGGGCTACGGTCCACGGGGTCACAAAAGAGTCAGACGTGACTTAGCGACTAAACAACAGCAATGCCATCATGAGCCCCACTCCATGACCTCTTCTAACCCTAATCACCTCCCAAAGGCCCCATGTCAAATACTATCATACTGGAGTTTAGGGCTTCAACATGTACATTTTGGGGGAATATAAACATTTACTCCGTTATACCCCATATCTTCATGGCTTAACTGAATAGAGCTTAATGAAGTTTGACATGTTTTTCTTGGTGGGAAGTTTTCAATATGGGTCGTGTTCAAAGTTGAAATTGATCCCTGCATGGTACATAATAGTTTCTACCACAAGGAGTGAGTGTATTTTTTTCTATGCTAGGTCTGAACATATCTCCTATTGATCTAGAGACTTAAGAATTATGAGATGAACTCTCTGCAGGATTTTCCAGGCAAGAGTACTGGAGTGGGGTGCCATTGCCTTTTCTGAACTCTGCCTCCCGCATACTCAATAATATAATATATAATAGTATATGATACCAGATAATCCCAATAAACATACCCACTCGGAAAGAAGACAGAGTAGGATCACACATCAGTCTCTGGTCCATTAAAGCTCTGAAATCTCTCCATGTTATGAGAGTCCCCTTCTGTCGGGATAGGGAGTGTCCCTTGATTGGGTAATTCTAGTTTCTGGGAGACGCGGCTCAGTCCATTGTTCTCTGTGTTTCTTAGGTCTTTTTTTTTTTAAAGAGTACTTTTCAGTATTCCCCTTGGTCTCATCTAAAATAAATACTGGAGAATATACCCTCCCTGGGTACTTAGTAGCTTTTTTTTTAAAAATCTGCTTTTGTCTGAGGAAAGTTAGAGGCCAGGGGTTGTTCTAAGACTCTAAAGATCTCAGATATTTCTAGTCTAGGCTCATGATTTATCAGACAGAAAAATGCTACTGTAAACTTAATAGGCATTTAATCTGATTCCAGTGACTTTTATATGCCTATCACACACCTGCAGCTCTTTTAAAGACATAGATAGGTTTACTATATATCTTTTCTTTCTAACCACCTCTTCTCTCTGTTACTCTCACTCTCATCTCATTATGATCGCTTGGTGTTTCACCATAATTGGAGTACCTTGGACTTATCAGACTCCTACAGCAGAAACATACCCTTAATTTATTTACCTTGGGGCATTTTGTCCAACTGAAAGTATTTACTGGGTGCCAACTCAATTTATGCACAAACCTTCGCTTTGATGTTTGCCAGAGGCTCAGTTTTAATCAGTTTTAATTCGCTGTTTTACTATTTGAGTTTGAGGAAAGTTACCTCTTTCAACTCTACAAATCACTGAATTTCTGTATTCTCTCTAAATCATATATTTCTGTTTCTTACCAGCCAGTTCTTTTCACGAGCTTCTCATTTTCCTGTGATATCTCATTGAATGTAGGTAATGCCAACTAGAACATGTTGCTAAACTTCATTTTCCAATCTTTTCCTTTATGATTACAGTTTGTTAGGTATATAATCTTCTATATAAGTTATTTCAGGGAACAGGTCTGCCAGATGTTTTGCCGTGGCATAGTTTTTGGACAAACATATTTTCAGGCTCTGGAAAGACTTTCCTTTTCACCTATTGCCTGAACCCAGTGCCACATTTGTAGATCAAATTGCCAAACATTCACTGGATTATAGAGAAAGCAATTCCAGAAAACAATCTACCTCTGTTTCATTGACTATGCTATACCCTTTGACTGCGTGGATCATAACAAACTGTGGAAAGCTCTTAAAGAGATGGGAATACCAGACCATCTTACCCATCTCCTGAGAAACCTGTATGCGGGTCAAGAAGCAGCAGTTAGAACCCTGTATGGAACAACTGACTGGCTCAGGATTGAGAAAGGAGTACAATAGGGCTGTCTGCTGTCATCCTGTTTGTTTAACCTATACACTGAGCCCCTCATGAGAAATGCTGGGCTACATGATTTACAAGCTGCAATCAAGAATGGCGGGAGAAACATCAGCAACCTCAGATAGGTGGATGGTACCACTCTAATGGCAGAAAGTGAAGAGGAACTAAAGTGCCTCTTGATGATTGTGAAGGAGGAGAGTGAAAGAGTTGGCTTAAAACTAAATATTAAAAAAAACTAAGATCATAGCAGCATCCAGCCCCATTATTTCCAGACAAATAGAAGGAGAAAAGGTGGAAGTAATGACAGTTTCTTCCTCTTGGGCTCTAAAATCACTGCGGATGGTGACTGCAGCCATGCAATCAGAAGACGATTGCTTCTCAACAGGAAAGTGGGGGCAAACCTAGACAGTGTGTCAAAAAACAGACATTACTCTGCCAACAAAGGTCCATGTATCCAAGGCAATGGTCTTCCCAGTCGTCATGCACAATTGTGAGAGCTTAACTGTAAAAAAGGTAGAATGCCGAAGAATTGATGCCTTCAAACTGTGGTGCTGGAAAATACTCCTGAAATTCCCTTGGACAGCAAGGAGATCAAACCACTCAATATTAAGGGAAATCAACCCTGAATATTCACTGGAAGGACTGATGCTGAAGCCAGATCTCCAGTATTTTAGTTGTCTGATGGGAACAGCTGACTCATTGGAAAAGTCCATGATGCTATGAAAGATTGAGGGCAGAATAAGAGAGCATCAGAGATTGAGATGGCTGGATGGCATCACCAATGCAATGGAAATGAACTTGGGCAAACTGAGGGTGAAGGTGAGGGACAGGGAGGCCTGGTGTGCTGCAATCTGTGGGATCAAAAAGAGCTGGACACGACTGGGCAACTGAACAACAACAACGATTGTTTTGGCAGCACCTGATGGAAGGTACTAATTTTTACATTTTTCAGGGTAGGCTAGATTATGACATAGAAACTCCCAAATATCAGTGGATTACTAAGCCAAATTTGTTTTTCTTTCATGCTACATGCTTACTGTGAATTGGGTAAGAGGTTCTGTTCACGGTAGTAACTAAGGAATCAAGGCTAGTGGAAATTTCAACCAAATACTTTCTTCCAAAACCATAGGGTAGCCCATCTATTCTCATTTGTTTGGATATTTCCCAGTCTTAGCACTGAAAACCCTGTTTCCCATGAACCCAGTCAAACCAGAACAGTGTTTCTGGTATTGTTCTGGTCTTTGGTCTGGAACTCCTGTGTCCTAGGGAATCACTCAGTTCTGGGAAAATTGAGGTAATTGGTCACCTGACACAATCATTACAGTGGTGGGAAGGAAATGTTATTCTTAAGCCATCAGACCAAAAATGACATCTGCCACTGTTCCTTCCCCTCATTAGTCAGTGTAAGTTGGACGGCATTGTCTCAAATCAAAGTGGGCAGAGACGAGCAACTGACCATGTGTTTACAAGGCAGAGTCAGAAACATTTGGTGAACAGCACAAACTACCAGAGGAAGAAGACAAAGTAGTTGAATAAGCAGCTGGTTAGATCATAACATATAAAAGAAATTGTGGCAGTTTAAGATATGAAAACATATGAAAAGTTATACAAGTAAAATCAATATAAATATGATAAAAGCTGGTATTTAAAAGGTAACCTAGAATATAAATTAGATCCCAAAGATAACAGATCTGCTTTTGAACTATAAATTTAGCAACAAATACTTTCTTGGTTCTAGTTTGTATGTATACATGTACATGTGATGGTGGATATAATACATGTAGAATTTTAAGCTCAGTTACTCTTTGAGAATTTTGTAGAACATATGAGCAATGAATGCAAATCAGTCACTTGTAAAAATTTCTCTTTCTGAGCTCTGCAAATATGATAATGAACTAAGGATTTCCAAATTTACCAGTTACTAGAGTATAGGTGCAGAATAATATTTAATCATTTATTCATCTATCAATTTATTCAGTAAGTATTTATTTAGTGACATAAACTGTGGATGTAGGGATGGAAAATGTAAGTATGTAGACAGAAAATGCCCCTCTTCTCATTGGAGGAGACAGATAAACAGGATAATTACTGTGAGAGGAATAAACAGGATGACTAGATAGAGAGCAAAGAGAGAGGGCACAGAATGGGTAAGAAGTATTTTGATTTGAATCATAGGGAAATTTCTCTGTGAGGAAGTTATATAGTAGGAATAAGCTGCCAAGGGAAGAGCTGGAATAGCTTTATAGCCACAAGTGTTACCAAGTACAAAAACACCGGTTGCAGTAGTGTAGTAGTAGTATTAATCACACAGTCATGTCTGACTCTTTGCTACCCCTTGAACTGTAGCCCACCAAGCTCCTCTGTCCATGGAATTCTCCAGGCAAGAATACTAGAGTGGGTTGCCATTCCTTTCTGCAGGGGATCTTCCTGACCCAGGAATCGAACCTGGGTCTCCTACATTGCAGGCAGATTCTTTATTGTCTGAACCACCATGGAAGCCCTGAGGCTTCAAAGAGGAACCAAATAAGCCAACATGGTCAGAGTATAGCCTTGGGAAAAATGATACAAAAAGAAGTGGAAGAAGAGGTAAGAGCCAGGCCAGAGTAAAGAGTCTGGACTCTATTCTGATCACAGATTTTTATTCAGTAAGTGATATTATCTGCTTTTTGTTTTACATCGAATAATCTGATTGCTGTTTGTAGTATGGATGGAAGAATGCAAGGAAATTGGCAAGAAGACTAGTTACAAGCACTTTAAACAATCTTGGTGAGACATAGTGGACTTTGAATTAAGGGGGTGGCAATGGGTATGGAGGGGCTTCCCTGGTGGCTCAGCAGTTAAGAATCACCTGCCAATGCAGGAGACACGGTTTGATCCCTGATCTGGGAAGATACCCTGAAGAAAGAAAAGGCAACCTGCTCCAGTATTCTTGCCTGGGAAATCCCATAGACAGAGGGGCCTCATGGGCTATACTCCATGGTATCATAAAGATTCAGACACGACTTATTGAACAAACAGCAACAACAACAAAAATGGTTATGGAGAGAAAAGGATAGATTTTAGATACAATGTGGAGCTAGTAGCAGTGGGATCTGATGATTAATGTGATGGTAAAGAATCTGCCTGACATATAGGGGACCCGGGTTTAATTCTTGGGTTGGAAGATCCACTGGAGAATAGAATGGCTGCCACTCCAGTGTTCTCACCAGGAGAATCCCATGAACAGAGGAGCCTGTTGAGCTACACAGTCCATGGGGTTGTAGAGTCAGACACGACTGAGCAACTAACACTGACTGACTGAAGAAGGAAAAGAAAGAATAGGATCAAGGATTACTCTTTAGTTTTTGGGCTTTAACCATCTACTGTGTGGATATACCCTTTACTGATCTATCAGAAACCTAGAAAGAAACAAGATCTGTGGGAAAACCAAGAATTCTGCTTAGAGAGACAGTTTGATTTACTTGTTGGACATCCAAGTGGAAATATCAAGTAAGCACTTAAGTACATGGTTCTGGAAACCTGGAGAGATATACATAATGACACTTATGAGACCTCAACATATTGATGTAATGTAAGGTAAAGTAGTGGTTAAGGAAACATAGGGAGAGTGTGCAGATACAAAAGAAAAGAAGTTCTGTGCTGATTTGGAGTCACTCCAACATTTAGAGACTTTGTAGAGAAGATAGAATGGAAAAGGAGACTGAGAAGATCCAGCTGGTAACACAGAGTGTAGTGTACTGAACATGGATGGAGGAGACTGTTTTAAGAAGCAGTGGTTGTGGTGGTAGCGAATTGTGCTATTGCTGCTGAAAAGTTCAATAAAGAAAAAAAACATCAAATTTGTCAACATGAGCAACAAGAACAATCTGTATGGAATAGGCTGAGGGACGTGTATAAAATGAGGAAGCGGAGACAGTGAGTATAGATAAAATCTCCAGGCATAAGGTAATCATATCAAATATAAACAGCAGTAATATAATTAAATTGTAACAATATATTTCAGTAAATAAAAACATTACCAATTCATAATTATATCACTTATCTCTAGATGGAAATTAATTACACAAGGTGATAGTGAGGGTAAACTTGAAAAAGAGAGGCCAAAGTCCAGAAATCTACCAGTTACTCCAATAGTCTCAGAGGGAGAGTGACAATAAACCTAGAGAGAACTGCTTTCATCACCATAGAGATGACTTGGTGAAGAGCAAGGAGGATTCTTCATAGTTCACTATTGTCTCAATGAAAATTACCTTCATTAGGTTAAATTTTATTTCTCTTTACTTTGATTTCTTGCCTCCCAAACAACCATCTCACTAATAATTCTGTGTCCCAAAGTAAATGATACCAGAGAGAAGGGAAAGAAAAACAAAGAAGAGTTTTGATGGAAGGCAGAATGAATGGAAGGATTCATTTTGGAGATGAGATGTTTCTGGTTTCCATTTTTGTTTTTTTTTCCCTAAGAAGAAAATAAAGAAGATAGTATGCAATCACACAGCGAAGTATGTAATAACAGACCAAGTGTGGAGCTTGGGTTGCCATAACAGCATACCACATACTGGATGGTTTAGACAATAGAAATTTATTTTCTCACACTTCTGGAGGTCGGAAATCCAAGATCAAGGTGCCAAAAAATTCAGTTTCTGGTAATATGTCTTTCCCTGGCTTGCAGACTGCTTTCTCCCTGTTCCCTTTCATGAACTTTATTTTGTGTGTGTGTGCATGCTGAGAAATCTCTGATGTCTTTTCCTGTTCTTCTAAGAACACTAGTCTTACCAGATAAGGGTTCTACCCTTATGATCTCATTTAACCTTCATTATCTAAAGGCCCTGTCTTCATATACAGTCACTTTGAGGCTTTGGGCATATGAATTTGAGGGGAACACTATTCAGCTCATAACAAATGGTTTTACTCTTCTTAAAAAAGGAGGATGCATTTTCTATTGACTAGGTAATAATCAATAGAAATTATTGAAAAATATGAAAGGATTGTGTAGCCATATTACAGTTTGACTACATTTCAAAGCAAGACAGCAGCATGGCAGTGGAAATTCATATAAAGGCCAGAGGTTAAATAGATTTGCAAATTGGAATAGTCGACATAAACAAGAATGTCCAGGAGTATGGGGAAGATGTGGGCAGGAGAAAATACTGTTAATGTGGGCTTCTTCAAAATGGTTGGCCATTGGATTTAAACTAATGCTTTCCTAAATTTTTTCATGTCAATGGCAGGAAAATGACAAAGCAATGACAATTTTTGTAGCATTTTGAGGCATCTATATGGGTCTTGGTGGAAAAATTTTATATTATCAATTTTACATTTTAGTAACATATACTTAGGGAGAATAATGAATAGAAAATACTACAGAAGATAGTACTTTTGAATTTGTTTGCAATTCTGAATAAAGTCCTTTAAAATGTCTTAATGAAAAATTTCAGTTTGTTTTCTGAGCATATCATTTTTAATATCAGAATTTTTTCCCTTTAGAATAGCCATATGCCATTATTGATTAAAACTTTTAAGTGGTGATACATTTAAATTCTTGATAGTCATTATTGATATAATAAGTAAGTATATAATAAAAATTAAAATAGAATTTTTAGGACATTTGTAGGAATTGAAATCAGTTTCAAAAATGATTTTTAAAAGTTTTTTTTCACTGGCAAATGTAATATTGGACTTTTTCTGAGACAGTAAACAGATTCAAATCCAGTTAAACTTTTCCAGACCAAGAATTTAAATGCATTTGCATTGTTAGAAGAATCTTCCTGTTGCTAGCTTGGTGGTGGCAGAAAGGACAAATTAACCATGACTTATTTAGGAGGACATTTTGGGATGTAGTCGCCATCTATACCTGCCCACAGTTCTGCCTGACCTCTTCACTCCAACATCCTGGAGCATGGGCTGTATTACTCGATTTACTGGAACACAAACTCCTTCAACAGCTTCCTGGGTCACTTGCGGGGAGTGGGCAGTGACCGAGTGCTGAAACACTTGAGGATGTCCAGGTGATAGAACACATCCTTGTCCATGCTCATCCTTGTGTGACAGAATGGGAGGCACCAAGGGTTACTCATTTTTTGTGGGCAGCACTTGAGTTGCTTCCTGAAGAGCCCCAGAGAAGGCTGCTATCTGTCAGGGGCTACCAAATAGAGTAGTGGTCGATCCAGGCCCCACCATGCTTCTTGAAGATTAAATAGAACATCATTTTAGGTAGCTCTGTCTAAGTTTTGCATAGAGACAATTATAATAAAATCAGAAGAGGGATAATGGTTTCAAGGAACTAGGAGAGGTTGTAATGAGGAAAAAGAATAGGTTCATTCTACTCAGAGCTTACATTCTAAAAATTCTGTCCATGTCCCCACCTTTGTGCTTATAATATAAAAAACACAAAATGATGTATTTATTCAGACCAGTGGATCATCCAACTCAATCTTTTTTGTATACTAGCACCAAGAAATATTTTATAGGAAAACATAATTCTTTCCAAGCAAGGAATAATACCAAATTTGCTTATTTTAAAAAAAATCTATTATAGATAAGTCATCTGTATATTTGTGTCAGTCTTCTTGAATATAATGTAGTACTCTTCTGGTAATAGCCAATATATATTTTAAACAGCTTTATTGAGATATGATTTGCATACTATGCAATTCATCCTTGTAAAGTGTATAATTTCATGATTTTTCATATGTTCACAGAGATGTGCAACTGTCACCACATTCAATTTTAGAACATTTTCTTCACCTCAGGAAATAACTCTGTAACCATTAGCTATTATCACCCTACTCCCCCATAACTTTCTTAGCTCTAAGCAACCAGTAATTTACCTTCTGCCTCTAGAGATTGCCTATTTTGGTCTTTCATATGAATGGAATCATATAATATGGAGGCTTTTGTGACTAACTTTTTTCACTTAGTATAATGTTTTTTTAAGATTCATCTGCTGCTGCTGCTGCTAAGTCGCCTCAGTCGTGTCCGACTCTGTGCGACCCCATAGACAGCACCCCACCAGGCTTCCCCGTCTCTGGGATTCTCCAGGCAAGAACACTGGAGTGGGTTGCCATTTCCTTCTAAGTTGTACCAAAAGGCTTCCCTGGTGGCTCAGACAGTAAAGAATCTGCCTGCAATACAGGAGTGAAAGTCGCTCAGACACATCTGACTCTTTGCGACCCCATGGACTGTAGTCTATGGAATTCTCCAGGTCAGAATACTGGAGTGGGTAGCCATCCCCTTCTCCAGGGGGTCTTCCCAACCCAGGGATGGAACCTAGGTCTCCCACATAGCAGGGAGATTCTTTACCAGCTGAGCCACGAGGGAAGCCCAAGAATACTGGAGTGGGTTGCCTATCCCTTCACCCACGGATCTTCCTGACACAGGAATCGAACCAATGTCTCCTGCATTGTAGGCTGATTCTTTATCAGCTGAGCTACCAGCGAATCCCACAATACAGGAGACTCGAGTTCAATCCTTGGGTTGGGAAGATCCCCTGGAAAAGGGAATGTCAACCCATTCCAAAATTCTTGCCTGGGAAATCTCATGAACAGAAGAACCTGGCAGGCTACAGTCCACGCAGTCACAAAGAGTTAGAGATGACTGAGCAACTAACACTTTTCAAGCTGTACCCCAAAATGTACAAACTACCATACACTTGTGCTCACTTCACATGCTGGCAAGGTTATGCCCCAAATCCTTCAAGCTAGGCTTCAGCAGTACTTAAACAGAGAATTTCAAGATGTATAAGCTAGGTTTAGAAAAGGCAGAGGAACCAGAGATCAAATTGTCAACATTCCTTGGAACACAGAGACAGCAAGGGAGTTCCAGAAAAACATCTACTTCTGTTTCACTGACTATGCTAAAGCCTTTGTGTAGATCATAGCAAACTGAGGAAAATTTTTTGAGAAGATGGGAGTACCAGACCACCTTACCCCTCTTCTGAGAGCCCTGTATGTGGGTCAAGAAGCAACAGTTAGAACTGAACATGGAACAGACTGCTTCAAAATTGGAAAAGGAGTCCAACAAGGATATATATGTCACCCTGCTTGTTTAACTTCTATGCAGAGTACATCATGTGAAATACGAGGCTGGATGACTCACAAGCTGGAATCAAGATTCCCAGGATAAATATTAACAGACTCAGATATGCAGATGATACCACTCTAATGGCAGAAATTGAAGAGGAGCTAAAGAGCCTCTTGATGAGGGTGAAAGAGGAAAGTGAAAAAGCTGGTGTGAAAATAACATTCAAAACATTAAGACCATGGCATCTTGTCTCATCACTTCATGACAAATAGAAGGGGAAAAAGTGGGAGCAGTGACATATTTTATTTTCTTGGGCTCAAAATCGCTCAAGATGGTGACTGCAGCCATGAAATGGAAAGACTCTTGTTTCTTGGATGAAAAGCTATGACAAACCTAAGCAGCGTATTCAAAAGCAGAGATTGCTTTCTAACAAAAGTCCATATATAGTCAAAGCTATGGTTTTTCCAGTAGTCACGTACAGATATGAGAGCTGGACCATACAGAAGACAGAGAGCTGAAGAACTGATGCTTTTGAATTGTGGTTCTGAGAAGATTCTTGAGCATCACTTGGACCACAAGGAGATCAAACCAGTCAATCCTAAAGGAAATCAACCTTGAAATAATAATAAATAATCAACCTTATTTATTGAAAGGATTGTTGCTGAACAATCAGTTTGGCCACCTGATTTGATTCATTGGAAAAGACCCTGATGTTGGGAAAGATTGAAAGCAAAAGAAGGGAGTGGCAGAGGATGATATGGTTAGATAGCACCACTGACTCAATGGACATGAATCTGAGCAAACTCCGGGAGATAATGGAGGACAGAGGAGCTGGCTTCATTCCGTGAGGTTGCAAAGAGTCAGACATGACTTAGCAACTTGGCAACAACAACAAGCTGTACTATATATCAGTACTTGTTTTTATGGCCAAATAATATTTCATTGTATGCATATACTACATTTTATTTCTGTATTTGTCCACTGACTTATATTTCAGTTTCCTCCTTACATTTTGTCTACTATGATTAATGCTGCTTTAAGTATTCCTACACATTTTTTTGTGTTGGCATATATTTCATTGCTCTGGAGTGTATATCTAAAAGTTGAATTGCTGGGTCATGTGGTAGCTCTGTGTTTAATCATTTGAGAAACCACCAGAATGTTTTTCAAAGGACTGAAGTATTTTATATGCTCATCAACAGTGTGTGGGTGCTCTGATTTCTCTACATCCTCATCAGCCCCTGTTATTATCTGACCTATTAATTCTTGCCATCTCAGTGGGTGTGAAGTGGTATCTCATTTTGTTTTCGATTTGCAACTTTATGTTCTAATGATATTGAGAATCTTTCCATATGCTTATTGGCTAGAGAAATGCTCATTTAAAAAATTGGGTTCTCTCTCTCTCTCTTTTTAAAATGAGCTGTAATAATTCTTTACATAACCTAAATGTAAAGTCCTTATCACATATATGATTTAAAAGTATTTTCTTTTGTTGTATTATATGTGTTGTATTTTTTACTTTTTTAATGGTGTCTTTTGAAGCACAAAAATTTTAAATTTTGAACTTCCCTGGTGGTCCAGTGGCTAAGACTCCACACTCACAATGCAGGAGGCCCCAGTTTGATCCCTGGTCAGGAACTAGATCCCCCATGCTGCAATTAAGAGCTCGAATGCCACAACTAAAGATCCCCCATGCGACCCCATGCCATAACTGAGATCGAAGATCCCATGTGCCACAATTAAGACCTGGTGCAGCCAAGTAAATAAATAAATATTTAAAAATCCTTTGAATTTTAATGACGTTGTTTATTTTTTCCTTCTGTTGCTCATGATTTTAGTGTCATATTTAAGAATTCTTTGTCAAATACCATGTTTTCTATGAACTTATACTTTTAGCTTTTACATTTAGGGACTTTGATCCAGTTTGAATTGTTTGGTATCTGTTATGAGGTAAAGATGTTTTGATCACTTACTATTTACCCAGTTGGTGAGGGAGGTATCCTCTATCATAAATAGTATGAGATGGCTGAACACATGATATCTAGCACTGGACAGATGAAATCCAATAGAAGATTATTAGTCAATCATGGTTGCAGCCCCAGGGAGGACACAGCATATCGTACAGGGCCACATGGGGGCTGCACTTGAGAATAGTAAGGATAAGCAGAGGCTGTGGGAGCCAGACTTTGGAATATCCAGAGGATGAGGTGATCCCTGGCTCCCACAGGAGACCATTGGCTTGTTTGTGATTGGCTTGTTTAAATTTCATGGACTGGCAAGGAGATAAAGCCCATTAGACTCAGGATGGAGTGTGTTGTACTTGGTGCAGCTGATAGAGAAACTAGTCAGATGGGGAACCTTTCCTGCGAGGTAGGGGGCATATCTCACAAAAACAAGGAATCTTACCCTTAAGACTTTGGGGCCCTGCAAGGCTCAAAAAAGTCAATGCAGCGCAGGAAATGTTAGACTTTGTAATGTGCTATGCTTAGTCGCTCAGTCGTGTCTGACCCTTTGCAACCCCATGGACTCTAGCCCATCAGGCTCCTCTGTCTGGGGTGGGTTGCCATGCCCTCCGCCAGAGGATCTTCCCAACCCACGGTTGGAACCCAGTTCTCCCACATTGCATGTGGGATTCTTTACCATCTGAGCCACCAGGTAAGCCCAAGAATACTGGAGTGGGTAGCTTATCCCTTCCAGGGGGTCTTCCTGACCCAGGAATCAAACTAGGGTCTCTTGCATTGCAGGCAGATTCTTTACCAGTTGAGCTATCAGGGAAGCCCAGATTTTGTAATACCAGAAAACAATTCTTTTGTATGTGGCCATCCAGTTGTCCCAACACCATTTGTTGAAAAAATTATTCCTTCCCCATTGAATGGTCTTGGTAACCTTGTTGAAAATCAGTTGACCCACAGATGTATGTGTTCAGTTCTGGATTCTCAGTTCTATTCCAGTGATCTGTCAGTATATATCTTTTTCTAGTACCACACTGTCTTGATTAAGAAGCAGAGACATTTGTCAACAAAGGTCCATCTAGTCAAGGCTATGGTTTTCCCAGTAGTCATGTGTGGATGTGAGAAAGTTGGACTATAAAGAAAGCTGAGCACAGAAGAATTGATGCTTTTGAACTGTGGTGCTGGAGAAGACTCTTGAGAGTCCTTTGGGCTGCAAGGAGATCCAACCAGTCCATTCTGAAGGAGATCAGTCCTGAGTGTTCATTGGAAGGACTAATGTTGAAGCTAAAATTCCAATACTTTGGCCACCTGATGCGAAGAGCTGACTCATTTGAAAAGACACTGATGCTGGGAAGATTGAGAGCAGGAGAAGAAGGGGACGACAGAGGATGAGATGGTTGGATGGCATCACCGACTCAATGAACATGAGTTTGGGTAAACTCTGGGAGTTGGTGATGGACAGGGAGGCCTGGCATGCTGCGGTTCATGGGGTCTCAAAGAGTTGGACACAACTGAGTGAGTGAACTGACTGACTGTCTGGATTTCCATTGCTTTTTAGTACATTTAGAAATTGGGAAGTGTGAGTTTTCTACTTTTTCTTATTTTCCAGGATTGGAAATATTTTCTTCATTCAACTTTAGAGTTAAGTGATTTTGGAAAAACTGGTGCTAGCTTAATGAAACCAGATTTAGTATAAGACTTAGTTAACCATGTAACTGAAAAAGAGAAAAGAGCAGCCCATGTAACACTTGGTTTATTATTTTTTAAAATTATTTTAACATTTTAATGAGATTTGAATACAAATATACATAGATCATATAGTTAAGTTACATTATTAACTTCTTTAGCATTTTGTTGAAATAATGTTTATACCTGATATTTTATATCAAATAAAAATTTCACTATACTTACTATGTAAATTAGCCCCAAACAATTGGCTGTTACCTTTAGCTATAAACAGATATGACAAATTCAAACTGATTTGGGAAATTATTTAATCAGTTAGAGACAAAATGTGTGCAAATGGAAATGAAACGTCATGTCTTACAAATCAATTTCAGGCTGAAATAATTTAATTTCTACATACAATTGGAGTTTTCCATACATATTAACAATGTAGTCAAAGCTACATTTTTACCTTTATATCACTATGATGTTTTTCAAGGATATGTTAATATGAGTTACAGAAAATGAGACTGCATGTATAAAATTTACCCGAATGAAACTTAGAAGGTGTCATAGTTTGA